>CM060966.1:27098486-27488486 GCA_030765045.1 Tenodera sinensis | reverse complement strand
CATGCAGAAGATATAAGAACAAGACTTCGTAAGAGTGGTTAGTACAAGAGTAGAGAAGGTCATATGAGTGTAGCATATAAGAATTTTTTTGGAATTTTAAGCTGCAAAAAATGCCGTTTTAAATTCAGTCAAAATGTTATGAGCTACTGATATGTTCTGTATTTTTCATATTTTCCCAAGATCATCAAAATCCAAGCTCCAATGTTTATTATTTTCAGTTGCACAAACCAATAACGTAAGTGTATAAATACTATTCAGGATCAGCATGTAATTGGAAATGTGATACCAATAATTACCATGGAATCCCAATGCTACAAAGAAAGTTGATCCGAGAACAGAGTCGGTAATAGTTAAAGGTGCTTCGCAATATTCGTATAGTTGAAGACAGATAAATACGCAGCAAGGCAATAAAATAACCGGAGGGGTTTCTTTGCAATTCCTTGTGGTCTTTGTAAGAAAAGTCGGGCACGTTAGCATAGAAGTGATTTATCCAACCGCCTATTGACCATTAGGAACGGACGAAAGCGTCGGAAACGTTCGTGAAATTGTTAAGAAAGATCGTTGCATGAGCTTTTGAGGCATAGGTCAACTACAAGGTGTTTTAGAATGCTCCGTCTTGAGCGGATCAAACGGAAAGGTCCTAAAATGTGAATGATTCACTCGTGGATCCTGCACAACGATAAGGCGCTGGCGCACAACATACTTTGTAAAACAGTTTCTGCCGAATAACAAGATTTCTATAACACCCGCTATGGAGCCATTACATTCAAAACATGCACAAAAAAACGCACCTTACCTTACTGAGACTTACTTGGTGCCCAAGATCATTCTGGGCGCTTCATTCAACCACCTAATCATAATTTATAAATATTGTCTGCAACCAACAATATCTGGTACCAGCACATCAACCACAAGTCACAAATGGATATCGTAATTAAAATGTACAGACAAATCCTCATATTTATGACGAAGTCTTGCCGATCAGTCTGCAGTTATAGCAAATGTTCTCCCTATAGAACTGGAATTCAAATTACGAAACGATATAGAGTGGTGGCAGGCCCGGCAAATAGAATATTTTGATAGTATTGTTAATAAAGATTTTTAGGCTACGGTTCAGATATTCACTATTCGTATGCATCTTTCATGCATGCATTGCCCATCATAGTGTAACAGTTTTTAGCAGAAATGAAGGTTTAGTGACCTGTTGTGGCCCTAATAGGAAAATTGTAAAGAAAAGAAAACGGTAAAGTAGGACATAAGACTTTTCTTGCATTAGTTTGCTCTAATTCCAGTGTTCCTTATGTTGTAACAGTGACAATAAAATGCAATTCTGTGCTCTAAAACAGCCGTAAAATATGTGACAAACTTCTCATGGCCGTTAAAACAATTTGGTTTTAATTTTTATCGTTAAGAATTTCTTCCCGAACTATTTGATTTTATTATCTGGGCTGCCTTATAAATATGTATCACTGCTCGAAGTTTTACCATAAAACGGAGACAAATGATACGTTCAAATAGTGACCGTCTATTATTGAAGGTAGTTATACCTATATAGTAAGGGATTGTCGAGTTGCAAGTTTTTGCTTTGTTTTCTTTACGTAATTCCAGCAACACACATTCTTTGTCCTAAAAACATATGCTAAGTTCTATATCAAAGTGTCTTGAAAAGTATACTTTTATAAGTTCTTCGAGTGCTACAGAAATTATTTAGCGTGTGGGTTGATCAAGATATATTCAGTATTATAAAGACCTCGAGGCCCCTGAAGTTTAAAAAAAAAATGTTAAAGGTCTGTGTGTGTGTGTGTGTGTGTGTGTGTGTGTGTGTGTGTGTGTGTGTGTGTGTGTGTGTGTGTGAGAACATCAGACGTCAAAAACAAAAAGTCGGTTAAAATCCAAAGATGATATTAAGTTTAATATCTTGTAAGGATGTCACACGAAGATTTGAAGGAAAGCCCTCCACCCTGAACTACCCCCTGCATGGAAAACTTTTCGAAACCTCTAGGTTTGTCAAAAATGAGTAACGATTTTGATTAAAATGCCACATGTTTAAGATATTTTTATGATTTTTGTGGCTATAGCCTATGTGGTCATGTTTACTCTTAATAACCTTGGTATAACTGGTAAACCATAACAGATAGACCAAATCTTACTCCACAAAAAATGTACATTTCGTTAAAGCACACAAAACTGTCAAATAATATTTTCCTAGAAGTGAACCATTTGGGAAATATGCCTTTTATTGGCAGAATTTCGTAGTAGTTAAAACTGTTCTCAAATGGGAGGTCGTTATTAATTTTTTATCTCCTGGTCATGCTAAGAGAATGGTATTTCATTCATCATATACCACCCTTAAAACATTTGACTATAGTTTAAGGGCCACTGTATTTCCCTTGAACCTACAAGAAAATTAGAAATAAGATAATTTATAGAAATGTTTATCTCGACTAACATAAAATAGAGAAATAGGTGTTTGTAAGAATAATTTGTACAGGGGTAGAAAAGGTCATGTGAGTGCAACACATCAGCTATTTTACAATTTTATTTGGTACGTAAATTTTCTTTTAAAGGTTTAGTTAAATCAATTAGTATGGTATTTTCAAACTTTCATTAGATTTCAGGGCATAAGTTTATTCGTGAACTTCACAACTAGTTTCATATTGATAGAGAATATATGATACAAAATGATGAGGAATACCGAACTCTAGGAGTAATTAAACACAACTTTCTAAACTCCATCTCAGACCTAGGCTCTGCCGTATTTAACACAGTAACAAGCGCAATCGGTTTCGCAATTAATTGAGTATATTACTGCAAGACGGGAAACTGTATACTACTAAAGAAATTCTGCAGTTTCACTCGCGGCAATTTATGTTTAGTAAGCAGAAGGGGAAATTTAAGGCAAGATCATAACATCGTAGAACATTAATAAGCATATAAATTGCTCTTTAAGCAAGTACTACAGAGTAAAATCCTTGCTACGCAGATTACGTCCAACATACATCTCCGCTTCCCTAGACACAGTCACACTATCACTTTTATTTGTTGTACTCTGAAAATACGTCTAAAATTGGTTGTAACACTTTTTCCTGAGGATGCTTCTTGCAGTATATTTCAAACAAAGTTAAAATATTATGTGTAAAAAATAAAATATTGACCGAACTTTGACATATTCCACAATTTACTACTTTCAGAACTTACTTTTATTTTCTCAGCTCATTTTTCAAACGCAACTGAATGATTCCATTCATCACAAAACTTCGATGTCCACATTTCTCTTGAAATGCACGTTCCGTCGCGCCCACGTCCTCTCTCTCTCTCTCTCTCTTCTCACTCTTTACTTCTGTGTATTATTAAATAATGTACCAGTAAAAAATCTGATGTCTTGCACTCAATATTTTCGGTGTAAATAACATTTATCTTGCGACAGTTAGAGCGACAGTTTGAAGCAATATTACGTTTCATCGATACGAACCCCGAAGCAGGATCACAATGTTGTTAATCAAACCTTGTCAACTATTTAAATCGACAATGCCTTCCGCCGTTTAACAATGTCTAGAAGTTTCTTTGAATTAGTCCTTTTGCCGTTGATATAAGCTATGAGAGTTCTCTCTCTGGGTTTGCGTGAATGGTTTCGAAAGTATGACACAAATTTTGAATGTAACGTGTTTTAGTGAATAATCAAAATGTTTTCTGTTTTCAACGGAAATATAGCCGACCAACATCAACCAATTAACACTATTCCGTACACAAATAAGCTTTAAGATGCTCACCTTGTGTCTGTTGTCTTTTAGGTAATTCGATGTGAAAATAATGTATACGTCTGTTTATTTATTTAAAATTACAATTATAATTATTATTTTTAAATGCTTAATTTTTTAAATAAGCAAAAGTTTAAAAGATGAATACAGTGATATGTAATGAATAACCGGAATGGACTGATTTTGTCTTTTTGTCACAGTATCATAAAAACATGGGGTTTTCATTACTACATTCCATTAAACACAATCTTTATTCCAAGACTAACTTCATTTCAATTTAGCAGGGCCTTTAATTTTGGAACAAGACACATGTTCATAATGTTTTACAAATGGCAGGGAAGTGACTTACATTTATGAAAGAACCTGCAGTCGAAGCTAAGATGAGGAAAGAAATGCTAATTGAGAGCATTCAGCGCCACACATCAAGACTGGCATATTAATTCTGTCTGGGGTTCGGGAATGTCAAAAGGAGCCATATTTTTCCTCACGAGTTCTTTAGGAACCGCTCGAGTGTAAAGGGGAAAAGGGATGAAAAAGAAGTGTGCATGTGCTTCCGTCTGACAGCGAAGCGATGCCTGACAAGTTGAAGGTGAATTCTAATTTCATTTCCGCCTTCAAAAGCACATCACAGGTTTCGAGAAGAAGGCTGCTGCTATTTGTGGTTCAGCGGTAGGCAGTGAACATATGGTATTGGACAACCTCAGGATGTGCTTCAAAATCACTATTCCACCAGCCAGTCCAGGCTTACAAAACCTGGATTACAATGATTGAACCTTAGTATGCATCGTTATGAATTTTTCGGGTAAGCATTCTTTTTACTATATTTTCAGTAGTTTATTGTTTGCAATGACATGTGTGAGTACTAAAGGCCGGAGACGTTTGTGTTTTTCCATAGGTATACTGCACATGGACTTCACTGTTATAGCTCGCTCATGTAAACAAGTGCAGGAAGATACAGCCTGGCCATGAAAACCGCCTTACTGCAGCATGACCTACAAGCATCATAAACTATGCATTCTGAAATTGCACTTATACGCTTATACATACTGCTACTGCCATAGAGTGCATTACACAGAGTTAAATTGTACTTTAGTAAATTATTAAATGTGATATTTCTACGTCCATCACTGAAGCAGTTTTCAAAGTGTGAAAAACTCCTTTCTATCAAAGGTGCAAATGTAAAGAATTCCTCTCTGTCGTCTGGCGTGTTTTCTTCTTACTCATTTTCAAATGTCACACATAACTTGATAACGAATATTTTTGTTTAGAACTTTCTGAAATTTAGCTTTCACCTTTTCGATACCTGGAACAATAGGTAAACTATTAATTGAATTAGTTAAGTCTTTTATTATGCTTATGCCCTTGGACATTTCCAAACCCAAGTTTAACTGTTTAATAGCTTTGAGCAAAACTGTATAATTGTTGGATAATAACTGGAGATAGTTTATGTGAATAAGAGACTTCGCAATTCAATAGCAGATGAATCTGCATCTCATGAAGGGCTAATAACATTTACAATTTCATTGTAATGCACCGAATAATACGTGACGTCTATATCGAAGTAACCTCCCCATCTTGTAATTATTGGCGTCTGTATATTCTTGCAAGGCAATGCTTCACTAGTTCGCAGAATACTGCGTTACGTGGTTTTCGACTCTTGCTTCTAGTGGCAGCTGTTTGCACTTTTGTTGGTGGTACTGTACTTCTGACGTCATTCATACTCTGCGTCCAGATAGATCTGTATTCCATGCGAGCGCACATCTCTCCGGCCTTTATTGGTTACAATATTTTATGTATTACTTATGAATTTTCAAAATTCAATAGGTATATTTTAGCTTAAAGGCATCATTCTTCCTAAGAGCGTTGTCTAATGCAAGTTACATCACACAAAAAGTTAATTATTAGTTTTTAGTACGTATATAACTGCAATGTGTGTAAATTGTATTCTGCAGTACAATACCAGAGTTACAACCAGGGATTACTAACCAATGGACAGTTTTCCTTACAAATGCTCTTATTATACTTCACATAAATCAGGGAGCTTATTGTATGGCCAATAGCAACATATTGTCCTTTTTCTTTGCACAGTTGCTGGAATTTAAGATGATAAACCCGGATACCAGCCACAACTTTTCATGGCTTCAGTAGTACGTTTTGGCAGATTGGCAACTGCTGATTCTGAAGCCATTGTTTGGCATATATTATAGAAACGGGTACCGTTTCTGCTGGAGTGGTAAAATGTTGGGAACAAAACAGCACTTCACCATTCATTGCAGCAATGACCACCATATTCACCTAGTCGGCAGAGGACCATCTCCCAGTTTGAGAACCCTCAACGCTTTCATCTGTAAAAATACTCACAGTGTCGCCAATATGTTCTTCTAGCCATGCAGTTACTGCACGATTTGAAGCACGCACACTTCAGTTATTTGTTTCAAATCTTCAGGACGAAGCCATGTGGTAAGTGCGTGTCACAAGCAAGAGAGTGCATTTGGAAGTCTGAACTAATGAAAAATACTCAAACGTCTCAACAACGTATTAATTTCCTTTCAAAACAGCTGTTGTAACAACGTAACGTGAATTTTAGAAATAGTCCTAAACTAATGGTCTGATTAGGATGATCTTAAAGGTAGATGTAGGTAAAATTAGTAAACAATTATATTCTTTCCTCCCATTACAAATAGTCCACAGTATTGGCGCTGTATTCCTGAAGTTACACGCTTCTATTATCACCCTAAGTATCAATAAATTATTTCAACAACAATGAATATTACTGCGCCACGCCCTCTTTTTATTTCCTCTTTAAAAGAGCTTGCAACTTTTTGATTTCTTGCTCTTTTGACTGTCAGTTTCGTAAGTATTTTTATGCGCTTTTAGAAGGCTGTAAACAAGAGAGCGAAATGTCATCAGTGAGGTCGCCTTGAATTGAAGAGTTTCCTTCTCAAACATCTCTGCAACAATGAAAATCAAACTATATCTTAACTCAATTTTTTGCAGTTTACAGTTTCTCATCTTGAAGATGAATTTTATTGAACACTATTGTATGTACAGTTATCAAATTTGACAGCTTGATAGCAAAGATCCTACTGCATAAACATTTCACTTAAACGTTCGTGTGATTTTACTCAAATGAATTTTCGAGAACAATGTCAAAATAAGAATATACTATTTTTACCTTCTCCGCTACATATAGTATAGTAGAGGAAGTATTGTATTCCACCCAAAAATTCGATGTCAAGATTGTCCGGAAATATACGTTTTGAGACCCCCTGAATCCAAAATAAGCATTTTGAGAGAGGTGTTTGTGAGAGTGTGTGTCAGTCTGTGGACAGCATAACTCAAAATAAAAAATTCGGTTAAAAACAAAAATTGGTACGAGTATTAAAGTTTAATGACTTTCAAGGTTGCGACACGAAGATTTTCAAGAAAACAGCCCCAACCTACCCTCTAAATGCATAATTTTTCTAAAATATTGGTTTTCTTCAAAGTGGCTCTAACGAATGGCATATGATTAAGATACTTGTATAACAAATGAAATGTACATTTTAAATTTTCTGGCTATAGCCTATGTAGTAATGTTTACTCTGGATGATTTTTGAATGACTCGTAAACCGTAAGAGATAAACAAAATCTTACTCCACCCAAAATGCAGATCTCGCTAAAACGCACTATTTATGTATGTATAAATAAATTTGTTGTACTATTTTGGAGATGTTCCTCGTTATTTGTGTCAGTTCTGGAGGACTTGGATTTCTGTCAAACGGAACAGCCTTATTCATTTTTTATATGTTAACCGTGGAAAGAGAGCGGAATTTGAAAGCTTTAAAAGATTTGACTATCACTCAAAGCCTACTGTATTTTTATACTCCCCTTGCACCTATAAGGAAATAGGCAATAAGATAATATGAGATAATAGGCTATGAAATCTCTTGTCACTCTCTCGAGCGTGGTAAGTGATAAGGGGATAATAAAATGAAACTATTTGAGCTTTGCAAATCTTGTATTTTAGATGCTCTAAATATACGTTGCGATTATTTGAATGGTATACTCCTAAATCTACAAATACCTTAGACTATAAGCGGGAGACTATAAGCCAGCAGACGGACGCTACGGTGTGTTCGGTCGATCAAGCGTGATCGTCGGATGCGGCCGGTCCACCGTGTTCGGGGTATGCTCGGCCAGTGTTCTCGGTCGGCATACTCGAACGGTGTTCCGCCGGTGTGCTCAGACGGTGTGTTCCGCCGGTGTGTTCCGCCGGTGTGTCCCGCCGGTGTGTTCTATCGGTGTGTCCCGCCGGTGTGTTCCGCCGGTGTGTTCCGCCGGTGTGTTCCGCCGGTGTGCTCAGACGGTGTGTTCCGCCGGTGTGTCCCGCCGGTGTGTTCCGCCGGTGTGTCCCGCCGGTGTGTTCTGCCGGTGTGTTCCGCCGGTTTGTTCCGCCGGTGTGTTCCGCCGGTGTGTTCCGCCGGTGTGTTCCGCCGGTGTGTCCCGCCGGTGTGTTCCGCCGGTGTGTTCCGCCGGTGTGTTCCGCCGGTTTGTTCTGCCGGTGTGTCCCGCCGGTGTGTTCTGCTGGTGTGTTCCGCCGGTGTGTTCTGCCGGTGTGTTCTGCTGGTGTGTTCCGCCGGTGTGTTCTGCTGGTGTGTTCTGCTGGTGTGTTCTGCCGGTGTGTTCCGCCGGTGTGTTCTGCCGGTGTGTTCTGCCGGTGTATTCCGCCGGTGTGTTCTGCTGGTGTGTTCCGCCGGTGTGTTCTGCCGGTGTGTCCCGCCGGTGTGTTCTGCTGGTGTGTTCCGCCGGTGTGTTCTGCCGGTGTGTTCTGCTGGTGTGCTCTGCCGGTGTGTTCCGCCGGTGTGTTCTGCCGGTGAGTTCTGCCGGTGTGTCCCGCTGGTGTGTTCCGCCGGTGTGTTCTGCTGTTGTGTTCCGCCGGTGTGTTCTGCTGGTGTGTCCCGCCGGTGTGTTCTGCTGGTGTGTTCTGCCGGTGTGTTCCGCCGGTGTGTTCTGCCGGTGTGTTCCGCCGGTGTGTTCTGCTGGTGTGTTCCGCCGGTGTGTTCTGCCGGTGTGTTCCGCCGGTGTGTTCTGCCGGTGTGTTCCGCCGGTGTGTTCTGCCGGTGTGTTCCGCCGGTGTGTTCTGCTGGTGTGTCCCGCCGGTGTGTTCTGCTGGTGTGTTCCGCCGGTGTGTTCTGCCGGTGTGTTCTGCCGGTGTGTTCCGCCGGTGTGTTCTGCCGGTGTGTTCTGCCGGTGTGTCCCGCCGGTGTGTTCCGCCGGTGTGTTCTGCCGGTGTGTTCCGCCGGTGTGTTCCGCCGGTGTGTTCTGCTGGTGTGTTCCGCCGGTGTGTTCTGCTGGTGTGTTCTGCCGGTGTGTTCCGCCGGTGTGTTCTGCCGGTGTGTTCTGCCGGTGTGTCCTGCCGGTGTGTTCCGCCGGTGTGTTCTGCCGGTGTGTTCTGCCGGTGTGTCCCGCCGGTGTGTTCTGCCGGTGTGTTCCGCCGGTGTGTTCTGCCGGTGTGTTCTGCTGGTGTGTTCCGCCAGTTTGTTCTGCCGGTGTGTTCCGCCGGTGTGTTCCGCCGGTGTGTTCTGCCGGTGTGTTCCGCCGGTGTGTTCTGCTGGTGTGTTCCGCCGGTTTGTTCTGCCGGTGTGTTCCGCCGGTGTGTTCCGCCGGTGTGTCCCGCCGGTGTGTTCTATCGGTGTGTCCCGCCGGTGTGTTCCGCCGGTGTGTTCCGCCGGTGTGTCCGCCGGTGTGTTCTGCCGGTGTGTTCCGCCGGTGTGTTCTGCCGGTGTGTCCCGCCGGTGTGTTCTGCCGGTGTGTTCCGCCGGTGTGTTCTGCCGGTGTGTTCCGCCGGTGTGTTCTGCTGGTGTGTTCCGCCGGTTTGTTCTGCCGGTGTGTTCCGCCGGTGTGTTCCGCCGGTGTGTTCTGCCGGTGTGTTCTGCCGGTGTGTTCTGCCGGTGTGTTCCGCCGGTGTGTTCTGCCGGTGTGTTCCGCCGGTGTGTTCCGCCGGTTTGTTCAGCCGGTGTGTTCCGCCGGTGTGTTCTGCCGGTGTGTCCCGCCGGTGTGTTCTGCCGGTGTGTTCTGCCGGTGGGTTCTGCCGGTGTGTTCCGCCGGTGTGTTCTGCCGGTGTGTTCCGCCGGTTTGTTCCGCCGGTGTGTTCCGCCGGTGTGTTCCGCCGGTGTGTCCCGCCGGTGTGTCCCGCCGATGTGTTCCGCCGGTGTGTTCCGCCGGTTTGTTCTGCCGGTGTGTCCCGCCGGTGTGTTCTGCTGGTGTGTTCCGCCGGTGTGTTCTGCCGGTGTGTTCTGCTGGTGTGTTCCGCCGGTGTGTTCTGCTGGTGTGTTCTGCTGGTGTGTTCTGCCGGTGTGTTCCGCCGGTGTGTTCTGCCGGTGTGTTCTGCCGGTGTATTCCGCCGGTGTGTTCTGCTGGTGTGTTCCGCCGGTGTGTTCTGCCGGTGTGTCCCGCCGGTGTGTTCTGCTGGTGTGTTCCGCCGGTGTGTTCTGCCGGTGTGTTCTGCTGGTGTGCTCTGCCGGTGTGTTCCGCCGGTGTGTTCTGCCGGTGTGTTCTGCCGGTGTGTCCCGCTGGTGTGTTCCGCCGGTGTGTTCTGCTGTTGTGTTCCGCCGGTGTGTTCTGCTGGTGTGTCCCGCCGGTGTGTTCTGCTGGTGTGTTCTGCCGGTGTGTTCCGCCGGTGTGTTCTGCTGGTGTGTTCCGCCGGTGTTCTGCTGGTGTGTTCCGCCGGTGTGTTCTGCCGGTGTGTTCCGCCGGTGTGTTCTGCCGGTGTGTTCCGCCGGTGTGTTCTGCCGGTGTGTTCCGCCGGTGTGGTCTGCTGGTGTGTCCCTCCGGTGTGTTCTGCTGGTGTGTTCCGCCGGTGTGTTCTGCCGGTGTGTTCTGCCGGTGTGTTCCGCCGGTGTGTTCTGCCGGTGTGTTCTGCCGGTGTGTCCCGCCGGTGTGTTCTGCCGGTGTGTTCTGCCGGTGTGTTCCGCCGGTGTGTTCCGCCGGTGTGTTCTGCTGGTGTGTTCCGCCGGTGTGTTCTGCTGGTGTGTTCTGCCGGTGTGTTCCGCCGGTGTGTTCTGCCGGTGTGTTCTGCCGGTGTGTCCTGCCGGTGTGTTCCGCCGGTGTGTTCTGCCGGTGTGTTCTGCCGGTGTGTTCTGCCAGTGTGTCCCGCCGGTGTGTTCTGCCGGTGTGTTCCGCCGGTGTGTTCTGCCGGTGTGTTCTGCTGGTGTGTTCCGCCGGTTTGTTCTGCCGGTGTGTTCCGCCGGTGTGTTCTGCCGGTGTGTTCCGCCGGTGTGTTCTGCTGGTGTGTTCCGCCGGTTTGTTCTGCCGGTGTGTTCCGCCGGTGTGTTCCGTTGGTGTGTCCCGCCGGTGTGTTCTATCGGTGTGTCCCGCCGGTGTGTTCCGCCGGTGTGTTCCGCCGGTGTGTCCGCCGGTGTGTTCTGCCGGTGTGTTCCGCCGGTGTGTTCTGCCGGTGTGTCCCGCCGGTGTGTTCTGCCGGTGTGTTCCGCCGGTGTGTTCTGCCGGTGTGTTCCGCCGGTGTGTTCTGCTGGTGTGTTCCGCCGGTTTGTTCTGCCGGTGTGTTCCGCCGGTGTGTTCCGCCGGTGTGTTCTGCCGGTGTGTTCTGCCGGTGTGTTCTGCCGGTGTGTTCCGCCGGTGTGTTCTGCCGGTGTGTTCCGCCGGTGTGTTCCGCCGGTTTGTTCTGCCGGTGTGTTCCGCCGGTGTGTTCTGCCGGTGTGTCCCGCCGGTGTGTTCTGCCGGTGTGTTCCGCCGGTGTGTTCTGCCGGTGTGTTCCGCCGGTGTGTTCCGCCGGTGTGTTCCGCCGGTTTGTTCTGCCGGTGTGTTCTGCCGGTGTGTTCCTCCGGTGTGTTCCACCAGTGTGATCCACCGTTGTGTGCTGCCGGTGTCATCACCAGAGTGTAACGTTGGTATCTTCTGCGGGGGTGCTCCGCCGGTGTGCTACACCATGTGTATCTACGGTGTGTTCCGTGTCTTCCGTCGGTGTGATGTAAGAATTGCCTGCGTTTGAAATATTAGAATTATTCAGTGTTCAAATTGTCAGTGTTTAAAGTGTTCAAATTGTTCGATGTGTTCAAAATGTTCGATGTGTTCAAAATGTTCAACGTGTTGGAGATGTTCAAAGTATTCGAGATATTCAAAGTGTTCGAGGTGTTCAAAGTGTTCAAGATGTTCAAGGTATTCTAAGTGTACAAAGTGTTCAAAGTGTTAGTAGTGTTCATTTTGTTCGAATTCTTTGTAGTGTTCAAAGTGTTTGAATTCTTCGAAGTGTCAAAGTGTTCAAGGTGTTCAAAGTGTTCGAGGTGCACAAAGTGTTCGAGGTGTACAGAGTGTTCTAGGTGTACATAGTGTTCAAGGTGTTCAAAGTGTTCGTATTGTTCGCAGTGTCGTTAAGGATTCAATGTGTTCGAATTGTTGAAATTGTTCGAAGGTGCGAGGCATTTAACATGTTATAGGTGTTCAATGTGTTCGAAGTGTTCGAATTGTTCCATGTGTTCGATCAGTTCATGTTGTCAAGAGTTGTATTTGTTCAAAGATTTCAATGTGTTGAAACAGTACGGTGTGTTCAAAGAGTACGGTGCGTTCAAAGAGTACAGTGTGTTCAAAGAGTTCAGTGTGTTCAAAGAATTCAGTGTGTTCAAAGAGTTCAGTGTGTTCAAAGAGTTCTGTGTGTTCAAAGAGTTCTGTGTGTTCAAAAGAGTTCAATGTGTTCAAAGAGCTCAAAGCGTTCGGTCCTGTGGTTTGTGCCCGGCGTGTTTGGTCCGGTGGGTTCGGTTCGGCGAGTTTGGTCCGGCGGGTTCGGTTCGGCGAGTTTGGTCCGGCGGGTTCGGTTCGGCGAGTTTGGTCCGGCGGGTTCGGTCCTGCGTGTGACTGACAATTGGATTTGGTTCACACGATTGATGTGACCGAGGTAAGTAAAGTGTCACTGAAAGTTGAACTAGGGAATTAAGTATCAGTTGAACTGGAGAATATCAGCACAAGGGGCATAGGGGAAAACACACTTTAGCGAGAGCGGGCTCCTTTAGAGCTTGTCGCTATGTGATGGTTTTGAAATTCCGTTCTCTTTGCAAGGCCAGGAATAGCAAAGTGTTATGTACTCACATGACTTTCCCTACTATGCTTGTACACACTGTTCTTAAAACACTCCTCTCCTATCTACTTAATATTATCCCAGTAGACGGAGAAGTGGTTTATTTAGAGGTACAATGAGAATAGAACATAGCTCGCCTCAGGGATAGCAAAGATTTAAGAGTTGGTCACTGCGTGATATTTTTAACCTTCAGTTCTTCTTGCATGTCCAGGATATAAAAAATCGACTACGTATTTGATGAGAATATAAGCATTGGCAAAATCCAAATTATAGAAGGAATACCTAGTAAATGGCCAACTCCACAAAAAAGAAAGGAAAACAAATGTGATTTGTTGCATTCACATGACTTTCTCTACTCTTGTACTAACCATTCCTACAAATTTATTCCTGTATCTTCTTCGTGTTAGTTGAGATAAACATTTACAGAAATTTGTTATTGCTTATTTCGTTGTAGGTGCAAGGGGAATATGAGAATACAGTAGACTTCGTGCGATAGCCAAATGTTTAAGATTCTGTTGTCCGTGCACACTTAACATATAAAAAAATGAACAACGATGATCCATTTCACGAAAGTTCTAAGTTTTCCGAAACTCACACACATAACAAGGAATATCTCCGAAGTGGTTCACCCTACAAGAAAATTTATTGAGACATAAATTGTGTATTTTAGCAAGATCTACATTTTTTATAGTATAATTTGGTCTATTTCTAACGGTTTACCAGTTATGCAAAAGTCGTCCAGAGTAAATACGACTATAGGGGCTATAGCCAGAAAATTCAAGATATATATTTCATTTATTTCATTTTTCATCAAAATATCTCAAACATACTACATTTTAATCAAAATCGTTAGAGCCATTTTCAAGAAAATAAACATTTTCGGAAAAATTTCCATGTAAAGGGTAATTTAGGGTGGGGCTATTTTCTTCAAAATCTTTGTGTCGCATCCTTGACAGACATTAAACTTAAATACCAACTTTGGTTTTTAACTGACTTTTCGTTGTTGACTTATGCTGTCCACAGACTGACAGACACACAGACGGACCTTTTTCTAAAAATGCTTTTTCTTGGGTTTAGGGGGGCTCAAAGCATATATATTCGGTGAAATCTCGACATCGAATTTTTGGGTGGAATACATTACTTCACCTACTTACCTGTAGAGAAAGTAAAAAAGGGGCAGGTATTTACGTATTCGGGCTTTCAGGCTACTATTTGGGCCTATGTTTCCTGTGAATGTCCCACAGAGTTAGTGATCACCTTGTAGGTTTACCGGATACGCTATGGAAGAACATGCTTAATGTGCGTATTGACATATCTGCGTGGCAACTGCGAGAATTTAAAGAACCAGAACCAATATGGCGAGCTTTCTTGTTCATTTTGTTGGATACTTAGTATGTTTCCAGGTTGTTAAGTTTCTATATTGTTCCCTTCGTCTTTCTGTCACACTCCTGATGAGCTTCCTGTTTCGAGGTCTCTCCTGGAGAAAGTTTTTGATTTCCTGCCATTAGAGGTTCACTGGGCCCTTGACTCCATTGTCTGATTTCTTTTTCTTCCTTCTTCACAAATAGCGTCCTTCTTTAGTGATTGTATCTTTCTTGTGGTGTGACCAAAATATAGGAGCTTAAGTTCACCAGCTTAGGCTTCAAGACAAATACGGTCGCTCTTTTATCTTGCCAGGCTGCTTTTAGCTTTCTTCATCTGAAAGGTGCTTTCCGTTCTCTCTTTTCCTCCTTTCCTTCGTTTGTGGTAAATTGGGGAAAAAGTCAACTGACCTACATATCTTTATGAGAGAAAAGTCTGAGGACATAATGATCAGAATAACCAGCTCGATATCTCAAAGAAGACAGCTCCTGTCACAAAATAAAACCTAAGGTGTAACGATTGCAGTTTTCTCTAATAATTACTATTATTTATTTCCACACTTGTGCTAAGAATTATAGAATAAAGCTTGATTTGCCATTGGATTTCTGTTAACTATGATAAATATTCTTCAGAGCTGCTTTCAGGCGGCATGTAACAAAACGGCAAATTTGAAAATTCTATTACTTTTCTAACACTTTGTCTTCTAAATAAATGCAGAATTTTCTTCTTGTTGCTAACACAGTTTATAGACTTCTCTGAAATTACAATGTACAATTGCTCTTCTGATAATCTTTCCCAGTTATTCAATGTCTTTCTCCACTTTCACTGTCTCTTACGTGACTATAATAATGATGGTAAAACACAAAGGAAAGGTCCGAGGCTACAGGGTAACTAGTGGCTGTGTTCATGTGATCGAACAGCGCGATAACACCAGTAGTGTCCAGAAGCGTCTAGTTAAGTCCCCTGAGTCATCGTTGCACGTTAGCGCACTTTCTTCACTTTCTTCATTTTTTTCTCCTCGCCTGAATTTAGTTATTAAAGCAGGCTCCGTATTTTATATATTTGAGAACTGAATACACTATTCTTCCTCCTTTAGGACAGGAATTATACAGCTTCCAACACGTAGGGGTAACCAAATGTTGAAAATCTAGGTTAAATATCAAATCTGAATCCTTTTATTTATTTCAAAGCTAAAAAATCTTGCTAAATAACTGAATAATTAGACAGAACAAGGGAAGCATTCTCAGTTTAACTTCGTACCACCTAAACCTGATTTGGTTCCAAATCTTCATAAGTGATTATCTCTTGATGGTCATCAGTGCGGTATACACGTGAATAAGCTCGCCGCGCATTTGACTGATCTGGACGACCTATATCAGCTCGTCCTCTCCTTGGCATGAGCGAACACTATAAAAGGACACGGACTTCTTTTCACAGTGTATCGAATTTGTTGAACTTACTTTGAGAACTTTACAAAATTTAAATTCTCAAACTAAGTCTTCGAGTCTTTCTAAAACGTATTTTGTTGTGATGTCTAACCCTGCCTTAATTCATCAATTTTCGCTAAAACAAAATGGAATGCATTTTTGTTTATTTATGAGCCTGCAAAGTAAATTTACCTAAATAGTATGGTTGATCAAAATTAATGTTCGGAAAATCTAGTTAAATTTGATTTAGCCAAATCTATTCTCAAAACCCACCACATTAAAAAAAAAAAAAAAAAAAAAAAAAAAAAAAATCAAATGTAATAAGTGCAGCTATCAATCGATAGATCCACCAAAAACCGGCATATGGTGAAAGTAATCCGAACTGGCAATTCCCATACAAAGTTACCAATTTAGATTTTCTAAACCACTCCAGTATGAAGGCAAACAAAATATAAAACAGATTATTCAAATCTGCCAGGTCATTTTCAAATGTTTGCGAGACTAATGCATAGAAAGTGATTTATAAATATGTATATAGACACATATAGATATAGATGACAAGTAAAGTCAAAATTACACCTGTACCATTGCTAACTAGATTCTAACTGTTGCAGTTACAGAAAATTAGGGGTCAGAATATCACATATTTAACAATGTTCAAATAGGTATTTTAAAAATTAAAACCTGTGACTGTTAAGCAACTCTCCATTTTTTCGGGTGTGCTCTCATATATCATCAAACCTATAGGGTTCGTTATCATTTAACTGTCAAAGTTGTTGAAAATGTAGCTATTCGAACCTGTCCTATTTTTATATCTCTAACCTTTGATAAATACGTTGTATGAAAGTATCCACGTACGTACTCCGAGAGAGCATCAATAACATCAATTTCAGCTTTGTGGAGGCATTGGGGAAAAATGACAGGAAGTACACGACTCAATCCACCATTTTTTCCCCTTTTTATGACCTGAGCAACCTCCTGGCACACTGTTCGAATGTTAGTTATGGACAACTCCTCCTCTGTGACCCAGCGGTTTTATTAGACTTTCTGACCCTAGGCCGAGTGCAAAACATGATTGGGTGAATGAGGGCAGGTTATTCGGGACACAGCTCTTAAAGCCAGCCTTCGAATGGCAAACGTAGGCTTTTTTATTAAATCCTCGATGCTGCGGTTGTAGAATGTAGAACCCTCACTTAATACCAAAGCTTTACGTATAAAATTATAACAAGTATAAGCCACAAGTCAGAAGAACCACTGCAGTATATGGCCATCAACGCAAATAGTATATTTCTCCTAGTAGTATGTAGGACTGAAGAAGTTTAGAAATCACCCGGCGTCCCTGAGACACAAATGTTAAAGACGACGTGTGGTAATAGTTGCAATTTGTCTATATTGAGTGTCCCAAATTGATGTATACACACTTTGAAATGTTATATTTCAGCAACGAAATGAGACAGAGATACAATTTTTGTTGTATTTTTGTGGTGAGATTAGCATTCGATAAATATCAGTGCTACTGAAGTGTCATTATAAAGTAGAGAATTAATGTATATAGTTTAATTCAAGTACAAGAAAACCCACACGTCTTTCTAAAAAGTGCTTAAAATCTTCCAGGAGTAGTGGTATGGGTGGTCTGTATTCCAAAGGATTATTGGGTGTTAGTTTTTCGAAGAAATTGTCACGTTCAGACTTGTCTGCAAATGTTGAAAATCATGTTTCCACATCTTAATGAATCAAAACGACGTTTACTGCCAGCAAGATGGACTCCATCTCACTCCCATGTCGTGACAAATTTTCTCGATCGCATGTTCAATCAGAGACGGATGAAAGAAAGAGGAAGTGTAACAAAGATCCCGTCTCCATCCCCGATTTAATCCCTCTGACTTCTACATTTGGAGAATTTTAAAGAACACGGTGTGCACCACAAAACCACACACACTGGAAGAAATGAGAAATCTGTCTCATTACGTTGCTGAGAAATATCATGGCAAAGTGTATATGCATAACTTTGGAACACCATCTTTACCGAGGCAAAAAGTGGCCTTCTTTTGTATATTTACAGAGTTCCAATAAAGTGAAAACGAATCACAGACACACAGGTACACTCAATAACGCCATGACGTACCAGGTAAAGCATTCTTCTAGCAATCCCAATAGCTCGAACTGGAATTTTGCTGAGGATGAGTTCCTTCTATAAGTTTTTGGCTGCTTTTCCTTTCCTGGAAAGAGATATTTGGAGTTATTCTCAACTGCAGCACTTAGTCGTCAGCATCCAAATTTGATTCAGCGTATGCTTACGTCTTGTTAGTGTTAATGTCGAATATTTATATGAAGTTATTGCTAAATTATATAATTTTGAATGTTCATTCCTTCAGACACCGGCTAGGAATACACTAAAGCAGGGCAGCACTGGCAAGGAGCTGGGAAAACAACCCTAAAGGACCAACAACGACAACTAAAGACATCATATTTCAGAGGCAGAAGTGTTGAAGATTATAATCTTGCAATCTACCTACTCCACCCACGTGGAGTAGTTCATTGCTCATGGAGACATGAGTTTCCATCTTGTAATAGGTCTTTGCGCTTCAAGGGACACAATACGCTTTTTCATTTCATTTCATGTGGTATAAAATTTTATTTGTTAACTCTGCTGTTTACACAGGAATTTATGAAGTAACAGGAAAACAAAACCTCTTCTTTAATTGTCGCACTAGAGTACCAACACGAAAAAATAAAGAATAAAACAGATGAAGTCAGTGTGTGTTCAATTATCACGTTCTCTCTTCATGAAATGTGAATAGATTACATTACATTTTCTTTTAGAACGGTGTATGACACACAAAACACCGACAAATATAAAGTAAATTAATGGGACTATTAAAATGTTTAACATATGGTTTAATTGCTCTTTATTTAATACTTTCACACTTCTTATAATTCACAATCCCCACGGAAAGAATATTGGGTATAAATGCTGCATTTATACATATATAGCACACAGAGTTAGCATAATATAATATAAGCATATATTATATACACTTCAAGAACGTTAATTTTTATATAACAGAGAGACATTGAGTTTGTAGAGGAACACTTACGTCACATAAAATACAAACAAGCTGTATATAAATAGAATGTTAGAGGAAACAACAACCATAGAAAGAATTAAACTTCAGATAGGAAATAATTGTAGAATGAAACATACTTTAATTCACTACCCAGCATGATTTTTGCGGTAAAGCATCTGATAAGTGATAATGACTAAATAAGGTCTCTTGATTTCAGAAATATCACTGGTTTTATCTAGTTTTCACGCTAATCCCAATTTACTGTTTCAAAATGCGTCACAGCCTTGCAATAACAGCGAATTGGCTGTTAGTGTAGCTGTGCTTCACTTTTTTATTCTTGTGTGTTGTGTTGTCAATTGAACACCATTTTACTTACCTCCCAGATATCAGTATTTTTTAGAATTGTTCCCGTTGAAATGCAGAGTTGTATTTTTGTAGTTCGCGATGGTGACAAAATTCTTGATGCTGTCTAATCCAGTAACAAACACTTACGTTGTTAGTCTGGTGAACGCCGGACCTGTTGTTTATATTTTGTTTTACTGTGAAAATGTGAGGGTGTCAGGAATTGGAAGAACATGTGTGAATAAGCCAAACTCATTATGTTACATGTGTGGATGCTATATAATAAAAGGGCAGCGGCGGCCAATAAATGCATTGGTGAAACGTTTATACTATGCGCATTTTAAAGTAAAATTAGGAAACCAGCACAAGGTATGAGCTCCCCACATAATTTGTTAAACATGCCTTCTTCGTGAATTCTTTGGTCACATCTAATTGCTAGAGCACAGAAATACGAACTTGTGCATTTCAGCAATACGTAAACCAAGAAATTCCGGTTCGACCCTAGGTATTGGCACTTATATACGTGAAACTTGTGTTTATTTGGCCCCCGCTTACAAAAATAGCGGAATAGACATGTCGTGGATTGTTTACGAAATATCACTATATTTTCTCTGTGATATTATTACGAGGTACAAATTCCGGCAATAGCATTGAATTTCTCGACCTCTTTTTACCTTTCTAACCTTGACCGGCTAGTATGAAACTCATAATTGATCGTCTCTGTTTGGAACTTATTTGGCAATATTTTTATTGCAGATATTTGATTAATTTTTGTACATTTTAGCTCTACATTTCTTTAGATATGTGTCATTTAAGCTTTTTTTGCATATTTTTGTTAACTAGGATTGTTATTCAACTTGTTACATTCCATTTTTGGAAAGTATTTTTTCTCCTTAAGAGGTATTTGGTACTTTTTCATATTCAGTAAATATAGGCAATATGTTCTTGTGGTATTAAAACAGTATTTCATTACTAACGCAAGATTTCGGGTTTGTGTCAAAATCGTGCTTTGACTGGGTGAGTGAATTCATTCTGGCATTGCATTCACTGATATACCGAGAAAGGGGAGGGGGGGGGGGAATGGGGAGGCGAAGTTTATTAATTCAGAGACTAATCCGATTTCACTATTGGATACTAACTTTAATTCTCTGAACCATTAATTTAATCCTTCAATAAAATGCGAAGAAATGTTGTTGCAGTTCCCTGAATTAAAGCTGTTTCTATGGATGATGCAGAGTGCACTTTAGTTTGACATACGACTGTAATGGGGCGTTTTGTTAAAGTACTTAAGTAGACAAGCAACACCTACTTTCCGTTTTTATTTTAATGCATAATATGGCCTTCGTAAAAGAAAGGAGTTTCTCTGTCATCCAGTATGCAAGAAGTAAACCCCGGATTTGTAAGCAAAATACTTAAATGTTTTAACACTTTTAAAGATTAAAGGTTATAATAATTCGTAAGACACACCTAGATGAGTAGTTTTAGGTATGTTTGTGTTTATTTCGCAAGAAAATAGCCAGGTGTTGTGAAACAATATGCAAGGAGGAAGAACTTGCTGCGATTGGTTAGGGTCAACTCAGCCAGTCAGTTAACACCTGAGATATCGCCATGATTTGATACTACGCAGAATAAGGAGAGGTTTAAAAATAAATACATATTAAACGAGCAGGGTTAGTGAAAAATCGAGTTTTAGTCATAGGTTTTCCAAAAACTTGTGTTTAGCATAAGAGAGTTCCGACATTGCATTGATAAATCGAATAATGTGCAGCATTCTGTTGTTTTAGAAAGGTGTGCCGGACGAATCTATATTGTAACAAAAAATAAAGCCACAGTGTTTTCAAGAAGTAGTTGGTAATAGTTGGAATACACTGAAGCATGAAAACATTTGTATACATAAATACTCGACTGGGTAAATTGCCAAATTGTTGAACGACTCGTTAGCTTTCTTGTGACAGAAGGAATATCAGAAAAGTTAAAATAGTTGGAAGCCAAAAATAATTCCTTAGCTCATTTGTCTTCCCTGATTAATGAAATTTCAGTAACATTATCGTCAGAAAAACACGGGGTTTGCGTTTGATAAACTCAAGCAAGTGCTATAAAAATTCCGGTTACGAAATAGTGTCGAATTCTCAAAAAGCTATCCGAGAAAAAAAAAGAAGGATCACATCCGCGTCGCCGGTGTACCGGAATTTTGTCCCGCAAGGGTTGTTTTAAATGGTAGTAAATCTACTGACAAAAACCATAGGTTTTTGAACCCGCGACCATGGGATCGGCAGGCCTTTCTAGTGAAGAAACACGTATTTTTGAAGAATTCACGGAAAAAGAACTGTGTTGCACCAGAAAGGCGAGGAATTGCAACGCCTGGAAGGCAGACGAACATCTGCAGAGCAACTAAGGCAATCAGTGTGACAGGGTGTCAAGAAAGATGGCACATATCTGAATATGACAGTGAAAAAAGGTGATAAAAATATTAAAAAATATTACTTTTATTTCTTTGACCTATATAGTAATATAATGCTAATAAATACCCTATATTTAGGCTAAATAAAGCTAAACATGGGACTGAAAGAAAAATACAATTAAAAAGTAAATGAAAGCATATAAACACAAGAATATAGCGAGGGTCTACTAGGCCCCGCGAGACTAATAGTCCTCTACAAAGGCGCACGCCTAACGGAGGGTTAAATGATTACTTTTATGTGTCTATAATTTCGGTATCAATTTGAAGCAGAACATAATGTGTGGCACTTGCATGACCATGACGTATGAGTGTTATCTTTAGTTTAGATTTGCTTTTTAATTATAAAATACAATACTTCAGGCTGAAGGGCAAAATTAATAAACGCGCAGTCACAAAGCGCTATAATGTGACTGTGCAGCACCAGAGGAGTCCCTTGCAGATTTAGAACGTCTGCTGCAATATTGCAGGCATGTGAGCTCATTCCGTTAGTAGGTTCGCATAGTTGAGACATTAAATGTGCTTAGCTGTTCCACGCATTAAGCTGCCACAAAGCGCATGCGCCAGAGCAGCAATTATAACAGTGATGTTTACTGGGGCCCTGCTTCTTCAGCAACACACAAAGTAGTTGAGATAATATGTCAGCTCTAGTGGTCCCGCAGATTAGAACAGCTGCAGCGTTCACGAGGTACCTTCTTGTACTATCTTTCACAAAAATAAATACCCACCTTCAGAGAGAACCTGCGTGATGGGTCACCTAATTCTCAGGCGTTCCCAAATAAATGGTATGAGAACGAAATCCATCATACACGTTGCTGTTCCCTGCTGTTACTGTGGTATTAATTTGTTGATCCAAAGTAAAAAATCGTATATGTTGCACTCACATGACTTTCTCTACTCTTGTACTAACCATTCTTACAAACTCCTATTCCTATATCTTCTTCGTGTTAGTTGAGATAAACATTTAGGTAAATTATCTTATTGTTTATTTCCTTGTAGGTACAAGGGGAATATTAGAATATAGTACGCTTTGTGCGATAGTCAAATCTTTTAAAGCTATGAGATTCCGTTCTCCTTGCATCCTTAACATATAAAAAATAAATAACGATGTTCCATTTCACCAAAGCTTTAAGTTTTCCGAAACTGACACAAACAGCAAAGAATATCTCCGAAATGGTTCACTCCACAATAATAATAATAAAAAAAAAATAAATAAATAAAAAAAAATAAAAAAAAAATAAAAAAAACTAATTATTTAGACATAAATTGTGCGTTTAAGCAAGATCTACATTTTTGTCTATCCCTTACGGTTATTCAAAAGGCATCCAGAAAGAACAGGAATACATAGGTTATAGTCAGAAAATTTAGAATAAACATTTCGTTTGTCATACATATATTCCAAATATATTGCATTTTAATAAAAATCGTTAGAGCCATTTTCAAGAAAATCAAACTTCTCGAAAAGTTTTCTATGTAAAGGGTAGTTTAGGGTGGGGATATTTTCTTCAAAATCTGTGCGTGGCATCCTTGAAAGACATTAAATTTAAACACCAACTTTGATTTCTAACCGACTTTTACTTTTGAAGTTATGCTATCCAAAGACTGACAGACACACACTTACACATAACGGACTTTTTTCTAAAAATGCTTTTTTATATTCAGGGGGCCTCATAACATACATTTCCGGTGAAATTTTGACATCGAATTTTTGGTTGCAATATAATACTTGCTCTAATTAGTGATAGAGAAAGTAAAAATTACAGTAAATTTTTAATTATTGTGAATACTCTACCCAGTTACATAAAATTCCAAGTGAATGAAAAGGTGTCACTGAATATTTATAGAAAATTAAATATATGAACTTCAAACGTCATCAGCATTTATAACTTAGTGATCATAATGGTCATTCAGCTTATCTTGGATAGGAGAATTTGCGCCTGCACAAATTCTTGTCCCTAAATCCTTAAAAGTGCAGTTTTGTTCTTTTATCCAGTATGCTGTTCAAACATAAGCGAATGAAGATCTTTTTCATATGTTTAGATGCGCATCAAATTTCGTATTTGTGGTGAAAACGTAGAACAGAATTTTTTAGTGGCATGTAAGACTTTCTTTCCGTAGAGTAAGGTAAAGTGCAAGTAATACAATTTATAAGAACTTATATTGTAAATATTAACAACTCCTTGACAGAGGAGAAAGTCTGATTTTACTAGACGTTGTTTGCGGAACTGCACCTCTATAGGTGAGTCCCTACGGTGCCTGAACAAGGTTAATTAAAACTTGGACCAGGTCAGTTAATTAGAGAGAGTCTGAACGTGCTAAAAAGGTGTCTGCATAGATAAGGCTTCTATTCACGAAGTTCGGAGAGCAGAGTAAGTTGAAATGTAGTTAATCACCAAGAGGCAGCCCTTCAAAGGCAGAAAAGTTTTCAAGGTAAGCAGGGAGAGTTTGTGCTAATTGACAAGCTTTCAAATTCAGTGTCTTGGTTCGGAACACCGCTTCAGAAAAACACATCTGCGTCATGGGCCAGCAAATCTTTTCAAATGTCCTCTAGCTATTCCAGAAAATGCGTAACATTAGCATGTTAAGCTCTAATAGTAATTTATTCATTAAATAAGAAAATGTTTGACATTATGGCTTAAAAGAATATTTAACTTATGAGTGAAGGGACTGCAGCAATTTTTCCGAATACCGTAACACAATTATATTGAGTTCCATACATTGTGCAGTCCTAGCAGATAAAAATGGTTCACTCCACAAAGAAAACTTATTTGGACATTTATTTGAGCCAAATCCCCACTTACCAATTCTTAGGGTGAATCGCGACTTTCCTGAAATATATCACGGAGATTCTCTGTCTCCCTCTTTTTCTTCACGCAGATTATTTCACTAAACGTGAAAGAAAGTTTTCCCCTTCGGTCTCCTAACAACAGCCTTGCGGCCGCGAAGTGTCATAAAACCCGCTGTGTGCTTCTGGAGAGCATGATTTCTAGCTTCGAAAACTCTTCCTTCTAGGCAGACTTCCAACGTTACAACACAAAATGCTTTACCGGTATTAACTACATATTCACATACATCCATTACAAGTATTTATGACACTAATTTTTTATATACGTTACAGGTGTTTACATTTATATTATGTCAGCCTTGTTTGGGCTAATGACGGAACATTTTTACCTTATTATTTGTATTTCTAGCCTGATATAAACTTTGACGATTACTGTTCATTTTGCGTGTTCCTCACTACTCATAAAAATCTGATGTGTAGCACTCACATGACTTTCTCTAATCTTATACTAACCATTCTTACAAACTCCTATTCCTCTATCTTCTTCGTGTTAGTTGAGATAAACATTTGCAGAAATAATCTTGTTGGGTATTTGCTTGCAGGTGCAAGGGGAGTATGGGAATACGGTAGGCTTAGAGTGATAGTCAAATGTTTTAAAGCAGGTTGCTCTATGAAGGCTCTGAAATTTAATTCTCTTTGCACGGTCAATATAATAAAAGGGTGACTAACGACTTTCCATTTGAGAGAAGTATACTACAACATTCATACAAATAACAAGGAATATCTCCGAAATGGTTAATGCCACAAGGAAAATAACATTGGGACATAAATTATGCGTCTTCGATATCTACATTTTTTGTATAGTAAGATTTGTTCTATTTCTTATGGTTTATCAGTTTTGCAGAAGTCATCAAGAGTAAGTATGACTACTTGGGCTATAGTCACACAATTCAAAATATGCATTTCATTTGCCACCAACATATTTTAAACTTCAGGAGTTTTCTTTAAAGTCGTTTGAGTCATTTTAGAGAAAATCAAAATGTTCAAAACATTTTCTACGTAAAGGGTAGTACGGCGGAATTTTCTTCAATATCTCTGTGTCACATTCTTGAAATACAAACTTAAATACAAACTTGGGTTTCTAACCAAATTTTCTTTTTCGGTTATGCTGCTTATGCACACACACACACACACACATACGCACGCGCGCGCGCGCACACACACACAGAGAAAGAGAGAGAGGATATTTTTCTAAAATTGTTTTTTTTTATTCAGGGGGGGGCCTCAAATTTTTGGTGAAGTCTGACAGTGATTTTTTGGCTGGAATACAATAATTTTCCTAATTATTATACGTACCAGAGAAAGTAAAAATTAACTGGTCACAAAACGCCCAGTGTTTTTTTTTTTCTCTCTTGCACGTAAATTAATATGAATACAGCGGTCCCGGATTCAACTCTAGGCTGGACTGAGTGAGTAAGTAAGTGAGCGAGTGAGTGAGTGAATGAGTGAGTTTGGGACGATGGAGGTTTTTCTTCAGATAGGATCATTCCCTATCCTCCGTCGAGTCTGGAAGTATGGATGGGAGTGTGAATGTGTGTGTGTGTGTGTCTGTGTGAATTTAATGTAATAACTATAAGTGTGCAAAAAGCAGGTACACAGCTTCAAGCGTCTGCTAATGCGCGTGCATATACATGGCTGCGCGGTACCGGTTTCGTCATCGATTCACCTTGCCCAACTAATCTGTAACTCGTGTGGATGCACACGGCTCCACACTCTAGTAATAACCTAAAGTAACCCAAGCCTAAGATCAAAAACCACCCTAAAACGTGCGACTCCCATTGCTGTTAAGAAGTTGTTCCAAAGGTCAAAAGCTACGGATATGATCTTAGATGTAAAATGGAGCACTCAGTCTATAAATTAACGAAATTAAAGCAGTAACGAAATAACGACCTTTTCTATGTTCTCTGTTTCTGTGTACATGGGAGAGTGAAAGAGAAAGAGAGGTCAAAGAACAGAGGCTTTACTGATAAACAGAAATGTCATTACGGAATGAAAATCTATTTAACCATATCAGGTTAAGATTTGAAGGAATCAACATTACAAATAACCTTTTATACTTCTAGAAACATTGCTTTTAGTTAATTTTTTCTCAAAACGACTTGATTAAAACACCATCTAGCATTAGAAATAGGGTGCATATCGTAAACAACGTGCACAATCTACTGGTTCGTGTTTTAATTGTAAGTAAATGAGAAAACAAAATATATTAACAAAGCTTTGTAACAGATGAAAGTTAGATTTCACAAAGCCATTCAGTTTGTGTCAATATTTCCTAACTTTAGCACTTTGTTCATTTTCTGGCAATCTCATTGCCTTGAATATCATTGCCACCATTAATTTACTTGTGAGCTGAATACTGTTTTCACATTTCGCATAAATTAATATTGGTATTTGTCTACAAATTTACATGAAACCTAATTCTGAAAATGAGATAAGAATTCAGACAAACAAGGTTGTGCTTTATCTCCCACATTGTTAGATATACACAAAGGAGCTTAAAATCATTGAATCAACAGAGATGGCATTTTTAATATCAGTAAAGAGAAGTAAGCTACAAGACCGAATTGGCAAAACAGGCGACCTAAATGCTGAATGTGTATCTAATAAATTAACATGTTATAGAGATAACTGGTTATATAATTTGGAACGAATGTCAGAAAATAGCATTCCTAAAATAACAATGAAATATCAACCAATAGGAATTCGAGGAGCAGGTAGACCGAAGAAGAGATGGAAAGATAGCGTGACACCGGAACAGATCTATGGTGTTATCTATGAGAGGAAAAAGATTGATATTGTTTAATTTTAAATCATTAGTTATCGAAATAACGGACAAAAGAAGCACCGTTTATGTTTAATATACATAAATGAGATATAATATGTATACGAGGTAAGTGGAGAGAAAGTTTCACTGTGGGTTCTCTCTTTGTCCGTGAATATTAAATACTGGACCTCTTATTTGCGTTTTAACTTTTAGTAGCACTCCAGAAAAGGCAGCTTCAATGGATAGAAGAAGAACAAAGGGAAGAGGAAATATGAATGAAAGTAGTAGTTTCGAAATGTGGGTTCGCAGTGACTTGCGAAAGAGGGGAGATTGGGTGTACCTCATTCCACTACACGTGGAATTTAATACTCTTTAACACCCATTACATGTACGTTGTATTTGGTTAAGGAAAGCACTTTCAAATCTTACGCGATTAGCATCTGTTTATTAGTCACTTCTTTGGTACTATGTTTAAGAAGTTTATCAGTATTTGGCGACAATATCAAAGTATCCACCAAGTGATCGTCGCGTAGCCTATTGTGATACGAACTTTTAATATAGTAGTTCAATTTGAAGAAACTCTGTTCACAAATATATGCAGAGCTATACTCACTCTTATACAAACTATTCTTGCAAAAGCTTATCTCTCTATGTACCACATTTTAATGGACATAAGTATTTTCAGAAATTACATTATTACTAATTTTCATGTAGGTGCAAGAGGAATGCAGTAGGCTTCAGTAGACTGTTTTAAGAGCTGGGTGCTTTGCAATGTGTTTTAAAATCCGTTCTTCTTGCAAGGCCAAGAAAATAAATAACATTCCTGTTTGAGAAAGTATTGATAAATTTAAGCAAAACATTAATAATATCACGGAAATGGTTCACTCGAAAGAAAAAAGACGCCTTTGATATAAATTGAGTGTTTTAATTAGATCCACATTTTTATGTCAGATTCCCTTGTGGTCTAACCAGAAAACATCTGATGTGTTACACTCACATGACTTCCTCTGCGCTTGTACAAACTCTTATTCCTAAATCTTCTTCGTGTTAGTTGAGATAAACATTTGTACAAATTATCTTATTGCTTATTTCTTTGTAGGTGCAAGGGGAATATTAGAATACAGTAGACTTTGAGCAATAGTCAAATCTTTTAAAGTTTTGAGATTCGCTCCTTTTGGACACTTAGCATATAAAAAATGAACAACGATGTTCCATTTCACGAAAGTTTTAAGTTTTCCGAAACCCACACACATAACGAGCAATATCTCAGAAACAGTTCACCTTACAAAAAAAAAAAAAAAAAAAAAAAAAAAAAAAAATCGGACATAAATTGTGTATTTGAGCAGGATCTACATTTTCTGTATAGTATGATTTGGTCTATCTCTAATGGTTTACCAGTTATGCAAAAGTCGTCCAGAGTAAATACGACTACAGGAGCTATAGCCCGAAAATTCAAGATGTACATTTCATTTGCCATAAAAATATCTCAAACATATGACATTTTAATCAAAATCATTAGGGCCATTTTAAAGAAAATCAAAATGTTCGAAACATTTTCCATGCAAAGGGTAGTTTAGGGTGGGGCTATTTTCTTCAAAATCTTCGTGTCGCATCCTTGAAATACATTAAACTTAAATACCAACTTTTGTTTTTAACCGACTTTTCGTTTTTGAGTTATACTGTCCACAGACTGACAGACACGGGCCTTTTTCTAAAAATGCTGTTTTTGGATTCAGGGGGTCTCAAAACATATATTTCCGGTGAAATCTCGTCATCGAATTTTTGGGTGGCATACAATACTTCCCCTACTTACCAGTAGAGAAAGTAAAAAGTACGAATCAATTTTTTGTTGAGATAAACCTTAACATCCTTTCGGTGACTTGCAGATTTTCGTACCCACCACATTGTTTCATAACCTGAGACGACAGAATAAGTTCATTTATCGTATCTAGCCCCAATCTGTTTCTAACTGGTTTTTATTAAACCCAGTTTAGAAAAAAAAAACTCTTCCACAGGAAGTGTTTCTGTGTGGCAACAAAATCACTGATAATGCAATCTCCGCCAGTTCTTTGAAACCAGTATTTCCACCAAGCTGACATGCGTAACAGCACTCTAGGAACTGCCAGGTTCAGGCACGTTGTTTAATTCACACGGAATATCACTTATTCCGAGTTTTCTCCATTGATCATCAGTTATCGGAACAGTGCCTTCTTTATTGAGATTACCAGATCTGGGCACACTGGTAACAAAAGGATAAAGGGTGTAACGAGAAACTGAGAGCAAAGGAAAGATTTCTTCTCCGAACGGTCACTTCAAATAATTCAATTGATATGTTTGGCACACCTGTATTTCATAGGAAAAAGAAGCTTAAGATTAGGGTGCGCCTAGTATAGAAGGAACGAGAAAGAAAAACCGAGAGGAAAAGGATACCTCGAGTGGAGGATAACGACGTGAGGGATGACAAAGTCATGTCATACTCATAATTAGTTTGACTGGATTTACATGACAGATTCTTGTCATATCTAAAATTAAGATTGTCCGAAGTAATGATAGTTTACGGAGCTGGCTACGGAAGAATGGGTCTGCAATTGGGTTCCACGATGTTCGCTAAGGAAATTCATGCAGTTGGATTTTAATACTGATAGGAGCCTCCACCAAGAAGAAGGTCTCTTCCATTTCACCCAAGGCAGCAAATTTCCGTACTACAGGCCAGTAACACTTCGAAACTGTTGTAACTCTGTGCAGGTATCGTATGTTACGATCTTATTATAAAAGCACAGGTCAGTGGAACACATTATATGATCGTAAATATTGTCTGGTTTATGACATTTAATTCATTTATACACTCATCTGAGTCAGAACTTGTCTCAATTACTCAGAGGGAGGGAAAAAAAAAGACAGAATTTAATTACAGTGTAAAGTTAATAATTAACTTTTGAGAAGCTACATGAAGTGAGAGTAATATTATATACAGTAATATTATTAACATATTATAGTATATGTTACGTGATATATGTATTTTTCTAGTTATTTCCTGGTAACCTTGGTAGCACGTAATTTCTCAGAACACCTGGATTCGCAACTAGCATATCTGGGAAACATTTTGTACGAGTTCACCTTTCTTAATGGTTATTGGGACTAGCAGAAAGAAATAAATATGCTAGTTTGTGGATATTAAGAGAGAAGAACTATTCCTGTACAAGGGTATGAGGCTTAGTAGGGTTGGAAACGGTTCCCTTAGAGGGGTGGAGACAGGCCATGAGGGCAAAGTGGTGTCACTATTTGTAATTAGTTTCATTTCGCTGGTGTGACACACAAATGAAAATTATATTTCGCCGGCATCGAACTATCATACATTCATATTATCGTACACCCCCATAATTATTGTACAAGTTGGCAAACGTGCCCTCCGATTAAAGGGCAGCAGCTAATTACGTAAGCATCTCCAAAGAGACAAGGCTGGACATCGCTGACTTAAGCAGTCAACGCAAATTCTGTTAGATTAAATATAAAGTTTTAGATAAAGTTGTGCTTAATGTTTCGCAGTAATTGTGCCAGGAATGCTGTGCTAGGACCAATTTGGCACAGTGCGGCTGTCTCACACGCCCGTCTACATGTAATCGAAAGCTCCAGGCCATTAGTTTTGGGATATTTCTGACAACGGCAGCTCGCATATTTGGCTAATTAGAACATGCCTCTCTAACGCGTTTAGCCGACTATATTCCAATAAATTAACTGCAGCGCTGCCGTATTTCATTTCCCGCGAAATTAAACACGAGTTAACAAGAATGCAGCTCAGTTTCTTTGCACGATTTCTACAGCGAGTGTTACATGCAACAACATGATCAGGATTTTATATAACTAAGCTCATAAACCTTACTCGAACATATTTTTACTTTGTCTACTGTGTATAGGAAAGTAGGGGAAGTATTGTATTCCATCCAAAAATTCGATGTCGAGATTTTACTAGAAATATATGTTCTGAGGCCCCTTAAAAAAAAAGAGAGGGAAAAAAAAAGTATTTTTAGAAAAAGGTCCGTGTATGTGTCTGTGTCTGTGGACAGCGTAACTAAAAAACGAAGAGTCGGTTAAAAAACAAATTTGGTATTTAAGTTTAATGTCTTTGAAGGATGCGACACGAAGATTTTGAAGAAAATAGCCCCACCCTAAACTCACCTTTACATGGAACATTTTTCGAAAATTTTGATTTTCTTGAAAATGAGTAACGATTTTATTAAAATGTCATATGCTTGAGATATTTTTATGACAAATAAAATGTATATCTTGAATTTTCTGGCTATAGCTCATGAAGTCTTATTTACTCTGGATGCCTTTTGCATAACTGATAAACCGTAAGAGAAAGACCAAATCTTACTATATAAAAATGTAGATCTTGCTAAAATACACAATTTATGTCCGAATAAATTTTTTGTAAAGTGAACTATTTCTGAGTTATTCCTCGTTATGTGTGTGAGTTTCGGGAAACTTAAAACTTTCGTGAAATGGAACATCGTTGTTCATTTTTACTTTCTCTGCTGGAAAGTAGGGGAAGTATTGTATTCCACCCAAAAATTCGATGTCGAGATTTCACCGGAAATATATGTTTTGAGGCCCCCTGAATCCAAAAAAAAAAAAGCATTTTTAGAAAAAGGTCCGTGTGTGTGTCTGTGTGTCAGTCTGTCAGTCTGAGGACAGCATAACTCAAAAACGAAAAGTCGTTTAAAAACCAAAGTAGGTATTTAAGTTTAATGTCTCTCAAGGATGCCACACGAAGATTTTGAAGAAAATAGCCCTACCCTAAACTACCCTATACATGGAAGATTTTTCGAAAATTTTTATTTTCTTGAAAATGGCTCTAATGATTTTGATTAAAATACCATATGTTTGAGATATTTTTATGACAAATGAAATCCATATCTTGAATTTTCTGGCTATAGCCCTTGTAGTCGTATTTACTCTGGACGACTTTTGCATAACTCGTAAACCGTTAAAGATCATGCTGTACAAAAAATATATATCTTGCTAAAATACACAATTTATGTCCAAATAAATTTTCTTGTAGTGTGAACCATTTCGGAGATATTCCTCGTTATGTGTGTGGGTTTCGGAAGACTTAAAACTTCCGTGAAATGGAACATCGTTGTTCATTTTTTTATATGTTAAGTGTACAAAGAGAATGGAATCTCAAAGCTTTAAAAGATTTGACTATCGCACAAAGCCTACTGTATTCTAATATTCCCCTTGCACCTACAAGGAAATAAGCAATAAGGTAATTTGTACAAATGTTTATGTCAGTTATCACGAAGAAGATATAGCAATAAGAGTTTGTAAGATTGGTTAGTACAAGAGTAAAGAAAGTCATGTGAGGCAACACATCAGATTTTTATATATTGGTGTAACTTCTACATGTCATGTGGTTGGTAGGTATGTGGTTATCTAATGCGCATACACATCATTCGTTTGTTGCACAAGGTATACTCGTAATTAACCACAAATATACTAGATCGCAAGGAGTAGTCGGGATATTGAGGGCCCTAAGCAGCAAAGAGTAACCGAGGGATGTTTTACTCGTATAAGCGTAGGAGTGTAGCCGTAACACCAGTGTAGTTGAAACCCATGGTGGCCAACTGCTACTTACTGACCTAGGGTTACAGTGTAAGTACTCTAGAATCCCTAACGTAACCCGCTGCTCTGTGCTAGGTTACCGTACGCCATACGGAACAACCACAGTAGTTAAGGAAAGGCTAACGAGTATGCAGTTTGTCGGAAATGGTCTGGAAAATCCTACGATCCGACCTTTCGAGCATTCCATTGGAGCTGTGGTATCCCCTTAAATCGCGAATGGCATGCCATCAATGTCCACTTGTGAAGTTGAGAGCTCAACGGTTTAGTGAATGATGCATATGCACAGTTCTGAAGTCTGCACCACTACGATTCAGGCATTAAATAATACTTGATAGCAATATTTCCCACTTGCAATCCATCGACATGCTGCATGCCCATTCCTATGGCGTTTGGCATCGATGCGATCTGTATCTCAGTTAAATGATTCAATTTCAGATTCTACACAAGTTAAGCTTTAATAAACCAAAAAGGGTATTCTAAGATTCATCACTTTTGAGCCACCCAATTTTATTTTATTGCTATGTTTTATTTCCAAGGTGGAATCTTTACTTTTCTTAAAATTTATTTTGAATTAATTTGCACTGTTTATGGTCAGTAGGTTTGGCTCAGCTTTTTTCTGTGTACCTGCAGACTATTTTATTGAAATGAATTTGCCAAATTTGACAAGGTAAAAATAAACGCATAAATAACAATATTAATAGGCATTAGACAAAAGTTTGTGTTTGGACTTACTGAATTTACAGATAGGATATGGTGATAGCATTGATAATATTCGTTTCATGAAATTCAAACTTTTAAACACATCACATAACAAAAATATATTATTTGCCCTTTTAAGGTCCAATAAGTGGGACCTAAGAACGTGGAATTGTACCTCAGGTACCTAGCATGATACCAAGAATTTTGAGGTCATTCAGTTAGTACTTATTTTTATAAAAGGGTATCGTAGATGCGTAGATTGTTTTGCACTTACTTAGGTTAACTAAGATGGTATTCGAAACTTACAATTGCATCGATTATAAAATCGTTTGTGCTTTCTTTTTGGTGCAGCGGCTCCAGATGTTTTCCGATGCACGAGAGGGTGCAGGGAAAAAGACGAAAACTTTTGTTATGAATTACTTGCGCCTGGTCCGGCCCACCTTGCGATGACTTCACCGTTATTTACTTTTGTGTGTGTTCCTCTGATGTGTGGTCAGCGGGAAGCAAACAAGAAACTAAGTAACGTTATTCTATACAAACAAAAAATAATCACATTCCTTTCTTGCACGTATTTAAACAACTAACATTGCTTTTTGTGGTAGCATTAACGGCGTTTAAGAAATGTATTTAAACAATTCCTTAAATAAAGATAAAGCGTATGATGTATTCCTCGTTAATACTACTACTACCACTACCACTACCACCACCACCGCCACCGCCACCGCCGCCGCCGCCGCCAATATGTAACAGTGGTGTACATTGTTACATAATAAAAATATAAATAAATACATAGTTTAGGAAGACAACATTTATTAATTAATAGGGGTTTATTGAATTGATTGCCCAGACTAGCACTTTTATGAGTTGTACGTTCATCCAAAATTGGTATAATTGGTATAATATAGTTTCAATTTTTATTGCCTTACCTTCTCTTCAAAATTTCTATTTACTTTATAAAATTTCCAATCCTAAAATACATATTAGAAATGCTGTAATTGGAACTTTGTGATGTGTTCAGAGTTTTGTTGCGTTTTTGGTTTATACTGCATAAGTATTCAGCTAACATATCAAATACATGCATTTTATTGATGGTTAAAATACTTTTGTGTGCCTTGTGATAAGTAAGAATTGGTTTATACCTCTAATTTTCATCTCTGTTTGTGTAATTGTTTTCTATTTAAGTTTGAAATAGTAACGATGTACTTCTAGTATTTTGCATGTTGTAGTAATTATCCTGAATGTGATATTTCAGTTGATCTACGTGAATATTTTAGTATCTTTCTTAATGCGATTCTCTATATATTTAATTTTTGTACGCCTATAAAGAGTTGATCCTTGTAGTTTGGAAAGAGTTCGTAGGCGTTTTAATACGTCGATCTGCAACTGTTTAATTTTTTTCCTCGGTGCTAACGAATATGCGGCTATTGCTGCATATGCAAGATATATTCGTTTAATAATTGATGCAGGAAGGCTTTAAATGCATTTCTTTTTTTTTCTTTTAAATCGGATGTGTTGCAGTCACATGCCCTTCTCTACTCACTCTTGTACCAACTATTCTTACGAACGCTTGGTCTTCTATGTACTTCATGTTAATCCAGATAAATAATAGGGACAAATTATTTTATTAATATTTCCTTGGAGACATAACGGGATTGCTAGAATGCAGAGGGCTTTAGGCCATAGTCAGTTAGTTTATGAATGCATCACTATGTGATGGCTTTAAAATTCCGTTCCCTTTGTATGGCCGAGAAAGAAGAAAGAGAAAATAATAATTTCCCCATAAATATGAATATACCGGAAATAGTTAACCCCACGAAAAGTGTGTAAGACCAGTTGTGTACTTTAACGACATCTACATTTCTAGGTAACAGATTTTGTCTATTTCTTAGTAAATGTTTAGAAGTTTTGAAAAACTCGTTCAGAATAAGCACCTCAGAAAAGTATCCATTTTATATATATGTGTGTGTGTAATTTGTCTTTCAAGTATTTTAAACATACGCTAGCTTAATTAAAATGGGTTGAGAACCTTTTTTTCTCATAAAATGACGGTTTTTAAAAATGTTTCTTATGAAGGATAAGTTGGTATAGCTGGATTTCCTTCAAGATCATTTATTGTACTTTTATTGCATTTAATTTGTGCATTTCGTATTTCAATTATCTTTTACGAATCTTTATCTGCTGTGTTTTCTTGTGTTCAGAGGCATATCCTTTCATTGCCTATTTGTTAAATGTTTAGTGGGTTTTCACATTTGTTTTTGGGGTGATTTAGATTACATGTTTTATACCAATAAGCAATGTTACCCACAAACACTCGCTTACAATCGATTTTGCTTCACTTTTTAGCAGGTATTTCGTAATGCCCTTGGGGATATTACGGTTTATCATCACCCCAGTCGTTAGATTCATAGCCTGGCTGTGTTTTGGTGTTTGATTACCGGGTAGAGCTGTGACCTCACTTAAAAATATTCACCAATCAAGTTTCACCTTCAGCCTGAGTTACTGAAGTTCGACTGGATGGTTAAATGTCAATTACAAATAGGACTGGTCATTACAACCGTTTTTTATAATAATTCTTGGTGGGGAGTGGCCATTACTGCACCTTTTTTATCATAATGCTTTATACTTGACCCATTTCGTTGTACTTAGTGCAGAATGAAACGTGACAACAGTCACGCTACAGACAGGGTTAGACATGAAGGAGCAAGTAATGTTTCGGGCATTAATATTACCGTTGTGAGGGTGACAGTATAAGAAAGAAAGGGAAAAACGTGTGTAACCGGCGAGTTTTAAACGTTAAGATGTAACCGACTATATATTATGTACAGGGATAACGGTTGCTCAGCTAAATATTCTCCGATCAATCACCTTAGCCTTCTAAAGATGAGCGATTTTCAATTTATTCAATTACTTTCTCGATTTAAGTTACTTTATCTTCTACGTATAGTACAATAGGGGAAGTATTGTATTCCACCTAAAAATTCGATGTCGAGATTTTACCAGAAATATGTTTTGAGGCCTCTTCAATCCAAAAAATTACTTTTAGAAAAAGGTTCGTCCGCGCGCGTGGGTGTGTGTCTGTCAGTCGCTGGACAACATAACTCAAAAACAAAAAGTCGGTTAAAAACCAAGTTGGTATTTAAGGTACTGTCTTTCAAGGGCGCAAAAGGAAAACTTTGAAGAAAATTCCTTTGCCCTAAATTTACATAGAAACCTTTCCGAAAATTTTGATTTTTTTTTTTAAATGGCTATAACGATTTTGATTAAATTGCCAATGCTTAAGATATTTGGATGACAAATGAAACGTATATTTTGAATATTCTGGCTATAGCCTATGTAGTCCCGTTTGCTCTGGATGACTTTTGAATAACTCGTAAACTGTGAGAGATAGATAAAGTCTTACTATACAAAAAGTAGATTTCGCTAACACATAATTTATGTCCAAATAATTTTTTTTGTAGAGTGAATCATTTCGAAGATATTCCTTGTTATTTGTGCCAGTTTCAGAAAACTTAAACTTTTGTCAAATGCAACATCGTTGTTCATTTTTATATATGTTAAGCGTGCAAAGAGAATGGAATCTCAAAAGTTTAAAAGATTTGACTATCGCTCAAAGCCTACATTCCCCTCGCACCTACAAGGAAATAAGCAGAGATAATTTGTACAAATGTTTGTCTCAACTAACACGAAGATATAGGAATAAAACTTTGTAAGAATGGTTATTAAAAGAGTAGAGAAATAATGTGAGTATAACACGAGCTTTTTGATCTTTTTTATTCAGGTCTACAATGATTTACAGCGCTCTTAAGTACAGTTGCACTGGATAAATTACAACTTACTTTTCGTATGATGATTTCAGATATATTATATTCTTTTCGTACTGTTATTTTTTCGTAACATAAGATTAGTTTTCGCAAATCCTCTACATTTTATATCTTCTTACGAGGGCTTACTAAGGAAAACGGTTTCAACTGTTCTACTTTTATTTACATGTGTATTCGAGCATTTTCAAACATGAAACTGAGGCCATCTCTTATGGTGTGCGGATGGATTTTTACCGTTTGGTTCACTGATGTTATTTGTAGCCTTAATTTACTCACACATTCCATATTGATTTTACCAGCTTAGTATACATGGAGCTTTGTACATATTTCATGGAGACCAATCATATATATTTCTAACCAATAATCAGTAGGTTGAACTAATTGTATTCTTTTCTCCTTTCATTTGCGTTCGGAACATAATTTTACTGTAGGTGAAAGTAAAACACGCAAGAACATTCATTTTACAAACAGTCGCTTAGTGCATAATGTATTGGCATTAGCTACAATACATATCATACGCCATGTGGCGATGAATGTTTCACGTAAACAATGTGTAAAATAAAAGCTATGCGTTTTCATGTATTTGAATAGTTTGTGTGTATCAGTGCTTTTTATGTACTTAAGCTGTTACGAGAATCAGCTCTCTATAGATTCATTGCATAGAACATAAATTTCGAAATAACGAGCAACGTTACAATATAATGACTAGGCTAAAGTATGAATGAAGTCTAGCATATTAGTGTAATTTGGCAGATAAATAAGTGCAATAGTCGCAAACCCAGTTTATTACTTCCATTTACTGGCCTTTTTATTCTTCTTCATATTTGTGAGGATTATAAGAGCTAAAAGGCTTCATCACAAGTTCATAGATAATGAACTATCAGAAAATGATTATGGTCGAACCTTAAGGTGAAGCATTATATCATTGACGACTTATTTTATCATCAAATGTTATTGCACGATGCTGTTCTTAAATATTTCATTGTAAGGGGGCCTCAAAACATATATTTCCGCTCAAATGTCGACATAGAATTTTTGGGTGGATTACAATACTTCCTCTAGTTACTAGTAGAGAAAGTAAAAATGTATAGATATATAAATCTTGAGTCTTTTCATTGTATATAAGGCAATAGCGACACTTCCGTTGCCAACGCTTGCAGACAAAATTTTTATTCACGTATCAGATGAGTTAGAACCGGGAATAACAAGCAGCGAAGAGGTAATTAACTGAGATCCTGCCTTAGAAACAAAGGTAAAAGGAAATAAAAAAAATATTTTATCACATGTTATTACACCACCATTGAACAGACAACGAACATAAAGGAGAAACTAAGGAGCCGTACATAGTTTCATTGTTAGTTACGTTTAAGAGAAAGAATTAACAATAGCTGGAAGAAACGGTTGTTAAAGGGAATCAAAGCAAGATAAAGAAAAGCAAAGAAACACGACATACAAGTATAAAATATGTGAATTATTACTGAAAGTGGTGTTGGAAATAGCGCGTTTGTCACGCATTCACGAGGTCCCCAGTAATTCAACCAATCGGGGTCTGTTGCTCTTTAGAAAGTTACTTACTTGTGTGGTGTCTGAAGAAAATACAGTACCAGTGTTACTTTTTTAGTTTGGATTACTTCTTTGTCACACTATCCTCTATCCTTGAGACACCTATCGGGGAACAAATGGCTCAAATTATAATGTAATCTAGATCAGCGGCCGGCAAGACTTATGACGTAAGCCCTCTGTGGGGAGAAGACACGAACAGTGCAAACACCCTGAAGGCTGGTATTGTTTTATTTATTACTAAAAGTAATTAATTCTAGACGATTCAGAGTCCAGTTTGAAATTTTAGTTTATGATGAGTTAGAATTTGTTACTTTTGTTAGTAAATACATTAAATGGGGATTGATTAAGTGACCCTACTTCCCAAAGGTCCTGGGAAATAGCTACTATATTATGTTTAACGAGCTTGAGTAACATTTTTATACGTTGTTATAATAATGGCGTCAGGACCCTCTGGATTAACGGACCTAACACTACCATCTAAGTTGTACAAAAATGGCGTCGGCTGCGGGTCCTGATTTCTGAGGTGTTTCCACACGCTACCCTTCGTATTGCTTTCTATGCCTTTGAATTTTTGTTTCTTATAGCAATTCCTATGTAAGTTTGTCTTCATATTAGCAAAGCGAGTGTTTAAAAACTTTTATTTGGGCAGTATAGGGAACGGGAATAAATCTAATAACGTGTTGACTGTGCCGTGTGTTTATCCACGTGTTCATGTTTATTGTGTTTCATCTAAGACTATGGCTACGTTAGCCGTATAGTGTGGTTAATTTATCTGTTTGCAAATACAATTTGTGTCAAGATTTCAGTGGTGAGAGGTTGTTGAAGAAAAACTGTTCCAGTAGTGTATGTTATTGTTGTCATACCTCAACCTAACCTCAAACATGACAATGCACCGTAACTGTAAGTAAAAGCAAAATTCTACCCTAAAGCTTTTGAATTCAGCAGGTAGCTTTAGGTTATTCTAAATAGCAGCGTTTGTATATCAGCCATCCAGTATATGTTTTGTGTAGGTATATAACATTATGTACATGGTACAGTGTGAAAAACTGTAAAAAATGATCAATAATTCTGAGTGAACTCAATGTCAACATTTCTATTTTATTTAAGTAACATGCTGCTTGCAGTTTTGTCTATCTTCTTTGTAATGTGAGTGTGTAATGCAGTTACATAATGACACGTAAAACTGTAGATTGCATGAATGATATTTAAGGTTATATATTTCACTCGTTTAATATTAAATGTCATTCTTTTTTGTTTACTTGAGGTTATGTTTAAGACAGTGTTTTTGTGTTTAACACAGCACATATTCACAAAATAGGCGTGTTATTACACAACTTTTTTATTTTACTGCATTGAAATCGCAGCCTGTAGACGAGTTGTTTATAAGTAGTTACCACCACATAGGCCGCCATCTTGAATCATCATTTACGATAGCCAAGAGAGGACTCCAATACGAAAAATAATTACAAATTACGAATATTATTACAGCTCTATTTGTGTGTTGAGGACAACATTTTCTCTGCTCGGCATTAAGACTAAAAGTAGACTAAGATCTGTTTAGGATGTGAACTTTTATTAATGCAATAATTATAGCAATATTAGCACACTTGATCTTAACGTTTATCGCTTTGCTAAGGTATCTGTGTGGCGATGATGTACAAAATAAAAGAATGTCATTACTACTTCTATGTTTATACTTAAAGTTCTGATGCCATTTTATACCTGAAAACTATTAAAATTATGCAAAATCGGGTGTGTAAAAGTTAGTTAACCTTTAAGTACATACTTATGTTCGATCCAAGCATATTTGTCGTATAATTCTGATGTAAAAATTGGCATGAACCTTCCGAACGTTTAAAAATAATGCGCACACGCTGATTTGGGAGTTGGAACCAGTGATACAGAAGCACCAAGCGACTGGAAATTCTACAGAACAGAAAGGAAAAACAAAAACGGTTCTCTATAATGTAGGAAAACTCATAATCCCCTATAAAATGCATAGCTGCAAAAAACATCCCCCTCGACGAAGTTGTCCGATAGCCAACCCCGATGCTTTTGATTAATTTTTCAGCATATTACCCAAACTCCGCAGCTTGCATTGCGCATGCAGCATTTCTCAATTAAAGGACTTGGTTAAACGTAGCTCCACTTTTGGTCCAAAATTAGTTGCATAATGATCCAGGGAGAAAAAAGATCCTGTTTCATTTAATGTAAGAACCAGATGGTTCAGCCACGCTGACGGAGAACGAAAGGAGCTGACAAAATGTATTGTGATTCCGCTTACTCAGAGAATGATTTAGATTTAGCAGGACACTTCAAACCCTTGCTCAAAAGCACAAACATAATGGATTGAGGTTCAGCGAATGGGGAGGCCATGTTACTGGACCTCCTCGAACAATCCATCGTTCATTTAATGTTTGGTTTAAGTATTGTCGCACGATGCGTACAAAATGGTGTGGTGTCCCGTCATGCATAAACCACATATGCGTCACTTTTCCACAAGCACAACTCCTCCAAAAGCAGGGGTAATTCATCGCGCATCGCGCATCGATGATACACAACAACTGCTATTATTTTTGGTAAAATGTATGGTCCTGGGAGCCAATTTCTGCCCACACATTCGGACTAAATCGATCCTCATACTTAAAGCAAATATTTAGTGGATGATGGATTGGTCGAGGAGGTTCAGTAGCATGGCCTCCACGTTCGCCGGACATTGGTTTCTGCCAAACTTATCAAAAATGTGGATACGTTGCACTTTTTTAAACCAACTGTATAATGGGACTTAAATACCTTAGAAATTATACTTTTTTATTAGATAATTCTTATATTTTACCAGTTTCTTTAGTTATTAGTTGACATATTTAGGCGTGTAATATGCTTGTTTGGTTAAACACGAGAAATTCTGACATTAAACACTGTAATCTCAACTGAACCCAAATAAGAGTGTAGATATCTTGGTGAAAGAACTAGGTCTGCCTTTTAATCAACATCATGCGTTTTCTTCCGAAGGCAAACATAGATTATATAGTGTATATCTAGCAAATACATACACATATAGGTCAGAACATGGGTGCATATACAATTCCACCAGTATCAATTATTTTCCTATGGCCAAAATGTATTTAATTAATTTAAGACTTCATTGTATTTATTATATTTCTGACTGTGTATGGAAATATCATTATTGATTTTATTTATTTATTGAGGCAATACCAGTGCACTTGCTTATGGACTGCCCGTAAGGATACAGTACAACAGATAATTATAAATAAATTTTCTACATCAAAATATTATTGTAAATGAAATGTTACTGTCAAGAGTAACGATGCAATGTCGACAGTTCAATTTACGATTGTCAAAATAAACAAGAAACGGTGTAAAATAATTGCTAAACGTGATGAGATAACATAATATATTAACTAATTTATTGCAATGGAATTCAAACCCTATAAATGAAAGTAAACAAGCTGAGCTATCAAATTTTCTAAAATAATGATTTTAGTTTCTTGTGCCTGAAACACTTTAGTTTCCGTGCATGAACAAAATATAATGCTTTCTTATATACATTGTAAGCTAAGTAAACATTAACAGTGCAGTAATAAATTCTTTAACCTAGCTATAACCTTCGATAAAATTTCAATCGTATTGCAGCAATATGACATTGTATAATAATATATCACAGATTATCAGATTATATAATTCATTATGTTACCGTTAAGACAGAAAGGTAGGGGTAAAAAAGGTTGCATCTCACGGGATTCGATCCATGTTCAGGGCATCGCTCTAGGCCAGCGTTAGAGGCCTTAACGGAATATAGAAATTTTATATGTATGTTTAAGCTTAGGTTGGTAAGCAAAGAGCCAACATTGACATCGTTGTTACTTCTAGTCCACTATTTAATCAAAACCCAATAACAACAGCATTCTGCATGTGTAATAACGTTGAATTTGCAATGTCTGCCCGTTAAATTAGAATGATTGCTGAAATATTGCTTTTCAAATATGCGAAGTTAGTCAATGGCTACGATGCTCTCTGAACAGGAAGGGAAGCACATATGGCAAATTTAATTCCCATACCATCTATGTAGAAGTGCCTAAGCATTAAGTGTCCTTCCCCTAGGACTCACTGAAGATCGGTAGTGTCACCGCGCCCGCCGCATCTAATTGCAGACAACAGCAGTGTCACCCATCGCATTATTGTCGGCACTACCGCAAAGGAGCCGAAGGAAAGAGACAGAGAATGGCCGCATTGTTGGGGCGCTTGCCGAAAGAGAGAAAAGGATAGAAGCTTCTGGAATCTTCCGCTTTGTATTCCACCGCAATAACTGAACTTTCCAGAATAGTGCCTGGGAGATATAAATAGCGGTAAAGTGCGACAGAAGAGGAGTCAGACCTATGTGAAGCGTTGAGTAGTCGTGCCGACGGAAAGAAGAGACGTATGTGAAGCAATGAGGAGTCGTGCGGACGGAGAAGGCAGTTCTTTGTGTTACGAGTTCGGAGCCGAGCTGTTGGAGAATCGGAAAAGACTTTCTTGCTGTTGCAACGAGTGTACAAGTTACTGTTTACGAAAATAAAAGTGTTTCTTTATCTAGACTACATCTGTCTACTTTACTTTACCACCACACCAAAGTCACAGTATTTACTCTTGTGAAAGATGGTGCTGGGACAACAGCAACCCAACACTTGAACAATTGAGTAACCAGGAGCCCGATGAAAATTACAGGATCCTCAAATTTCAGCTCTCTCATGATCTCCTAAATCTGAGGAATCTGAATGCCAAAGAACATTTTGGGCCATTAAGTTAAGAATGGGATATCAGAGCAGCGAGGGCTCCAGAAAGCCCAATAACCATATTCAAGAAGCTGTTCCACGGAAACCTAATTCCATTTTCTAGTACACATCTGGTGTACCAACTATTAAAATAAAAATGATGTACTCTTCAACACTGAAATATAACACTTTATTTCATATGGATTATCATTTAATGTGATTAGTTCAAGTCCATTCTGTTATTGAAAGAGTGGAATTATACTGACCAATTTTTACTTCGTCTACCACGTACAGTAAAATAGAGGATAATATTCTACCGAAAAATTCAATGTCGACATTTCACTGGAAGTATTTTTGAGGCCCCCTGAGTCCAAAAATGCATTTTTACATGGAAACTTTTTCGAAAATTTTGATTTCTTGAAAATGGATCTAACGATTTTGATTAAAATGACATGTTTGAAATATTTGTATGACAAATTAAATGTATATCTTTAATGTTCTGGCTATAGCCTATTAAGTCCTATTTACTCTGCATCATTTTTGCGTTACTGGTAAACCGTAAGAGATAGACCAAATCTTACTGTGCAAAAAAGTAGACCTTGTTAAAACACACAATTATTTATATCTGAATAAATTTTATGTAGAGTGAATCATTTCGGAGGTATTCCTTGTTATTTGTGTGAGTTTAGAGGAATTATACTTCTGTCAAATGGAACATCGTTATTCATTTCTTATATGTTAACCGTGGAAATAGAACGGAATTTGGAAGCTCTAAAGACTTGACTATCCCTCAAGTCTACTTTATTCCCATATTGTCCTTGTAGCTACAAAGGAATAAGCGATAAGATAATTTTTACAAAGGTTTATCTCAATTTACACGAAGAAGATACAGGAATAAGAGTTTGTAAGAATGGTAGGTACCATAGTAGAGAAATTCTTGTGAGAGTAACACATCAGATTTTTACTTTTTACTGTCTCGGTTAGAAAAAGCAAATAGAGGAAATATATTCCTCTTAAGAATTCAACATGGAGATTCCACCGGAGTTATGTTTTGAGGCCCACTGAATCCAAACAATAAAAAAAAAACTAAAAAAGAATTACAGAATAGATGTGTGTGTGTGCGCGTGTGCGTGTGTGTGTGTGTGTGTGTGTGTGTACGTGGACAGGATAACTCAAAAACGAAAATTCCGGGTCCTCCGCGCCATATACGAGCGCACTACCACTGCGTTACGGGGGCGGTGAATTTTAGGTTATATATTTACAACTATTTGTTACTTTAAATAAAGAACAATCCAAATTGAGTTCTGAGTTAACAATGTTGTGTGTATGTGTGTTTTAAGCATTTCTCCACATCCAAAATCGGGTTAATCCCGAACTTCCCATCACAATTTTGTCCAACAATTCGTAAAAAAATTACTAATACGTTATATACACAATGAATGTTGGATGCATAGGCAACGTAACAAGCTCGTTACCATTACTTCTAAATTTCTAAATTTCTTATTAATTAGTTCATGGCTTTCTCTTCACAAATTAGCTCAAATTAGGCTATTTAAGATGCGAAAACGAAATTTGGAAGATTCGCAACTGATTCAGTTCGGTAGCCAAGATTTCTTGGAGGTAAATAACCGTCGCCCACGTTGGTATTTAAATGGTGCCAATATGGAACTGAAGGTTTGAAAGCTCCTAACATAAACAAAGAACGTCTCTTCTACTTCCTATACAGGGGTTGGGTTTATCTCCGTTCCGAAGCCAAAGTGTAAATTGAATTGCTGTGCTCGTCTTTTTTTTCTTTCTCTCTCTCTCTCTCTCTCTCTCTCTCTCTCTCTCTCTCTCTTCCCTCTCTCTCTTGTCTAGCTAATTCCATGATTCTTTTTAGATTATATGAATATGGTTGCAACGGCGGACGCACTGATGCTCGTGTTGACCCCATCACTTATAATAGTCTTCCAGCATACTGTTTTCTATGTGAAGTTCTTATCTAGCTTCTTCATTTCATCTTTGGTCTGTAAGACTCACTCCTAATATCGATCTTAAGAATCTCATATCGGATGCTTCGATACGTCTTTTATCACTTCCTCATTACGTCCGCGTCTCACTCACACACAACAGGGACGGCTTATAGATGGTATTCTGTAGTCTTACTTGAATTTCCTTGTTCATTTATATTATTGTATTTTCGCAAGTTAATTTCTAACATCTCTTTTTTAAGCAATATTTCACATCCCAAATATATATATATATATATATATATATATATATATAATATGTTATATATAATATTATATATAACAATTATTATAACCCTCATAAGGGTTGTCTCTTTGATGTTAAAGGGTAAAGGGTACAGACACACACACGGGACATCTGGCTCACTTCGACCTACCGTAGGGTGAGTTCAACCCCTTTAGTTGCAGTAGTATGGGCGCTACGGACCCCTAGCACTCGTGGTACTTCTGACGAGACTAGAAGTACCGGACATTCATGTCCCTCCCGTAAGGGAGCTGTTGGATTGGGTTGGCCTCGGCGAGGAAATGGCTCCCAATACCCAAGGGAGATTGGGTACTCCTGCGCGGTGATGCTCAGACGGGGCTGTGATGCACCCCAATATCCTCCGGCATTAAGCTGGAGGGCTAGTAGCTGATATGCTAGATTGCCGGCAGTCCGGTAGTCTTCCCGGATGGTTTGACGCACATAAGTGGCGCATTCACTTTCGTTCCTATGTAAAATTGGGTGGGGAGTGGGTTAGCCTTAGGATATTGTCCTAAGGAAATCCCCATAGAAGCAGGGGTACTCGAATGCCCCCTCCCTGGTTTTTGAGAGGCAGTTCCGACTCCTGGTAGACCTCAATCACCATGTCATGTTAACTCACCCTTTGAAACTTGTCATAAGTGTCATGGAGTCACAGTGAAGTTTTTGCTCTGAGCTTCTCTGCACATTGTCGAGTCCCCAAAATAATACTGCTTTCTGTGAATTATTTGAGAGTTTATGGTCAAAAATAGCGCCCTTCTTTTATTTCCAAATGCGAGCTCTTCATTACAGTTCAATGAGCTCAAGTGGAATAATTCAAAGCAATCGTTGAGAGACACTTGATGCAAGCACAATAACTATAGGGACTTGGTAAAGCATCATAAGTCTGCCATTAATCATACATGAGAGATCGTACGCTAACGGCATGCAACCATCCATCCATTTTAACATACACCAGGGATGTAGGTAATTATATCAATTCGCACGTTATAACGAACATATCGCATAGTGTTTTAATCAGATTGTATTGATAACTCCAACATCGCAAATTATCTTCCAAAACAGGCTAATCAAAATCAGGCAAGGCTGTTACCCTGAGGCAACAAACTAAGTGTATGTTTCCGAGGGGAGTGTGATCGGCTACGAATTAAATGCCTCTTTCACTTTTTAATGTTGCTGCTGCTATAGGTGGTGAAAAGCGTGAGTCCGTTTCTTTACTAACCCTTTATTTCCTCTAAATTTTATAACAAATACACAATTTCTTCTCGTTGCTAACACAGTTTATAATCTCCTCTACTATTGCGATTCACAGTTCTTCCGATAATCTTTCTCAGTCTTTCACTGTCTTTTCTAGCTTTACTATTGCGATAAAATCACTCGACGACACATACACACTTGCTGACAGGCTGGCCGGCACACTCTCGCAACTAACTGTGCACAGCGACTTAAACAACTACTGTCACACCAAAAGCTAAACTCTCTAAAAATACACACTAAAACGGACTGACTGCTCTGTCCTATTTATACTGGAGCTGGCGTGACGTAAACTCGTTCAAGTTATTTTCACACGCAGGTGCACATGACTCAGCAAAGAAGATTCTAGAGATCACTGGACACTACGGTGTTATCACGCTGTTTTATCTCATACACACAGTCGCCAGGTGTCCGGTAGCCCCGGACCTCCTTTATGTTTAGCCGGCAGCATTGTTTATTGCCACGTACTCACAATCGCCGTATCCAAGGTCACCCGGCCACCTCTAGTATATTGTTGAACGACCCAATGTCACAATATAAGTAAATGTATTCCTCCAAACGCAAGTAGTAAGTGCGTTAATATAGAATAAAACTATTTTTCCGTTCATGGGCGTGGATTTGTGTGTTTCTTAGCCTGTTTTAGCTTTTCGAATTATTTTCTGGGTAATTTTACTGGATCGGTTATTTTCTGTATAATTTACTGGATTTGAGCAAACTGAACAAATAAAACTGTGAAATTTACACAAAAATAAAACTAGAGTAAAATATGAGCAGAAAAGAGTGAAAGATGAGCAAAAGTGCAAACATGAGCAGAATTGGGCAAACTTGTGACGTCAAATTACACATACAATTGGTAATCGATTAGACCTAATCAAATTACACAAGAAAGAGCCGATCACATCTAATGGAATCACCCAGAAAATAATGGGTGGGCAAAAATAAACTAGCAACTTAAAATAGGTCTAAAGTACCGGCAGAAAATAGTTCTGTTCTAAACTGACGCACTGAAAACTAACAATAGAACAAATTCAAGCATATCTTTGATTTTATTAGGTATGTAACTCTCAAATGAAGTAACGTTGGGCACATCAAATTTTACCTCTTTACTATCAGGATTATCGTATTACGCTTAAAGAATTCATAACGAAATTTCAGCGTAAATACTTGTTTTGAGATTTCCTGAGTAGAAAGAAAATTTTAGATCAAGGTCTGTGTGCATGAGCGTGAGCGTGAGTGAGTGTGTGTGTGTGTGTGTGTGTGTGTGTGTGTGTGTGTGTGTGTGTGTGTGTGTGTGTGTGTGTGTGTGTGTGTGTGTGTGTGTGTGTGTCTGAACAGGATCATATAAAATCTTATGTGGTGCACTCACATGATTTTCTCTACTCCTGTACCCACCCTTCTTACAAACCTTGTACCTTCTTCGTGTTAGTTGTGATAAACATAAGTACAAAATATCTTATTGCTTGCTTATTCCCTTTTTCAATATTCAAAAGGACTAACAATCGGGCGTTTGATTCTTTCCTTAGCAACAGCTGATAATATAATCAAATCTCAAACTGTCAGGGTATCTGGCTGGCCTCCACCGTCGCGAAACAAAGGGCAAACGTACCCTATTAATCAAGTCTTGCTATAACTGACATGGGTTTGAACTGGGGGCGTGGAGTGGAGTCATTCATCTACCAACTTAAACAGCTATTCCTGAAATCGGCACGTTTCGGTGCACCGGGCTGCAATAGCAGGAAACAGAGTTCTGCTTTAGTTGTTCAACAAAGCAGTGTTGTACTTTAGGGACCCTGGGGCTATGCTTTTGGGTGAAAATGACATTTTCGGCTTTTTAATTATCATATAAACACTTTTTTTTTGCCTCATTAGTAACTTGCCTTAAACTAAAATTATCATATCGGCGGCTTTTTTCCTATGTAGCTTATTGCCTATAGGCAGTGATGTTAAAATGGCTACATTGGTTTCGTTTGTTGTATACACCAAATTACAATCATATTCGCACCTTCAGACCAAAATCAAACCTGTGCTGAAAACACTTGTGCCGTGAGCATTTGGGCATAAAAGTTGAGGGTTGGCTTTTGAAATTATTGTATTTCAATGTGATGCTGATATTTCATCAGAAATATATATTTTGAATATCTCCGAAAAAAGTACTCTTGCATTTAAAGTTTTAAGAAAAATGAAAGAACTGAGAACTACTGATACGCCTAATTTAATTTGACTAGCGATTTACAGGTTCGCATGCTGGATGTTCAACAGGGTTCATTCCTAATGCTTTGCTAGCCTTCAAGTCAAAATCCAGTATAGATTAACATGAAGAAATAGACAGAATGTTCTGTCTAATAGTGTCCTCGTTACGGACAGTGCCCCTTATCATTCCATATAAATTAATAAAGTACCCACTTTATCTTCACTCAAATAGCAGCTGCAAGAACTTCTCCGTAGTAGAGATATTGACTTTGATCCACGAGCGACGAAGTCAGTGCTATGCGAATTAATTAAATTGAAAAAAGAAAATTTATGAAATAGACAGACTCTCAGAAATGCATGAACATACCGTAGTACGGTTGCCAACTTATATGGGCACAACTGAAGAACGATGTCACCAAACACAATATTTAATTTTAAAGTGGTGATGTAAAAGCCTTGTTTGATTATGCGATTACAAAGTGACTCCAGAAAACTGGAAAAGGGCGTGTGAGCATGTACAAAACACTGAAAAGTATTACCGGAAAAAAGATGGTCTGACAGATGAAATTACGGAGGGATTAGTCATAAATTTAAAAGAATCGGAGTCGCAAGATGAAAACGAAATCGTCTAAAATTTCTGACAGTGAACCCGGGAATGAGCAACAATTGAACGAAGAGGAGGAAGGGGTCTCCGCCACTGATGCATATTTGGCGGGCGCATCTGCTCTGCCTGCGGCGCCATACAGTGACATGGTGAGTACTTCTTTCTCTGTCTAAGAGGAACATGAGAACTTAAACCTCGCCGACTGTAAGGGAGAGCTATCCGTTGCCTTCATCAGACGGTTGCACGAGGTAACCGATTTTGTGAACGTGACCAATGAGCGTGCAATAAAAAAGGTTGCTTCGCTCTTCTACTTAGTCTCTACTTTGTCCAGTCTGCGAGTAAATAAAGCAGAGTTTCGCCAGTGAGGTTCTCAGGAATATTCCAATATACCGTACACTATCGATATCGTCAGGTCGAGGGCTCGATTGTGTTCTATAAAACCCATTGCCACCCCAACCAGTTGGTGAACGCTGAGCAGAATGACAGGCAACAGTGACGCTCGTCATCATACAAATTATCGAGTGAAGACATGGGTCCGCTCGGCTAAAGTGACATCCACGACTTCAACACTAGATGGATAACCTAGGGAGACCCGTAATCAAAACGCAGCTAATGGAAATCTTAGTGGTTTACTACCCAATAGATGGTCGTTAACTAAGATCCGGCGAGAGAAAAAGCGTCGTCAAATGTCTGGTCGACGGCTCCGCCCATGGGCAAATCCTATCCGTCAGTCCAAACACCAAAAACCATTTTTCTGCAGATCATTATCCTTGGCGTCTCATATCGCAGACTAAGTAACATAGTGACTCGGCATTGACCCTCTACCAGGGATAACCCACGTTCAATCACGACATCGTATGGCGTACTATGCTGTCAGTATGGTGTCAGTACTCGGCCGGAGGGTCACGACTCGATATAGTACCACCCATCCTCTAACGACCACATTCCAAGAAGCTGTAAAGCTGTCTCTCAACCTTCTACCGCTGCTAATGTCATGAACACATGGCCAGTACTCTCACCTGATCTGAAACCTGGCGCTTTCCACTTGTGGGGCCATTTAGAAGTGTTGATGTACTCGTATACGGTGCCTGAATTGCGGCAGGTGGTGAGGAAATACACAATATTACTGGAATTAGGGGTACTGTTTGCATGGCCATGAAACGTCAATATGAGGTCCGCATTCAGGCCATACGTGAACACCTTGAACATCATCTTCAAAACAAACTATCTGGGGAATAAAAACATTCTGCTGTATGTCACTGTTTTGAACACCATCACTTAAAAACGAAGGACATATTGTCTACATATGGGGAATGCATACCTGAGTATATGCCCTGCAGTTTTAAACACCCTGTATACATATAGATACAATATGGATTCTTTCCATTTATGAATTGTAAACACAGTGGTTTGAAGCGTATAATCTAGCAACTAAGTGATTACGTTCACTTGTTTCAAATTTCACCATTGCTTATATTGTTTTTAGTACAATGTGGATACACCTATCTATAGTTCTGACAGAGTGCCAAGTTTTTATTTAGCAAGATGTAGACATCTTTTCATGCGTTACGGAATATTTTCCGCTAAGGGAGGAGAATTTTCTCTGGCCCTTTTTGTGGACAAAGGGTTTGAAGATTGATTTCCTAACGTCCGGCATAACATTTGTAACAGAGGAATGATATGACATTCTTATAACTCGACTGTCACTTCTTCCTGCGCAATATTCATCTTCTGGTACAGACATATCTGTGTCAAATTACTCGAACTCAGGATAAAAACTGTCTATGGCTGTCGCATATCTGGCAGATTTTACTTTTCTATATCTTTCACTTTATGTGCAGTTCACGAAAAGGGGAGGGACGTTCAGAGATTTTAATCTACACATTCTGAAGGGAAATGTTCAACAGACATTTTTAGAGGTAATAAAATCTGATGTGTGCATTCATATGACTTTCCTTACTCACTCTGTACAAATAATTCTTAAAAAACAATGCACCAATGTTAATGCACCAAAATAGTAATAGAAATTGTTTAATTACATCTTCCTTATAGGCACCATGGGAATAATGTGGTGGCAAAAGACAAGAAACCGCCATCCCCTCCTATGTATACAGGAGTCAAAAATTCCTGAAAATTTTCCATTAGGGATCACATCAATTTTACACACCACCCTACATCTTACGCAGTGGATATGCCACTTATGTGCGTCTACCCATTAGTGAAGATTAGCGAGCACTGTGCGTTCCATAGCAACTATCAACCGCTGCCCATCGAGTCCAACCCAATCCGAGTAACGTGAAAAGAACAACGAGTGCTAAGAGTCCGCAGCTGAAGTGGCCGGAGTCACCCGCCCCTACAGAGGGACAGAGGCAATAGGAGAATACAGTGGCTCTAAACTAGAAAAAGCGGGAAGCGTTCCATTCTCTTTGCACGATTCTGAACATAAAACAAAAAATGACGATATCCTATTTGAGAAAAATATGACTAAATGAAAATCAAAAGCAACAACAAGGAATATCTCGAAAATGCTTAACATAAAAAGATATAAATTGTGTTATATTTAATGGAATCTAAATTGTTTTGTGTAGTAAGATTTTATGTATTTCTTGGGATTTGCCAGGTAAGCAAACGCCATTCCGAATTATAGGGACTTCAGAGGCTATTCTCAGAAAATTCAGGATATTTATTTGTCAACATATCTCGAACATTTATTTTTATTCTTAATTCTGCCTTATATAAAGGTTTGCCATGTGACACAGAGTAACTTACAGGTGTTTTAAATGAATACATAAAAAGGTTAAAAAAAGGTTTTTAGAAAAGATGTTAGACATGTTTGAGAAAAGGAAACTTTGAATATTTTGTTAAGTAAAGCGTAATTTACAGTGGGAAGATTTTCACAGATAAACACATACATGCACATATAAGCATACACCCACACACATACAAACAACACATGGCAAAAATGAGCTTGATCTCTCAGATTTTCTTGAAATTTTTTTTTGGTGTTTTGGACCAAAATATAGTTGACCCGTGTTTCTTCGTTTTATAAAAAAAATATTTTGGCAGATTTTAATTTTTGAAATGTCCCAAAAATCGCGCGCTCCTCACTCTTCGATCAATCATACCTCCGATTGTAATTAAAGCAAAATAGCAGTATTTCGTGAGGTATTTACTAGAAAATTTTGTTCATTATTATTAATATTATATTTTATACGATTAATGTTTTAAAGTTAGATAATAACATAAACTCGAGCATTTAAAAGTCTGGAAAAGAAACTAAAAATACACAGACGTGTATTCAATATTCTCAGAAAAAATCAGAATGGAATCTCTAATAGTTCAGTTGTAATTAACTTTACAAATCAGTGCAGCGGTGACGGCTACCATAACCTCACTCACTAATTGCCACCTTCCATTACAACTGCTCACTGATTGAGGTTCCATGAACGTTACAACAGTACAGAACACTGCTAGCTGACACTATTATATGTACACTATTAACATCTTCAAGATGTTTTTAAAATATGCATTTTAAACTAATGTTTCCATACAACACACAACTTTACCTCCTTCGAAAGAAAATTGTTTCACTAAAGCTTCAGGTTTTGACAAAGGAATGAAGGAGTGTAATTTTAAAGCATAGCTGGACCCATCGTTCTTGGCCCCTGACCTTGACTGGAAGTCCTGTTGGCGAATCCATAGCTTTTGCCTCTTTCATCAGCTCATATTGTATAATTCTGCGAATGAAACCATGCACATGGGGAGGGAGGGGAAAGTAGTGATGTCTGCATGATATGAGACAGTCCTTGCTAATTCACAGGTGCTTTTTAGCGCAGCGTGCAGTTGAAGACATAGATCTTTGAGATAAATAGTGAATTTGTGAGACATTGATCAAAGCGTAAATCAATTATGCCACCTGTACGTTCTAAATTAGGGACCAAAACATTACACATAAGAGTAGAGAAATTATTTCAAATGTATGGACGTACATGAAGGAAGAAGCTAAAATCAAAGAACTGCTTACATCAGAAGATTTTTTCAACACAATTCAAAAGTTCAAAAGCACGTATCTGGTGCCACAGGAGTATCAGAAAGAAGGTACATTGTGGAGATATTTTTCTGCATGGACTGTGCTGCCTTAGTAAGAAGAAGTTATCTGAGTAGCATAGCTGACGCACCAATTCGCATGCAGTCACCTGGCTTGTTACTCGCTTTCAAGGGGCCAACAACGGCGAATCCAGCTGTACTTCATGTCGTCCGTGAGCGCTTGTAGGCCTCCAGAAAACAAATTGTAGCAAATGCACTAATGCAAGCTCCATAGTTTTCAACATCTTATTTTATAGATAAAATATCAGGGAATACGTGTGTATTTTTTAGATTTTTAACACATCGATTTAAATTCTATTTTTGGTTTTACAAAATATACCATAAAAAACAGTCCAAAATTTGTGTGCAATAATGATTGGTTGAAAGTTGTTTAAGGTGTTGTATTTAACCTTTCCAGTGTGCCAAACCCCAACTCTTAACTTCATATGGCCTTAGAGTAACAAGTGATTTTATATTACGGTGCGCGCAGAAATTGTTTAGTTTCTAATAGCCATAACTAAGCAAGTAATTTAAAAATACGGAAATAAAAACATACGGGTCTCCTTATTTTGTGCCTATTATTCATAAAAAAAATTTAACCTCCTACGAAAAAGTCGTGTTTTACGGGTGTGCGATTTGACGTAGATTGATCCATGTAGAACCATAAGACTTTCTCTACTCTTGTACAAAGTATTCTTAGAAACACTTGACCCTCTGCCTACTTCGTGTTAATCATAGTATGTACAGAACGTATCTTACTGCTAATTTTCTTGTAGTTGTAAGGGGTCGGTGTGTGGTAGCTTAAACATTGATTGACCTATGCGACACGTAACTGCCGATTAGTCATTCTTGGAACTAAAGAAATAAACAGGCAGGGTTGTCGCTCCACCAAACAGTCGAGTAAGGTGTAATATTAGATGTTCTAGTCACGCGGTTACATAGGTGCGTTCGTTCCAAGACTATAACGTTTAAATAAACGTAGGGCTCTACCAGGCTCTTAGCAACCACTGCAAAGTTACCGTTAAGTAAAATATCTACACGTATACCCCTAACATCTTGCACTTTTAGCCTTGGCTACTCGTAAGAAACGCAGCAATTATCTTAACAAATACGACAACAGCGCCACCAAACAAGCACTATTCCTTAATGCCCCGACATACTTGTATCGTGCATGCCGGGCAGAACGAATACTTACGGGACACGAGCACTGACATTTCAAATCTCTATAATATGTAAGCTACTGACTCAAAATTTACTATAGGTAGGACACTAGTAATCTGTTGAGAAAGTTTCACATTTATATTATTGCTACTTATAGGTATTATTTTGCGAATCAATAATATAAAATGTTGCCTATCTTCAAAACCAGTTGATGCCATTATTTTTCAAGTTACTAGCGTTTCTTATTTGTTACAATTATAAGTACAAAATCAGTTATAGCCATAGCACTATTTGCCAACACAAAAATGTATTTATATTCCACATATTTGTAGATAAATAGAAAAATATCAGAAAACTTGATTTTTTTCTTTCTTTTACAAAAACTATTTGTCATAAGCTGAAACTACTATGTTTATTGAAGTGTCTTTGCCAGTAGGCATATAAACTTTTACTACAATTGGATCAAAATTACTGCGCCAGCCGGCCTTTATGTGTTGACTATGTAAACATGAGAAAAGCTGAGTTTTCTGAATGCATGCAGTTCAAATATATTTACGGGCTACCTGTATTCTCAGAACTGGTTGATAATGTTACAATGCGATCTCAAACAGTGGAATTCGACCGAAACATGCGTTTAATTCGTTAAGTTCCTGGGCACATTTGCAAGTGAAAATCTCAAAATTCGTAAATTTTGTCATTTGTGGTCGAAATTTCAGTCCCCATGTCCCTTAAGTAATACAAAGTTTGCTCCAGGGTATAACCATACTATTTCTAAGCACTGAAATATGGATAAGCAAGGCACTGAGACACTCATACATGACTCAGACCCAAGGCGAACATTATGTAAACATGGCAAACTGCATTAAAATTAAACTACACCGCAGCACGCATTGTGGTTAACCAAAGGCACTTGAAAACGAAATAATTAGAAGTAAAACAGGACATCATAATTTCTATTTTCTATAAGCTTTCAATGTTATGCAGTACTCTTAACATATGTACAGATATATTATATAAGCATTATAGAATTTGGACAGAGCGTATGGGCAGAGAAGGCAAGGAAAGTACAGAAAATCTGATCTGTTGCACTCACATGACTTTCTCTACTCTAATATTAACCATTCTTACAAACACGTACTCCTATGTCTTCATGTCAGTTGAGATAAACATTTGTAGAACTTATCTTATTGCTCGTTTTCTTGCACGTGCAACGGGAATACGGGAATGTAGCAGGCTTTGTGGAACAGTGAAATCTTTTAAAGCTTTCAAATTGCGTTCTTTTTCAACAGTTAACATATAAAAAATGAATAGCGATGATCCATTTGACTGAAGTATAAGTTTTCCAAACCTTATACAAATAACAAGTAATATCTCCGGAATGCTTCACTCTATAATTTTTTTTTTGACACAAATTTTGTGTTTTAGTGAGATCTACATTTTTTTTATATTAATATTTGGTCTCTCTCTTACGTTTTAGACAGGCTATAACTAGAAAATTCAAGTTCATTTGTGATAAAAATATCTCAAACATATGGCATTTTAATCAAAATCGTTAGAGCCATTTTCGAAAAATTTTCCATCTCCAAGGTAGTCTAGGGTGGAGCTATTTTCTTCAAAATCTTTGTGTCGCATCCTTGAAAGACATTAATCTTAAATACCAAGTTTGGTTTTTAACCCACTTTTCGTTTTTGGGTTATGTTGTCCACTGTCTGACACACAGACACACACGCAAATTTTTTCTAAAAACTTTTTTTTTTGGAGCTCAGGGGGCCTCAAAGCTTATTTCTGGTGAAATTTCAACATCGAATTTTTGGTTGGAATACAACACTTCCTTTACTTACATAATAGAGAAAGTAATAAAAATGAAGAATGACAAAAGAAATACGAAATGATTGAAGAATGTAGAAGGTTTGAAATATTACCACATATTAAGGAAAGATTGAAAATGCATAATTTTCAACCCAACAAGGACATGATTCGTTACTGAACTGGGCACGAACCATTTTAAAATTTCCTAGGATTGGCACGAAACGATCTGAAAGCTGCGATATGTCTGAAAAAATAGATAATTATACCGGAACATGAAATTTTTTTAATGTAGAAAATTTGATGACGTTTTGGGAGATATGAGAAACAAAGAAGGTAAATATACAATGTGGAACGCAACTCATTACATTCCTTCTAATATATGCTGCATAGAAACATATACAACGGAGTATAATGATATTTTGTTCTTTGATCAGCCGATTTCGAAAAAATAAAGCTTTTTATCCAAATTGGATGCGTAATTCCACAATAGTGTATGAAGGTAACATTTTTTTACTTGTAAGATGCGTAGAGTAACTTATTTCTGAGAGCTTCGGTAGTAATTATGGGATATCACACAGGGTTTCGAAATAATTAATCAACTAAAAGACGTGAAAGAATATTCCGAGCTGCTCTTTCAGATGTGAGGTAAGTCGACAACGTTGTGTTGAGGTAGGTCATAGAATTGACCGGGTTTGTGGAGGTAAACAGGTCGGGCGCTTTCGCTTTGTGTATGTTTTGGGAGCTAACGTTTGTGATTGGCCTGCACTCGCACAGTAAATACAGATGGGCAGGGCAAGGTATGAGTTTGTTTTCAAGACGCACCGTTACGATGTTGGTGTACTGAGGTAGGAAAATAGACCACCCACGCAATCAGCAGTGTTGCCAGTTTATTTTCGACAAATACATCGATTGATATGTATTGATAAGAAATGTTCAAATAAGGAGTGAAAGGAAAATAAGGATTACTAGTCCAAGAAACAGACAACAACCCATGAGAACCGTTGACGGAAATGCAAATGATGTAAGCGAAGAACATTTTCATTTGAATGTAACAGAAGAAGATAATAGAGAGGAGCTGAGATATACGAACAGAAGGTGTATGGTATCCACCGTAAGAATGGAGGCTGCACAGAGAAGAATTGAGAAGCTGGGAGTAGGAGTAGAAGGCGAGGAAGCAGATGAAACCTGAAATGTGGGAGATTAGATGTAGCAATTAGAGGTGATGTGTAGAGGCACTCTTTTTTCGTATTCATTTTTTTAGGAATTTCGCAAAATGATTTTAATTTTCGTGTTTTTTCGCTCTATATGTTTTGTACTATCGCTTTAATTTCACGATATTTTTTTCATGGTAAATAACATTGGGGGAATGTTATCCCGCATTAATTTTTATTGGAATTTTGTTAAACGGGCTTGTTTTCGTTTTTTTTTCCCCGCACTACATGGTTTGTATTTTGTATTTCACGAAAGAGCATCAGTTACACATTACACCCGTAAAACAAAGCCATTAGGAGCATACGTTCAGTAATATCACTAATGAAATATATTTATTCGGGACATACAATACAACATTGGGGCAACAATGGCACTGCTTACAGCTCGACTGTCTGGCAGACAGTAATTTTGAACTGCTGTTGTTACTCTGTTTACATCGTACATAGAAGCTCCCCACACCACACCACGATTGTACGTTCAAGGACAAAGACATTCTTCGGTGTTATACAGTGTCTTAAGAAGTCATATTTAAAGGACACAATGAATAGCCTAAATGCGAAGCTTATAGGTTTCCAGAAGTTCCCTACCCCTTTCAACTTCCCAACCCAGGGCCATCTCTTGACGCTCAATACGGTCAAGGCAAAAGGGTCAGTTGCCAAGAATGCAAATCTCTCCTTAACTATCCAGACCATCTCTTCACTAATGACAGAATAGTCAACTTCCAACAATGTTAAATCGTTCTCAATCATCAGCCATTACTTCACTATGTTTGTAATTAAGAATGTTACTTTATTATCTTTTGTAGTTTAACAAGTCACAGAAACTAACTTAAAAGAAAGTGAGAACAAATTTTTATATTAAAAATCGCTGGAACTTCGCCTTCTTTCACAAAATGAGACAATTTCGCTTCAATCTGCACTCATCGCTAAAATAATAATATTGATTTATTAATAAACATCACATGATGGAAAAGATAGTGGAAAATCACTTTAATATGACGTTTTTGGCTTTTATCGTTGAAAAAATAGTGCTCCTATTGATAATAAAAAACCTTTTCCGGCAGTAATACAAATTTTTAAACCTACGAGTAGCTGGTGAAATAGATATTCTGAACTGAGAATTTTAATTGGTTGAATTATACTCCTACCTACTGTGCAGAGTCTGAAAATGCCAAATTTGAATTATTTGCTTAAATAATTTTTTGAATTTTTTCTTTCTCTACCACGTATAGTAAAGAAGAGGAAGTATTGTATTCCATCAAAAAATTCAATGTGGAGATTTCACCGGAAATACATGTTTTGAGGCCCCTGAATCCAAAGAAAAAGCATTTTTAGGAAAATGCTCCACGTGTGTGTGTGTGTGTGTGTGTGTGTGTGTGTGTGTGTGTGTGTGTGTGTGTGTGTGGACAGCGTAACTCAAAAAGGGAAAGTCGGTTAAAAACCAAAATTGCTATTTACGTTTAATGTGTTTCAAGGATGTGACACGAAGATTTTGAAGAAAATTGCTCCACACTAAACTACCCTTTACATGGAATATTTTTAGAAAATTTTGATTTTCTTGAAAATGGTTCTTAACGATTTTGATTAAAATGCTATATGTTTGAGATATTATGAAAAGTTAAATGTATATCTTGAATTTTCTGGCTATAGCCCATGAAGTCCTATTTACTCTGGATGACTTTTGCATAACTGGTAAACCCTGTGAAATAGACCAAATCCTACCACACAGAAATGTAGATCTTGCTAAAACACAATTTATGTCTACATTTTTGGTAGAGTGAACCATTTCGGAGATATTCCTCGTTATTTGTGTCAGTTTTGGAGAACGTATAGTTCTTCAAATGGAACACTGCTGTTCATTTTTTATATGTTAACCGTGTAACTAGAACGGAATTTTAAAGCTTTAAAAGATTTGACTATCGCTCAAAGCGTGCTATAATCCCATGTTCCCCTTGTACCTACAAGAAGATAAACAAAAAGTAATTTCTACGAATGTTTATCTGTATTAACATGAAGATATAGGAATAAGGTTTTGTAAGAATGGTTATGAGAAGGTTATGAGAGTGCAACACATCAGATTTTTTTAAAGGACTATTAAGCTTGAATTTGTATATTTTAGTTTTCTGATGTTTTGTTCCAATTGTATCTGAAATGCTAATGCTGCAATAAATAAAGTTGGCAACTAGTCCTGACATAGGCCACTAGATGTCAGGACGGAGGTGTTACACTTATAATTATAGTACTCTTAACTTAATGCGGTTAAAATACGGAGAAATGGCCAGCCTATTTAAAACCATAAATCTGTAAGTCTGGAGTAGAGATTACGCTTTCAGGCGACAATACCCGATCAAATCTCAGTGCTGCCTGAACAAAGTTGGCAAACAATTTCGTTATCAGTCAACAGTGTTAGCGTGACTCATAGCGGTAATTAAACCTGGTCACGCTTGCTCGGCTACAGCGTGATGGCGAGTGGCTTTTTTCCGCGCTCCGGACTGAAAAAGGCGTTCAATATTAAACGGATTATAAGCTATCTGCTTGCACAGAGCGCTGCTGCAGTAAAGGTGGGGCGGTGTAATTAAAATCTGAAACGAATTCATGTCAACGAATAGTGTTTCCGTAAACCTTGAATAACAGAATGAAATAATAGGTGTTGAACTGTCATCTGGACAACTTGCGCTGACAATAAATAAATGAAATTAACAAGCTTGAATATAAATACACACTTCAACATAAGTACTGCAGCACACTGAGCTGGGGCGTAGCGTCAATGCATGTGGGTGAAGTATTGCATACCCTACTGTTTTCCTTAGTTAACTTTTCCTATTAATCGATATACTAAACCAATTCGCAAAATACTTGCTGAAGAGTATGTTTCGAACAGCAATCTGCTATGAATATTTATTGTTAGCGTATCACGTCAAGCATTGAAACACAGTGGCTTGCGGTCACGTCAAACAATGTGCGCGCATAATGGATGCAACACAGACAAGTGCATCTTGCTTGTTAATGTTAAGACCGTGTTACCCTGATGATGCCAAGCGCAGTACATGGCGAAACGTTGGCATCTACCATACCTTCTAGATCACGGTCTACAAGCCCGGAAGAACTAAACATTTCGAATAGTCATAACAAATATATTTAGACAAATGCCAGCTCTCTTAACCAAGAAATTACATAATGAAGTACTTATTTTAAATGCATTAAATCACGTGATACTGTGCCAGAGGATGAACTAATTAGTTGTAGTCGCATTCTTGAACAGTTAAAACAGAGTTTACTTCACATAGGTTCCATGATTTCAGGAATATTGGGAATGAAATTTCAATGTTTGTTCCCGTTTACTGGCGATGTAGTAAATGTAAGAGTTAACTTGCATTTAACTTGTAAGAGTTAACAAAGTGATCTAGTGAGAAACAATCTGATGTGTTGCACTCAAACGAATTTCTCTACTCTTGTACTAACCATTCTTACAAACTTTTATTCTTATAGCTTCTTCGTGTTAGTTGAGATAAACGTTTTCAGAAATTATCTTATTTGTCTATTTCCTTGTAGGTGGAAAAAGAACATGAGAATACAGTTGGCCTTGAGCGACAGTGAAATGTTTTAAATATTTCAAATTCCGTCCTCTTTGCACGGTTAACATATAAAAAGTATAAGTTCTCCAAAACTCGCACAAATAACAAGCAACACTTCCGAAACGGTTCACTCCACAAAAAAAAATTTATTTAGACATAAATTGTGTGTTTTAGCAAGATCTACATTGTTTGTATAGTGAGATTTGCTCTATCTCTTACTGTTTACCAGTTATGCAAAAGTTATCCAGAGTAAATAGGACTTCATGGGCTATAGCCATGAAAAATCAAGATATACATTTCATTTGTCACACAAATATCCCAAACATATGGCATTTTAATCAAAATCATTAGAGCCATTTTCAAGAAAATCACCATTTGCGAAATATTTTCCATCTAAGGGTAATTTAGTGGGCAGAATGTTCTTTAAAATCTTCGTGTCGCATCCCTGAAGGAGATTAAACTTAAATAACAAATTTGGTTTTCAACCGACTTTTAGTTTTTGAGTTATGGTATCCACCGACTGACTGGCTGGCACTCACGCACGCACGCACGCATGCACGTACACACACGAACTTTTTCTAAAAATGCTTTTTTTTTTGGATCCAGAGGCCTCAAAACATATATTTCGGGTGAAATCTCGACGTCGAATTTTTGCGTTAAATAGAGTACTTCCTCTATTTTATTATACGTAATAGAGAGAGTAAGAATAAGTGCAAAGGTTTAGTTGGCACAGGCGTGTTCAAAGAATTGTGTAAAGTACGAGATTCTTATATTGGTTTGCGAGAATATGCTCCTTCCATTACAGTATTACAGCAATATTCAAAGCAAATTTTGGAACGCACGCCCATTTGGTTTAACACAAAAATAAATCGGCGTGCCCTATTCTGCAGTACTCTAACAAAGACGCCACTATTTCTCTGGTTTAAAAGTTTGTCGGTCTAATTTTGGGACATTCTGTATATCAAAGCTAATAAGGGGTGTTGAGGCGTATATATCTTGGATGCGGTGAAGATCGACATCTATTTTTTGGCTAAATTGTTCACCTTGTGTCGTTTTCGATATATTCTAGCTCTCCTTATTGCAGTTTAACATTCAAAATACAATACTTAATCAAAATTCACAAACAACATTTTCAGTCCTTTCTTTGATATTGATATAATACGTCTTGAAAACACAATATGCACACTGTTTTATTTCCCACATTGCTGCTTTTTGTAATTACATAGGATTTATACTTGAACTATATTTTAATCTTATCGTTAATTACCACAATATATAATATTATCAATCGTTGAACTATAGATTAAAATCCATTTTACATTTTTGGTTGTTGATTACACCAGTAAAATCAGCTCCTTGATGCCTCTGTTTTGCCCGATATTATTTTAGTGGGCTTAGGCAAGAATTGCTTCACAGTAGTACACTACCTCTAATTAATGGGGTTGTAAAAGTCAGATTAAAAATAAATCTACGGTATGCTTTATTACTTTTGGAATTTGTCGTCATCAATTTAGATGTAATTAGAGAATTCTGCAATCACTTCTGAGGATTCTTCGGCCTCTGTGTATATATTTCTTTGAGTTTCTGCAAAAATGTGAAATAGTATGAGATAGTTTTATTAGAATTATAGGATCTAATAGCAGTGGACTGCAAGATCAAAATATAAGAACAGCAATGAACTAAGTAAATGTTGTAGTTCATTGTGTTTATTGTGGTACAAAATAACAATGATGAAACGGAAGGTAGGATGAGCAGATGCCAGGCTAGTGTTTCACACGTTGTGTAAACTTCAACGGTGAATTTACTGTTTCCAGAGCTTTGCACGACAGTATTCCCACCTTACAACAGCAGGCAATCTCTCAGCAAGGAGCTATAATGTGTCTGCATAATTTAAGGCTACAAGGTTGCTTCTGCAAACCAGCATCCGATACGAAATCTTTCCGATATATCTTCCTTTACTACGCAGCACGAAATACAAAACTACTCATGCAGTAAACACGGATTACTTAGCCCTTGTGATGTAACTTTGACTGGACGTTTGTGATGAACAGAGGGCGGATTAGAGTGACCATGTCCGTGATTTCAAGTTACTGATGCAGGGAGCAAGTGTCCCCTGGGCAAACAAATATACCGTCAATGTGAACAATGCCTTAGATTTCAAAGAGTCATATACAGTTCAAATTGCAGCTAATTTCAGTGGATCTTTTGAGTAGTTTAAGTTTTCTTAGAAACATCTGAGTAATGCATGGCAAAACTATTAGCAAGTGGAAAAAGTATGTGAAAAAATTAAAGAAATCAAAGTCGCAGAAGGTAGAAAATGTGAACTATAAACTTCAGAATGTGCTAGAAAAAAATCACCGCTTTTTCAATAATGTGTGCTGTGCGAAATGGCTAGCAGCAAATAGTAACTGAGCTCTCCAGATCAAAAGGGATAATAAGTATATCAGATTGAAAGAAAAGTCATGTTTGACAATCTCTAAATATATATAAGTTCCCTTCCACCTGATAAATGTAAGAGGTAGTGTTCTATAACGAATTAAAAGGATTCACAGTCGTTATGTAGATCATACTATACAAATTCCTTTGACAGGACCTGTATGGACACGGCAGGCGTTTTCATGCACCTCAAGGTCAAGAAAGTATAAGTCAGTACAATATATAATTAATTATATAGTCTTATTTCTTGCTCTCGCGTTTTGCATATCTTTGAACGTAGGTTACAATTCCTACCTTGAATAAGCAAATTTAACACCACAGGTGGAGTTGGTACGATTGCTGGTTAAAAAGGTAAGATATTAAGATAAATACTTACTTTGATACAGGGTGGAAAGGAAGCCATTTCATTCCTTCTAATATGTGCTTCATAGAAGTATTACAAACAAACATGTTTAATGGCATTTTGTTCTTTGATCAACCGATTTCGAAAAAATATAGTTTTTGATCCAAATTGGATTCGTAATCCCACAAGAATGTACGAAGATAACAGTTTGTTACTTGTAAGAGTAACTTATTTCTGACATAGCTTCAGTAGTAATTAGGGGAACCACACAGGTTTTCGAAATAATTAATTACTTTAAAGACGTGAAGGAATGCTCCGAGGGGCTCTTTCAGACGTAAAGTAAGTTCACAACGTTGCGTTGAGGTTGGTTAGGGAATTGATTTGGTTTGTGGATGTAAACAGGTCGGACACTTTCGCTTTCGTGTAATGTTTTGGGAGCTAACGCTGGTGATTGGTCTACACTCGTACAGTAAACACGGAAGGACAAGGCAGGTTATTTGTTTGTATTCTCAAGAAGCACCGTTACTGTGTTTATGTATTGAGCTAGGGAAAGTGACACCCACACAATCTGTAGTATTGTCAGGTTGTTTTCGACAAAACTAAAATATATCCGTAGGAAATGTTCAGAGAAAAAACGTAATATACAAAATGTGTTACAAATACCGAGATCTACCATTGGTTTGAGTTAATGTAATGACCTCCCTTTGAAGCCGAAATTGTGAACGCCATAATTATGGATATAATACTGCATCACATGGCGGAATTAAATAATCAGAAAATGTTAAAATCGTTACATGTATAAAGCTACAGAATCTGGGAGATTAGTTGTGGCTAAAATTGTCAAAAGGCACGAAAAGGTACAGACAAGTCATTAGGGGCGAGCTTCCAGGTAGTCAGCCTGATTGGTACATAGTAATACTGGTTTTCCTGGAAATCACTCAGTGCAGGTGTTGAGCAGGCAAACAAGGGATGGTCGTTTCTTCGAAACCCTGTTGCTAATTAGGAAGTGAAAGGTACAGAGAGCGTCATAACGCACAGACACTTGCCTGCGAGAACCCGGAGAGAATGGGTCGTTTAGATTTACCCTACAAAACCCGGCGGGTCAGTACACTCGTCGCCCATATCTCTGAGCGAGCACTTCAGTCACGGGACTTGCATTCCGGATCCTCGAGCGTGAGGATATAATATATTTAATAGTAACAATATTCGGAATTAGTAAAGACACAGTAACGACTTAACGTTGTTAATAACGATCGGCAAATCTCACGCAGTCTTGTTTTGGTGAGAATAAAAGTATTCAAACGAGAGTTCTGGTTTTATTCGCAAACACCCACGCATACCCTGAGGCTAAAATCACATGCCAGAGCAGTCGGAGCAGAAATCACCAGAAAGCAGCATTCCGCGTAGGATAGCGGAACGGAGGAGCGGGTAATACCGCAATCACCTTCCACCCGGTATATGGGTTGATTGAGGAGATTATTGGTAAACGAAGCTTTGCCACAAACAGGTTATCTTCGCTCAACATTTTCATGACTTCATGGAGAGGGATCTTGCCTCCTATGGTTACAGATGAAGCAGTACACATAGAGACAATTACCACAAACTGTGGTGTTACCTTAAACAGATATCGCAGGAATACCCACGACGTCAGGAAGACTGCGGTTGGTCATGTAGTTATCAGTGTTACATATCCAATCATGGATTTACCATCACAGGCGAACCTTCTATTTCCCTGCTTCAGAGTTCAGGGAGCAGAACTAGCGAATTTAATGCCGGTGCACTCACTCTACAGAAATGCCTTGCATAAAGAAGGGACCCTACTGACTTTTGGAAAAGATTATTTATAATGTAGTTTGCACCATATTTACACAGTTTATTAGACTACTCAAACTTAAGATGTTTACAAATTTGAGGAGTCTGTTATACGCTTTCAATTATTTTAATAATTTAGTGAAATATACTGTTATATTTAAAAAGTCATATGCATGAAAATAGTAAAGTGTCTTTTTCTGAGCCGGTCTGAGTGGCTCAGCACATTCATAAATATACACGGTTTGAGCAGATTAGTGTTGTGTCGACATATTGTGGAAAGCATCTGTAATTATTACAAAAGGATTATAAACAAAACATGTAAGAAGCATATTCCATTTACTTACTTGAACTGTAAGATTAAATCCGTTGCATATGACATATTTTGTGGAAACCAAACTGTAAAAGAATCTCCTAGATACACATATGGTGACAACAGCGATCCATCTATCGGTGCCGAAGCTTACTACAGTAAATGCATACAGCCTACTAGTCTTCCCAGTTATTTTCTCTTTGACCGCACTGTGGGGTAGACGGACACGGCTCTGGTGGCACAAGTCGACGGCGCTATTTTCGTCTTGCAATTAACTCGTTAGAACCTTTAAAATATTTATAGATGTTAATTATAACTAAATAATGATGTAAATCACGTTCATATAAGTTACTTTCAGTCCAGTCTTTATTTTCACACCAGAAAAGAAAACCTGGTGCAGAAAATTTGTTTTTTGAATCTTAGGATCAAGGTCTCTTGGAGAATCTTTAGCAAACAATCCCAAACAATGGGAACAGAACAACACAATAAAGTAAGACTCAATCTTTTACACCGTCGACAAACTTTGAACAGCTGTTTCATCCTCTAATAAGTTCCTTGGATATTAGAAACAAATCAGATATCAAGAGGGAATCCGGAAAAGGAAAAAGCAGCAGCAGCAGCAGCGAAAGTCCAGAAAGTTAGGTTACCCATGAGAAAGAATATCTGTCAACAGTGTTACATATAAGGGGAGACTGGGTGCAAACCGGTGTCATGTTAAGCGTGTACCCACTGGAAATGATTCGTATTTTGTGTCATAATCGCATGAGTGATGAAGGCTTGAAAGAAAGAAAGAAAGAAAGAAAGAGAAAGAAAGAAAAAGAAAGAAAAATAAAGCAAGAAAATGACAGAAAGAAAGAAAGAAAAAAGAAAGAAAGAAAAAAGAAAGAAAGAAAGAAAGAAAGAAAGAAAGAAAGAAAGAAAGAAAGAAAGAAAGAAAGAAAGAAAGAAAGAAAGAAAGAAAGAAAGAAAGAAAGAAAGAAAGAAAGAAAGAAAGAAAGAAAGAAAGAAAGAAAGAAAGAAAGAAAGTGCTCATGAAATTTATCGTAGTAATATCAACAATTGAACGAAATGTACTTTATAAACTCACTTTAGTAAATATCTCCACCTGCTCAGTATAAAATGGCTATCTAATCAGCACATTTGCGTGTAATAAAATACAAAACTATATTTCCAGTACTTTTACTTCATAAAATCTGGTTTATATGTCGCTCAAAACCCTGCCAATCTGTTATTTATGGTGCGTTTGCCAAAAATTTGCTGTAATGAGTGTCTTGCGTTGATTCGCACCCCAGAATTTCTCTCACAATAAGGAAAATGTTAAAATGTACTTTGGATTCCTTGCAATGAGCGGCGGGATTTGTCTTTATTACCTTAAGGTCACTGCTGGCTGACTTAGTTGTCGGCGTCTCTGGTTGGATAGCTGGTTGGAAGCTTCTTCCTTCGGCATGGCAATTGCCTGTCAGTGTTGGAGGCACGAAAAATTTTTGCTTTGGCTAATATTGTTACAACGCAGAAAAAGCACCTTTACAGGTACATAACCAGTAGGAAGATCTCAGGACGAGGGGTACGAACTGCCACATTCATTACACAAAATTGGAAACTCCGCATTTCCGAGCGAGCGGATTGCGAGTTTGAATCCCTCCAATAACACTGGAGTTTGTTTGCTGTGCAATCAAACGAAAAGGACCGATAAAATAATAGGAAAGTGGGAAAAAGTAATATAAAAATAGACGCTCGGCTACATCGATTTGTATTTGGAAAAAGAACGTTAGTTTTACAGAAGCCGTAAATTTCTGTAAAATAATCAAAGAAAGGTGTTACTTTCCTTAAGGACTTTGTTGCGCTTACAGAAGCAGTGCTTCATAAGATATATTGAAACACTATTTAAATAGAGTTGAAATTGCAGGCGACAAAGTTAAATTAGGTTGAGAGGCTGAATATTGTCCATAACTCGAACCAAGGATCCTCGACTGCCCTTGCCAATGCACCACCACTGCCACCATTTTCATCATTATTGAAATCGCAAGTGTTTAAAGGTACTCAACGTTAAACATACTATGACGTGTGGTTTTGAATGATTGTGCACTTTTCCGCAGTATTTTATTGCCTATTTTCTTAGAAAAAAGCGCAGGTTGAAAATAAACGAAATGTGGATTTTTAATTTGAAATAGAAACGCAAAGCAATAATTGGTATGAACAAAGAAGCCGAAATTGATAATAAGTACTATTAAGAGTGTGCACTTAGCCTGAGATATTCTGGAAAAGTTATCGTATTTCAAAACTACAAGCATGTTTTCAAAGTTTTTGTTATGTCGAATGTACTTAATGTTCACTTTTTAGGATTGTTGTCTGAAATGACAAATTGTTATAGTACACATTTCGAAGTTCAAAATCAGATATTTGAGGCACTGCACCTGGGAAAAACCTTAACATCCATTTCAATGTTTCGAAAGTTTATAATAGTGTGGCGATGTCATGTAATTATGTAATTATGTATTACTTTTCTATGAAATATATACTTTTTCAGTTGTATATACATGTGCTTCTGTTTGGATTTAGTCAATTTAATAGTTATAGTTAAAATACTCCAAATATAAAATGGTTTTTAGATGCCACTAATGTCTTTATTTTGCCTTCAAAAAATCATTGTGAAGAAACTCTTGTGGAATAGAATTCGGAGCATGTAATTAGTACATCCTTCTCAACATTCGCCTAGCGACCGGGGAAACCCCGAAAAACCCATGGTTCAGGAATGTTGGCCACGGGAATCGAACGCACAACCTTCCGAACGCGAGCCTCACTTGTCGCGGAGCCATCTCGCTCGAAACCTCTTACTGCAGTCTTTTAAAATACAAATTAAGAAATAGGAGAACAAAAGAATAAGCTCCTTGCAGTTTAGCATTTTTAGATTTTATGAGTATTAGCTTATTAAAATAATTGAAGTATAAAATTTCAGAAATGGCTACATGAGTCCCTTAAGTAATTATTCATGAATCATTTCTGAACATTAGATCTTAATAACTCAAAAAATGCTGAGCAATTGTTTTGAGAAGAACGGTATTAAAAATTAGAATTTGCGTTACAGTTCTGTGGCTAGAAGTATTCCAAGGGCCTCACATAGAGTGATAAATATTTTCGATATGAAAGTATAAGATACAAATACAGCAAAGGGTAAATAATCAACGTTTTCATGTTATCCAATTTTATAGGTTCATTACCTTAAAGCAAGTTCAAAGAGTTCTGTACACATTTTAGGTGTTAACACTCTGGCAATCAGCTTCAAATGTAATATCAGCCTGCCTGCAGTAAACTTCCTAATATTGCTCGCCTTATGAACACCAAACTAATAGTGGCATCGTGTCGACTTTCCTTTGGCAAGCTGATTGCACTCTAACATCTCTCTGTAGTTGGCTTATCATGCAATCAGTTTGATAAACGTGTGTGGAAATTTGGTAACAAGATTGCTTATGTGGCCAGGATTTCATATTCAGTTGTAGGCTAGCCCATCAACTACGTCACCATTCCAAGTAGCATAAGCTCTCCCAACACTCTCACCCCTTCTCCATGTATATTGCGATATAAGAAAGTAAGTGACTTTTACTACACCGAGAAAAGGATTAGTTAAAACATTTGACAAACGCGAATTGCTTACAACTTTTTGGCAAATAATCTTTTTAGATTTTTCAAGTATAAGAGAAATACATCCTATCTTCATTTTCTACGATTTCAGAATCAACACACTCGTTCAAGTTAGCCACAAGAAGTACTATGGGTAATTATTGATTTGAGCACGGCCTACTCTGTTTTTTCTCCCGGAACATATATTAAGATTCAGTGAATCTCTGCATAATTTCTTCGATCGTCATTACAACGAAAGTTGGATTGATTCCAGTACTTTATTATTTTAAATTATAACGTATGCATAATGGATTAGTAAGAGAACAATTATTAAAGTGGTAGAAAGCAACAAATAGGTTTGTTATCATGTTCTGTCTGTATTAATCAAAGTATTGTTGTTTTAGGCTGTGAAAATGCTAGTGGCCTAGGCCTTAAAGGTGTGTAACATAGGAGGCTACGCAAAGTTGGCAATGTGGATAAGGGATAACTCATTTAACTGCGATGTCAAATACTCAGAGGCCATGAAATCGTACTATCCACCAAAAGGGTCGCGCCGTAGCCGAGTGGTTAGACCATTCGCTTCTCACCAAAGCGGCCCGGGTTCGACCTCAGACAATCGCATCTGGGATTTGTGGTGGACGGAGAAGCGCTGGGGCAGGTTTACTCCAGGTTCTCCGGTTCCCCCTCCCCTCATCTCATTCCATCGGTGCTCCATCTTCATTCCATGTTTCATCAGTGCCACCGCATGCGGTGCCGTTGTAGCAAAAGCGGGAGTTAAGCACTATAAAAACTACATATAGTAAAGTAGAGAAAGTATTGTATTCCAGTCAAAAATTCAATGTCGAGATTGCAACGTAAACATATGTTTTGAGGCCCCCTGAACCAAAAAACAGTCAGTCTGTCTGTACTCTGTGCACAGTCGGTTAGAAACCAAAGTTGGTATTTAAGTTAAGTGTCCTTCAAGGATGCGACACGAAGATTTTGAAGAAAATTTCTTCATCCTAAAATATCTTCACATGGAAAATTTATCGAAAATGTTGTTTTTCTTGAAAATGGATCTAACGATTTTGATTAAAATGACATATGTTTGATATATATTTATGGCAAATGAAATGTATATCTTTCTGGTTGCAGTTCTATGCATTCTGGAAGACGTTTGCTTAGTGGTAAACCGTAAGAGATAGAGCAAATCTTACTGCACAAAAAATATAGATCTTGTTAAGAAAACACGATGTTTGTTAAAATGCTTTTTTTTTTTTTTTTTTTTTTTTTTTTTTTTTTGGTGGAATGGACCATTTAGGAGATATTTCTTCTTTTTACTTCTGTCCAATGAAACATCGCTATTCATTTTTATATGTTAGCAGTGCAAAGAGAACGGAATTTGAGAGCTTTAAGGGATTTGACTATCACTCAAGGTCTACTGTATTCCCATATTGTCCTTGTACCTACACGAAGATAAAAAATAAGATAATTTCTGCAAATGCTTATCTCAACCAACACGAAAATACAGGAATAAGAGTTTGTAAGGATGGTTAGTACAAGAGTCGAGAAAATCATGTGAGTGGAACACACAAGATTTTTTCTGTCGCGGGTGGTTTACGAGAAAATCAAGAATTTGTGTTTCATAAAATTGGGTGTCATAAGTCAGTTTGTATGTGTGCTACAAAAGGAAAGCGAGTAGTGTTTATGTACTGTTTATCAGAGATAGGCCGTAAATAAGATGACAGGAGGTATTTTATTGGATCTCAGATCCGGAAATTAATGTGTAATACAAATTTTAAGGACACAATGAGAAAAGCATAAAGAAAAGCATATAGAAGTGATGGAAGTAAACCGATTAACATATTTGGAATCAGCACACCAAAATTAGAGGAATTGGCACTCTATACTAAAACTTTTTTCCTTTTCAAAATGTAGGGTAGTGTTAACAGAACTTATTTATCTGATGGTGAATAACAATGAAGCTACATTTACAAGATCTTATTCTTACTCTACGCTTCACGGTATTAATAATATACCTATAAGGTCTTCAAAGATCTTGCAGCCAGCTCTTTCTGGATTGACGCATGTCTGCTTCTTTGTTTCTGGACTCTTGAACTGGCATTCCTTCTATGTGTTCCTTTCACTGTCCTTAACATCTTTCACTCGTTTGAAAAATATCTAACATATTCTGTTATTTGATAACTTATTTTGATTCTTATAGGTTAATTTCCTGGAAATACCACCACTCATAGTGACATTTTATATTTTGATACTATGTTACTCTCGCAGCTTACAATCAAATCTTTGGCCAATAAAGGTGAAATTAAATATATGCAGATTTTATAGAATCAGGGTTCACTAACCGTATCCATTTTGTCAGTACATCGGGTGTTAGGGTTATTAGATACTGATAGTTTAATAAACGGTGCTTTAATATGTTCAGTTTCAGCGTGTGAGTTTTTCTCTTCGTCTAACAGTTTTTTGACAATCAAAGCACATAGTTTATTACTGTGCCGCAAAATGAACAGTACCTGTCGTATAGACTATCTATTTTACTTCACACCTCAATGCGCGATCTGTTGGCCTAGGGAATGCGAGGTCATTGACCTTTAAAAAACCAATATAATTCAGTTCGGGTTAAACATTCTTTATTGCGATCATTGGGAGTTATGTCTCACCTACCTGGACATATTAACCAACCTGAAAACTAAAATTATAATATGTCCGCATTAAAGCAAATATTGGTCATTACACTGTCCTCTACTACAAATAAAAATGTCTGCACTTTGAGACGGTACTTTCAGATCGGAAAGCCTCCAGTAATGATTTTGTTTTTCATTAATTATATAAAAACGCTTGTGGGAGATAACTATCAGGCTTCATGATGCTGTACTTGGATGTTAACCCGCTATGTCTTTCTGAGGTTTTATAAGGAACATGTTTATGGGTGTTCCCCTTGCACCTGGGTAACACCATCTCCAAGCTCAGTGTTCCATAGTTAAAAAACTGCAAGGATTGTCTATGTTACCGCATCTTCTGGAACCTATCACAAGTGATAATTACATCCATCGTAAAGTTGCAGTATTCTAGGGACAAAACATGCCAACAGTTAATATCTTGTTACCTATTTTGCTAAGTTTATTTCTCTCAGCAAGAAATAGCTAATTTTATTCTGTATAAGATTATCTGAATGGCAAATTATCCTGTTAATACTTATGTAGCCTTGTAAGGTTTCAGCTCATTTTAATCCGTATAAGATAATATTCAGAGTGACAGATCATTCTGTTAATGCTTATGTTGCTTTGTAAGTACGAGGGTGGTTCAATAAGTAATTCCTCCTATTTCTTTCCCTTAAATAAGTTAGTTATGTGAAAAATTTGAATTTGGCACAATTCCTCAAACCTTCTTCTCCAATCCCCTGCAGTAGTAACTTCCTAAGTCAATAGGTGGCAGCACTGCATCCTCTTGCAAAATGGCTGACATCGACATTCGTATTAGACAGCGTTCTGTGATTGAAGTTTTGACTGCGGAAGGTGAAACGCCAATTTGCATTCACAAAAGCCTAAAAAATGTGTATGGTGATGCAACGGTGGATATTAGTACTGTTAGACGATGGGTTCGTCGCTGTAACGAAGCTGAAGGGCAAACACAATTGGCATACACGCTTTTTAGCCTTTTGTGAATGCAAATTGGCGTTTCACCTTCCGCAGTCAAAAATTCAATCACAGAACGCTGTCTAATACGAATGTCGATGTCAGCCATTTTGCAAGAGGATGCAGTGCTGCCACCTGTTGACTTAGGAAGCTACTACTGCAGGGGATTGGAGAAGAAGGTTTGAGGAATTGCGCCAAATTCAAATTTTTCATATAACCAACTTATTTAAGGGAAACAAAATAGGAGGCATTACGTATTGACCCACCCTCGTACTATCTAGCTTCTTTAACGACATGTCATTGTTAATTGCATTTGATGTCTGTATGAAGGCTACGTAAATATATATGTATAGAAGAATCGGACAAAAGTCATTCATTGCTAATGATATTATAACTAAATTATAATCATATTATAACTAAACATTAGGACTTGGGAAGAAACGTCTAGTGAAAGTTTAAAACAAAGTTGAATATATATCTTTAAATATTCATTATGTAAGTCTTATAATTAGATGGAAGCTTTGATTGTGTTTCTCCATTGCCTTGTTCTTTTTCTTCTCTTCTTTTATTTATTTTTGGTGTTGCTTTTGTGCTTGTAAATGTGTTTTATGTGGTATTCTCTGTATTTATTGACATGATTCTACATTTCAATTCACATATCCGATGTTCACCGGCCTCCATGGCTACCTGTTAATTAACTGAGCCCAATCCAATCACATAACCTGCCCTGGTCATGCCAGTACAAATCATTCTTTATTACAAATGCTTATTCTGCTATTCACTACACACTAATTGACAAACATTTGCAGAAATAGTCTTATTGCTTATTCCCTTCTAATTACAATGAGATTACTGTAGGCTTTAGGCGATAATAAAATGTTTTAAGGTCGATCGCAATGTGTTCTCTTTGCATGTCCAATAGAAAAAAAGAATAACTTCCAACTGAGAAAAGCGTATTTTAAAATTTATGAATACTTAAATTACATATTATTCTTGTAACAAGTCCTTGACGTCATAACTTTGTGATGTACTTCTTTATTGATGCGTAATTAAACATTTATGACTCATTCTTGCTCTCAAATTAACTTGATTTGCTGAAAAAATGTGTCATTCATATGCCATCGCTAAGTGATGACTCTATAATGATACATCGTGTTACCATGTTATACAACATTACAAGCTTGAAAAGAATTTTCGCGGAACATTAAGCTGGAAAAATGATTCTTCAAAGTTGGAATTCATTACTGAGAAAGGTGGGAAGGGAAAACAAAGCGACTGCACGTGGGCAAGCAGATGATTTCAAAGACCGAGGATCATGCTATGTATACATGTTGGACTGCGTTTTGGCGCCTTCCTAAGGGCCCTTTGACTGCCAAGAGATTTGGATATTCGGAATAACACAATGGATAACTACTACAGCATTAATATAGTCTATGGGAAACTATAGGAAACAAGTGAAGCAGGATCTCTTGTTGCCTCTGTTTCATTGATCTTTTAACGTAAATATTTTAGAGGGCTTAGACAAGAAACGGTTTAAATCTTTACATTTGAACAATACAAATGTAACCTGTTTTTAATACTAACACGCAAACCTTCCAATGGATTTTCAATACCAATTTCCTTTAGTACGTAATTAAAAAGAATATTTTCTTTGTTCTTGCTGGATTTGCGTTAGACGTCAAAAGCGTCTATCGTACGCCGCGCAACTAAAAAAAAATCAATGCTAAAAAAATGGAGCACCAAAATCTATGGCATGCATGTTATTGAGAGATGTAGAAATAATATATAAAAACTATAGAGATAGCATTTTATAACAATTTTTCCAAACAGTTTAAATAAAGAAAACTAGAAATTTAAACGCAAAACACGGGGTAAGATTTAGAACAACACACACGTAAATATTGCCGCAACATATGGGTGAGGATGGCATAAATTTAAAGTTCATACCTTAGTTTCAATTTCCATACCTAGGACACACAAAAATATCACCAGAGCTGGCCACTCACTGCGACAAGCTGATGTGCTTTGCAGAGGTTCGGAGCTGCTAACCGATACTGCTGTTGACTGCTAGGTAGAAACCAGATGCCTTGCTCAAAATGATCAAGAAAAGTGCCACAAGATTCTTTAAGGTGTCTAATAAAATACCAGATCATTATATTCCTACCTTAACAATTTTTTTTTAATACTGGCCACCTAGATTCGAAAATCGCACACTGTGCAGGGGCATGATAACTTTAAAATTACCACCTTACTGCAATAAAGCAAAATTGTAGTGTAGTTTTCCGTCTCACACTGGTACAAGAACTCGTCATCGTTATCATTTACGATAAACCTACTGGAGTTCCACAGAGTTTCCCTGTATCAGTAAACGAATCAGAGAATACTAAAACCCGTTGGTTTTAAACATGGATTGCTCATCGGTCGACACCCATTCCCTTTAGTGCAATTATACCGTTTTGGGATTGAGGGAGTGTTAGTTTTGCGGTTGACGTTTGACCTGAAGGCTCTGTTCGTGTTACGGGTTTACCGGGAAAACATGTTTGATACTCCTTCAGGAAATGAGGAAAGTAATTGCCTATTAGTTTGGTGTTGGCTCCTTCAGAGAGAGTCCCGCCAGCATCTTTCCCTACTGCATTAAAAAATCTGTTGTGTTGATCTCAGATGACTTCCTCTAACCATTATTACAAACTTTTACTCTTATATCTTCTTCAGGCTAGTTGATACAAACATTTGCAGAAATATTATTGCTTTTTTCCTTGTAGGTGCAAGGGGAATATTGGGACACAGTAGGATTTTGAGCGAGAGTTAAATCTTTTAAAGCTTTGATATTCCATTCTCTTTGCATGGCTAAGATACAAAAAATGAATAACGATCTTCTATTTGATGAAACCTCACAGCAATAACAAGAAATATTTTCGAAATGCTCTACAAAAAATACATTCGAAGGTAAATTGTGTGTTTTAGCAACATATATATATATATATATATATATATATATATATATATATATATATATATATATATAAATGCTCTAAAAATATCTTAAACATATGGCATTTTATTCAAAATAAAAGCCATTTTCGAGAAGATTAAAATTTTCAAAACATTTTCCATGTAAAGGATAGTTTAGTGAGGAGGGATTTTCTTCAGAATCTTCGTGTTCTATCCCTGAAAGATACTAAACATAAATACCAAATTTGGTTCTTAATTGACTTTTCGTTTCTGAGCTATGCTGCCCACATACACACACACACACACACACACACACACACACACACACACACACGCTCGCAGACACACACTTATACACAGACGTTTTTCTAAAAATGCTTAGAAAAGTATTAGTAGCATTTTGCTACTTTAAGAATGATGTGTTTGATTCACATAGCGGAGATCCTCCGAATTCGATTGCTTGGGAATTCTCGATACAGAACCGAAAGAATTTAAAATGTTGATCAAATTATCTTGGGCCAACTGCCTCTTACGCTTATGAAATTTTTGTGCGTTGGAGACAGCTTTGAAACAACTTTGCATAAACTAAACAGAGATGGTTATATTTAAATTCGTATCCTCTGAAGAGAGATTGAGTACAATTGAAAGAGGGTAGGATGAAATTAGCCGAAGGCAAACTGAAACGGGCATCTTAGGCAAAAACAAAGGAAACGGATAACAATGTAATGAGTAAGTTACTTAAGAAAGTAGAGCAGTTGGATAGGGACCGCTATAGAAAACGTGACAGAGGTGGTAAACATTAAAACGGATTCAGAGAAAATTGAATACTTGCAGGACAAGCCTGTCCAAATGAAAGCCGAAGTCCACAGTGCACGAACAAAAACGAAGGGGAAAGATGGAAGTGAATCGATTTTGAACTAAGACAAAATCAGGTATAGGAGATAGTGTACCCAATGGTGTACGAAATAGTAAAAAAATCTTAAATGTGTTCACGAAGGCCATAAAATATAGGTTCAATACGAGAAGAAGTTACATCTCATTCAAAAATTGAAGTTATAAAACTAAAAAATGGCATTATACCTATACTTGGTGTATTGAAGGATTATTACATTCCAATACATGGTTTTAATAGTATCTTTACTTCGTGTAAGCTGGTTAACGTGATCGAAATACGATTTCATGTGACGATATACAATCAATTAATTGAAGCATCCGACCTACACAGTCCATTACCACAAAAATACCCTACAAGTTTCGGAATTAACTATGACATTAGAAGTTATGCATATAGTAACCAATCATATGACCACAAATTACAGTTTTATCTTCAACCTCTACAAGATAGAATTATATAAATCTACTAGAAATAATAGAAGCTGTAAAATTAATTTTAAAGTCTTCTTCAAATTTCAATATATTTTAGGATTTATTATCCTCTTAATATGCGTATCCCATTAGGTGGACCTATTAAGTTTTTAACCAACAACTCGAAGTTAGGATTCTGTCATAACACCATGCCCCAATTGTTTCCCACTAGGTGATATAAATATTTTTCATTTGAGGCCAATTTTAAAGGTAATACACCAGCCATCCATTGAAGTTAAAGAACATATACAACTCAATTTTTCGTATTTTTTGCGTTTGAATTTTGTTCCCAATGTTGTCACTAAACGAAAAGGTATTGACATTTATTCGGTTGTGTATTACTTCATATGTGTACTGCTGATAAGTTCAAATGCAGGTAAAATTTTGTAAACCTTAGTTTTACGTAAAATTTCTATTTCTCAAAACATTCTTTTCCCATTCAAAATGATATAATTCACCCATTCATCTAAAAAACTAAAAACAGTTCTTAATAGCAACATATATACAGGTGAGTTAGAATAGCACTGAATAATTTCAAGACATATGTAATTCAGGCGTTATAATTGAGTTTTTTCTTATTAGGAACGTAAGTCCGTAAACGTCTTGAGCTAGAGGGCATTAAAGATTTCTAAACGCCACACCGGAGAGATGAAATTCTGCCGAGCAAATCGCTATGCGTTTTTTAAATTCTGAAATAAGAGTAGTTGCGTATATTTAGTTTTGAAAGCAATGCAAAACTCTCTTTTAAACCTCGATTTAATTTTATGGCACTAAACGATGTTCAAAATACCAATGTAGGACTTCGGAGCATAGTTGATAGCATCGCCGAGTCCTTTAAAAATACCTGGCATATCACTAATCACATCAAACCTGGAAGCCCATAAGCTCCTATTCACTATTAACTGTAGTCTCGTACACAAAATCTGAACATGTTCCCAAAAGAAAAGGAGGAAAAACAAATCCAAAGGGATTAGATCTGATGAACGTGGAGGCCACGATATAAGTACTACTCTACCGATTCAGCGATCAGGATACATTGCATTTAGAATATCCCTTGCATAACAGGAATTATGCGCAGGTACCCCAACGTCTAGGAAACAACATTAAATTCTGGCAAAATATGTTGGAAAACTGTAGTTGAATGTCTCCCGTCATACGCGGAGGTACTAACCGTTAGGTGTGTTAAACTTACCCTCTTTTCTTATTCATCCACAATATAACTGTAAGAAATCTTGGTTAATCAATACGTTTATGCAGCTGCGCAACTGTAGTCAGGGTGGAAAATCATTTGGCCCCAGTACTGGAACTCAGGTGAGATCATACGGATGTAACTGCTGTTTGCACAGACCCTGTCAAGAACCTCCCCTTCTTATATGTGTGTGTGTGTGTGTGTGTGTGTGTGTGTGTGTGTGTGTGTGTGTGTGTGTGTGTGTGAACAGCATAAACGAAAAATCGGTTAAAAAGCAAAATTGGTATTTAAGTTTAATAGCTTTCGAGCATGCTACATGCAGGTTTCGAAGAAAGTTGCTCCACCCGAAGCTATCCTTTATATGCAAAATTTTTCGAAAACCTTTTTAATTTCTCAAAAACGGCTTGAATTTTCTGGTTATAACCCTGGTAGTCATGTTTACTTTTGAATTTTGCATAACTAGTAAACCGTAAAAAATATTTATTTATCAGAATATTTCAACACTTATAGACGCTCTCAAATCTGATATTATTATTCATTTTCTTATGTCTTGTTCACCCAAAGATAACGAAGCTTCAAAGTCATCACATAGCGACCACTCTTAAAACATAGGACTATCGCCTACTGTATTCCCCTTGTACCTATACGAAAATTAGCATTAAGATAATTTCTAAAAATTTTTAACTCGATTAACATGAAGTAGATAGGGGAATAGGTGTTGGTAAGAAAAGCTTGTGCAAGGGTAGAGAAAGCCATGTGAGTGCAACACATCCGATGTTTACAAATGGAACTTCTCTACAACTGACTGTGTTCTAATCATGAAAACAAAGGAACGGTAATTTAGAACGAGGGGCAACACGAGATCATTGGTGCAGTATCAGGAGTAGCCAATATTCGATAGGAATGCGCGGGTGGAGGAGAGGAAAGTTTACCGGTAAAAGAGAAAAAGCGACTGATCGATTAGTTCTTTCTCTCTTTAGAAATTTGTAATAACAAGAAAGAAAGGACTACAGGAAAAAAAGAAAAAAGACGTAGTCAGCTCGTTTCGAAACCCATTGTATGTTGCCCTCATAGGTCTATTGTTCTTTTCTTTCAGGCGGCTGTGGGAGGACCGTTGACTCCGATATGCAGAGGGCGCTGTGGTTCCTTAAGTAGAACGCTTGCAAATTGCGTGCTTTCATATACCACCGCAATAATTCCTTCCTTCCTGCGTTCAAGTACAAAGGACCATTTGCAATGAAAACGCAGCCATATACGCAGCCATATACACGCAAGATATCAGCGAGCTGCAGCACGCACATGCCTATGAAGAAATACCAAGATACCAGGTTAAAAATATCTGATGTGTTGCACTCACGTCACTTTATCTACTCTTGTACTAACCATTCTGACGAGCACTTATTCCTATATCTTCATGTTAATACAGGTAAGTATTTGCAGAAATCATCTTATAGGTGTAAGGAGAATATGGGAATACTTAGCTTTCAAATTCCGTTCTCTTTGCACTGTTAACATATAAAAATATGACTAACGATGTTTCATTTGACAGAAGTATAGTTATCCAAAACTTACACAAATAACCAGGAATATCCCCAAAATGGCTCACTGCTAAAAATTGGGCAAAATTTATGTGTTTTAGCAAGATCTACATTTTTTGTACCGTAAGATTTGGTCGTTCTCTTACGGTTTACCTGTTATGCAAAAACCATCTAGGGTAAATTGTACTTCATAGACTATAGCCAGGAAATTCAATATATACATTTCATTTGTCATAAAAATATCTCAAACATATGACATTTTAATCAAAATCCTTAGAGCTATTTTCAAGAAAATTAAAATGTTCGAAAAATGTTCCATGTAAAGAGTGGTTTAGGGTGGAGCAATTTTCTTCAAAATCTTTCTGTCGCATCCCTGAAAGACATTAAACTTAAATATTAACTTTGGTATTTAACTTACTTTTCCTTTTTGACTTATACTGTCCACAGAGTGACACGCACACACGGGTCATTTTCTAAAAAATGCTTTGTTTTGGATTCAGAGGACCTCAAAACATACTTCTGGTAAAATCTGGATATCTAATTTTTGGGTGGAAAACAATACTTCCTCTACTTTACTATACATAGTAGAGAAAGTAATAATGGCGGGCACTAATAACTTAACGTTGCATCAGAATACAAATTAGGTAATAAACCAAAACTTAATGATATCCAGATGGTTGTAATTTTCTTTTATTAAAAAGTAAATAATTCACTTCTCTTTAAGCTCTTAGCCCTCTTGCATAGTGCAGCCATTTGAGAACAAAAGTGTTTGGTCAAAGTTTTCGAATATTATGTTAAGTAGATTTTCCGGGCTTGTGGACTGTGGTCGAGTTGGATTGCCTTCCTCCGACGTTCCGCTGAAAACTGCGTCCAGCATCTTCAGGATGATCCAATTAGTGACCTCCCGAGTCCAAAGACTAGACACGGAATATGAAACTCACATATAATCCATCGTTTTTGAACTATCATTATCGATTCGGTTGCCTGTATACCTCTTATACTACACCGACACATGCTTAACGAAACTGCATCTTCTGTCAAAATTTTAAAGACAGCAGAAAAAGTAAAAAATTCGAAATTTTAGACAAGTCGCCTATTGAAGAATTCTATAAGAGTGTTTCATAATTATTAATAAGTGTGCCGTTCTTTGACTTTGCGACATGCTTCCACACGATCTGTCGTACTCAAAGGAGACCTTGCACTCCTGCACGATAATCCCTCTTAACAAGGGAACCAACTTCAGCTTCAGTTCCTCATGCATTTCAGTTTCCTCTAGGCCAATTTGACTTCAAGTGAATTCCTTAGAATTTCTATGGGCTTAACGTCGGAGGAAAACGTGGGTAGCAGATCGATATTATTATCGTAACCATTTTTTGTGAAGGGACTTACTTGGCATGAGCATTGTCTTATAAAACAAAATATTCTGTAGCTTCAACTAACGGATCACGCGGACTACCTCTGTGATTTTTACACATGGTGACAATGTTTCGGTCAATTCTGCTTATCTGCAGCATTCTTTGGACACCCAGGATTTTCTGCAATCCTCCTATAACTCGGGTCACTTTCCAATCTCGACAGTTTGTCATTTCACTCAATATCCACTTTACATATTTCCGCCCAACTTTCTTCCAGAAGAAAACTCAACCTTGCAACTTATTTACATAATCTACAGCTGGTTACTAAAGACGGAGGGTATCTGCTATTTCATTTCCCACGCGGTCCTAATAGCAAGCATTCATTTGCCACTAGAAATTAAAATTTCATTTCAGAAATTGAAATTATCGCTATAATGGAATAATTGAAAAGAGGCGATAATAACTACCTGTAGTCTCATACTTTATTTATAGACTATAGAAAATACTTTGACAGAGTTGGTAGGCATATACTGTGAAATACAATGAAAAGACGAGGTTTCCTTAAACTTTCAATGCAAGTAATTAAAGGCCTATACTTAATAATGAAATTGTAATTAATTTAAATTAATACAGGCAAAGAGAGACAGTAGAAACAATAGCAATACATAGAGGAGTAAAACCTGGGTGCAGTCTTTCACCCACTTTATTTGCCATATATATCGACGACATTGTTGGATAATGGAGGTAAGAGATTAACATTAGAATAAAATTAATACATAATAAAATAGTTTCATAACTATAGTTTATAAGGTTTATTTTTCATAAAACCAAAATTTTTGAAAGGTTAGTCTGGGTGGCAGGAATTTTGCTTAAAGTCTTCGTGCCGCATTCTTTTAACGAAGCTAAACTTAAGGACTAAAATTAAAAAATATATAAAAAAATAATTCAGTGAAACTTTGACATCGAATTTTTGGATGGAATACAAAAGTTTCCCAATTTACTGTACGCATTAGGTTAGGTGTGTCAATAAAGAAAAGAGGGAGGTTAGTAACTGCTCCCACACCACACTCCCAGAGGTTACTTAAACCCGGGACATAAAGTACTTACAATTGTAAGTCGCCCTTGGGGTAATTATCTCTGATGTGAGATTCCCTTGTGTTGACCGGGAAAAAGTACGAAAAAGCTGGGGAATTTAATATCGTACTGGCAAGTTGGCCAGTGGTTAAAGCAGCCGCTCGGTAAGCGGAAGATCCGTGGTTAAAATCCCAGCTATGGCATTCCAGAAAGCTGTATCAAATAGTTTGTACGATAATAGGCATTTGTATGATTATAGTTCTTTAGTTGTTGAACTAAAATTCAAAGAAGTTTATAGTTATTTTCTTAAGAATATTGTAATCCTCCAGGATGTACAATTGTATTATGTTTAGTTCTGGCAATAGCTGGCGTGAAACTTGCGGATTAAAGGTAAATTTAGGAAGTTATTTAAAATCATGTTTTTAAATCTCTTCAGAATTAACCTACCTCCTATTAGCCTAACATATAAAATTACCATTTGCAAAACTCCAAATTTAACACAAGTACCTATATGTTTAGCGTATGAACGAAAGCGAACACGCTAATTTTTACGAAGTCACAGAGAAAAGATAATACACATACAATTTTGGTATTAAAATATGTAAAACTAATTAATACATTTGCTAAATGAAAAATGATAATATATCCAAGATTGCAGATGTATGATGAAATATTGTTACTAACTAGAATTTGCTTCATTGGTTTCAACGCGTGTAGAGGAAAGCGGAAAGCATCGATAAAACTATAAAAAATATGGATTGTATTGCACTTGAGATTCTGAACGAAGCCAAGAGCGTTGAGTGTTTATTAACTCCAGAAAAATCAAGAGATGTCTACCGAAAAATGACTAATGTAACCACATTATTGGCATACTGTTCAGAGCTGGTAATTATGCAAACGATGTCAGGCTTTTTTACAGGTCGTGACTGTGATGATGTCATTGATTTCTTGTCATGGTAATAATGCCATTCTTTTTGTAGCACTGATGTGAGAAATAGGATAATTGCGCAAGATTTATGCCGGTATAATAAGCCGTTTTAATGCTAGGTTTGCATACAGTTGTGGTATGGCGTTATGTTGGTACTCCGCATTTCCTAGAGGTTAAATCTATAGTTTTGGGTTTCTAGAGACTATAAGGATCGTAAATTAGTATGCTTATCTGTTTCGAAAGATAGTCTTGAAATTAAACATAGCAATTTTGTGTCATATGTTGGTTCTTAACGACGTCACATCGGTCATATGAGTGACCTTGACTTGAAAAAGAACTGTTGGTGTTATTACTGGTTGACCTATTGTGTTTATCATTGTTATGTTATCATTATAGACACTTATACTCCTCCCTGTCTGTGCTTCCAGACTGGGAAGCTGACCATGGGATGCCGTTACACAACCGCAAAAATTAGGTTAGAGTACGGCAAACAAATATGACAATGAAAGCGACTACATAACCTTAGGAAATTTCCTTTGTGACAATATGTTTAAGTGCTAGTCTACGCTCTAACTTTGTGATATAAATCATTTCGTATCATAAATTTATCAAGCCGTGTTTTATTTTATAAATTTACGAAATCAGTGTGTCGACACTCGTGAACAGTAATGGATCTGTTCATGTGCTGCCTGCAATGTTTAGGGAATTCCAGAGCGAAATATACATCTGTAACTTCCTTTCAGGGCAGGGAAGTTAGGAAACATATCATACAGAAACACATATACAACTTGTATATGTGTAAAGGTTATTCTACTGGGACGATATCGTCAGTAAAGTACACCAATACTTTGACACATGTTACCAGCCACAACAGCTCGGAAGAAAATGAGTCCTAGAGGAATCCTTTGGAGAATGCAGTGATCATCACACTTCTGGTGTAGATTAAGTACGCCTTAATACTCATTTGTGCTAATGATATGTCACCTTCTGCGGTACTGTAACCATGCCCATTTGCGTAAATGTAACCTACTTTTTTAATAATTCCCAACCTCAGCAGTGAATCAAACCCGCAACCTTTGACTTGAGACGCTAGAACACTTACATGTATTGTACAAAACATAAGATATTTTAAGTAAGGAGAGTTCCCTTTTGATATTTTAGCAAAGATTCAAACTTTAGAAACAGCATACGCCATGGTTGCGTTGGAAGTCAGTATTCCCAGAGAAATGCGTGTACTTTCCATCTCCCGAATTAAGCAAAGTGCATCACAAGTCCCAGGGTAACCTCAAGCAGGAGTAACACATCACATTTCCAAATGAAAACAGACAAACAAAAGAGTAATGGTAGCGCGCACATTTTCACAGAATTCATTTAACTATCCTGGTGGCGACCACACAATTCCTTCTGTCTGCAATGCAAATGTCTGCTAGTAGTTTCCTTTTGATCTCTGCGGCAGATTGTCATCAGGTGCTCTTAGCCAACTGCCTCTCCTTCACTGTTTACTGCTTGTCAAAACACCTTCCATTATATACATTCAAAATAACTAACTGTAATAACAACATAACAGACACTTCAAGCACAAGCCAATGTGCTCAAGAGGGCAGGATGTAATGGCGACTTCTTTACGTTGAAAAGATATTTCTTACCCCCTGTCTACGGTGTTACATTTATAAATAGGGGCGTAGCTCAATGGATGTCAGTGATATGTTGCATACCCTGCCAGTTTACCTTAGTTAACTTTGCCTATTATCTATATACTAATCCAGTTGCCGAAATGCTTGCTGAGAAGTATGTTTCCAACAGTAATCTGCCACGAATCAGTATTGTTAGAGTATTAAGCCAAGCGTGGAAGTAGAGCGGCTGGTGGTTGTGCTTGCCACATGCCAGTCACGTCAAACGATATGCGCACGCAGTGAGAGAAGTGCACCTCGCTTGAGATTTACAGCTAAGTTGTTCAGTATTTTGTTAGACAGTGAAGGCTAATTTAATATTTTTCACCCTTTTCTACTTATCAAAGTGCAACAAACAATTTTGAACAGTAAGCACTACTGTGAGCGTGTAAGAGAAAAATACGCCAGCAAACCGCGGACAGGGTATGCACAATGCTCATGTGCATCTCCGTGTGTCACTACGGGAAAAATACGTGTTGTAGAGAGAACGGTACATTTCCTGGAATGGAATCCGAGTGCTTGTAATCAACAAACTGAGAATACAGAACAAACTAGTGGGAGTGATTTTTCTGTAATTTTATTATTTAGAGTTGGTGAATTATAAACTTGTATGAAAAGAATAAAAACAGTGAAAAAAAAATCATTCTTCTTAGTTAATTTTTATTTAATAAACGAAAGTATTACCATGTTCCATTCCTAACATCCCTTTGAGAGTACTTATCTATGACAGAATAATATTTAAAATTACCAAAATTTTGAAATCATCATCGTCAGGAGCATTTCAGGTACGCTGCGAAAAAGTAGCTCGAAAAGATAAATTTAAAGAATTTATATACGTAGGTTATTCAAAAATTGGTGGCAACACTGCCTGCATTTGCCGCTATCAGCGGTAAATCATGTAAGCTGATAACAATGAAAAATAAGAGCATCTAATGTTTGTTAGCTGTGAGTTTGAAGAAAATAATGTTATTTAGTAAGACATTTTTAGTAAGTTTAATTGTAGGCTGTTATCTTTAGTGCTCTAATATGTTTAGTAAATATGAACAAAGATGGTTTATTAAAATTCAGGTTGCAAGAGGTACCAATGCTCGACAATACCATACAGAATTATTGGAAGCTTGTGGCAGACAAACTTAACCATATCGTACCGTGGCTAGGTGGGCGAATACATTACGCTGAGGAAGGAAAGACGGGAAGACCAGACAGGCAATTATAGCAACAAGAGTTTCAAGCAAACACGGCTAAGTTAAAACCGGGCTCAATAAGTAGTGAAAAAGTAAAGAATTTAGATCCTCTCTTAGAAATATAAGAAGAATCTTAGCACATACAAACCTGCTAAGTCATTACGCCACGAAACATAAATAGTTTCAAAACTGTATTCCAACGAACAAACGAAAGAAATATGCAACGGTTTTACGAGGTGGGATTGTCAGCCAACCCTCAACCTGGAGAACCAAAAAAAATCACTTGGATGGAGTGATGATTAGTAAATGATTTAAGACAGCTGGGAGTAAAACAGTGGAGAAGTGAGACTTTGGACTGAGATATATGGCCGTCTATCAGAAACGAAGCCGAGGCTAAACTCAAAAGGCCTTCGTCCTAGATGGTGATGAAGATGAAGATGATGATTATGATGATACGCATAAGTATTTAGCTTTAAAGTGAACTTAGTTCCGTCTGCGGTGCCACATGTAGTAAAAGCAGGCGTTAAACACCACTACAGAAAAAGCTTAATTTCGGAAATAAAGTTTCACAAGGTGCCTTTAAAAATATTATTTTAAAAAGGCAAAAATATTTTCAAAATTCACTAGAAATATTCAAAAATTACCGGAATGTTTACAGGGCATTTTAGGAGTAAGACAGAGTTGTAAACTTACTCCAATATTGTTTAACTTGTTTATATTTTATATTATAGAAGAGATAAAAAAGTTATTAATAATAAGGAAATAACAGAGCCACTGTTTGTAGGTGAACCAGCGGCAGTTTCAGTTGTAAGGCTAAGCAAAGCTATTGGTAAATATCTTAAATATTGGATGTTGAAAATAAATGAACAGAAATAAAAAAAAATGATTTTTAAGCAGTTAAATACTGGCTTAAAGTAACTTCATTGAAGGATACATGATATATTAAAACAATGCAGATTACAGAGGAGAAATGGAGAAGATATAAACTAGGATGCACAAAATATAGATAATACTATGGGGGGAAACATGGGCAGAAAGAAACACGGTTTCTGGAGGTAAAATAGAACAAGGATGCAGGATATCGAAAATCAAGAAATTATAAGTAGCTGTAATGAAAAAGGTATGAATTAATACATTATAGATTTTTAAAAACGGAACGGGGGAGAGAAAAATACATAGAAGTGCACAATAAAGGGGTCAGAATTGGGGTATGCATGGGTTAGGACAGGGTGATGAATCTAAATGGTATGATAGGGATGAAAAGCACGAGAGATGCAGGACATTGGCACATTTTGTGAAAATTGGCACTATATTTTGAAATATAATGATATGCAAAAAGGGAGAGTGAAGTGATTGATTACGAAACATTTTAATTCAAGATCAGATGAATACATGTAGAAAGCCGAAAATTCAGTAGAAAGCCGAGACTGAGCAGGAAGGGAAGAAAAATGTAAGTGGTAATTATTTTATAACTGAACCGCTCTAATCACCCACACCATCATAGTGTTAGACGGGGCAAACTCCGCGAACAAAAAACAAAACAAACAAAAATCGCAACCTGAACGAATCATGGTGGACTTACGGTTGCAGACGATTTAAAATATGGATATACTGGCATGAGTGACGCAAAAATAACCTAAGTTTATTTATGCAGATTCAATTTTTGTTAAATACTGGATTATGTGAACAAAATTCGTACAATTTATGCGCATAGTTATAAGCAAATTACAACCTGCAAAAAGAACGCAACAAAGGATATTTCGAAAAGAAATAAGGCTAACCCATACAATTGTGCATGTGTGATGCACTTAAAATTTTCGGATTTTCGTGCAATCATTTTCATTATAATTTAAGGTTCCAACATTGTACGAATTGGAAGATACTCCTAAAATAATTACTCAACATTTAATTTTTATTCTGTTTAGGAATAAATATTTTAAGTATGTGATGCATTAATTAACTCATGAGATCACTTTTGTGGGTAAATACACACGAATAAAGGCGTTCATATGTTAGAATTCTGCACCTCTTATCCTTCAAGGACATCGAGAAACACCAACTTTGAAATTTATTTCTTTTTCATCCTTTTATTCATTTTTGGCCCTTTTTTATGTTTAGTAGACTTCAAAATAAGTTATTTCCTTAAATTCTCAATATCAAATATTGAGTCGAAAGCAACAGGTACCTCCTCCACCATATGCAACGAGTCAAAAAATGTGAAAAGTGAAAAGTCAATTCAGGTGTATAAACCTAGATTATTACCTCTACATTAAACAAGGTAAATTACCCTCATGAAAGCGCATTTCTCTATCTACTTCTTTTATTCGATATATAATTTGCAGAAATATTTTTTGCGTATTTCATTGATGGCTCAAGAGTATTGAGAAAATAAAATCGTTAGTCAAATGTTTGAGGAGGAATCAGGGAAAAAAAATAAATAAATAAAATAAAATAAAATAAAATAAAATAAAATAATATCTGCCAGCTATGTCCAGATACTTAATTTCTTATATCTGAACGTAGTATGGGGATATTTTCATTTATTTAAACTTATTTATTACAATTTTTCACAATAGAATGTGCAGAAGTTACTAACCTAAATTAAATAACAATAAGGAAAATTGGTGATATTGTAAAGTTGTCCCTAGTCTCTGGTAGGCTGTCCAAGTCTCATCAGGCTGTCGTTTTGGCCTCGTTCTTCTCCTTTCTTCTTACAGTTGGTTTGACAATCTTAACGATCGACGGGATGGTGCTACAACAGTCGCTGGAGGTGTATAAAAATTTCTTAGATTTCTTTCTTGTTCAGTTTGTCTTAAAGATCTTTCTGCTATACTGATTTGAGTCGCTAACTCATTTAAAGCATTTAGATTTTCCTTATTCCTGACCATTTCCGATAAAGTGAGGTACATGAGCTTTTCCCTGTTAGATTGTGCTATTTCACTGTATTTCTGACAGTTAAACATTACATGCTCAGGAGTATCTTCTGTATTGCATCTGGTGCACATTTCAGAGTTGATGATACTAAAACGTTTTAAGTAAGTGCCATATGGCCCATGGCCCGTAATATAGTGTAATGCAGCTTGTAAGGGATTTAGGTGCTTTAGTCGTAACCTTTCTCGTATATTAGGGTAAAACATATAGGTGCGTCTCCCAGTTTGCAGGTTATCCCATTCTGACTGCCATAAGGATATTAACTCAGCCCTTATTTGTCTTTTCATATAGCATCGTTTTCCTATTATATCTTCTATCTTTTGTTGATTGCTTTTCTTTAGCCAATAGTAAGCACCATATAGGCGAACCTGTAGATCTATTGGCCAGGTACCAGTGGCCACAAGAAGAGCCATAGCAGAGGTCGTTCTTGCTGCTCCAGTAAAACGGAGAAGAATTTTCCTCTGGCATTTTCTGAGATCTGCGACGAGGTTTAATTTTTGCATACACTGTGCCCACGCTCCTGCACCATATGTAATGATGTCAGTAAAGATACAATTATGATATGTTCTAATGGTAGTGAGAGGTAGTTTATATTGACGTTGGGCAATACTGGCAATCTTCATCATAATTTTACTGGCTTTGTTGCAGACGTGAGTGACATGTGTCTTGAAGTTGCCTTTCTCATCAAGCGTTATTCCAAGGTATTTAATATACTTGTGGCGTTGAATACGTTCTTCATGTATTCGTATAACTGGGTTTCTTAATAATTTACCTTTAAATAGCAAATAGGCAGATTTGTTAGCTGCAATTTGTAGTTTAACAGAGTTGCACCATTTATATATCTTCTGGGTCACATCAGAAGATTTTGTTTCCAGTTCCAGGCGGGTGTTTCCTTCTGTTAATAAAAGCAGATCATCCGCATATGCTATAGTGGTATATATTTGTGTGTCAACTACTAACTCATTAAGCAGAGGCTCCAAACCTATATCCCAGAATATTGGACCCAATATAGAACCTTGCGGGTATCCTTTCGTAATATCACGTGTAACTGTACTATTTGCCCCTGTGATGTTGACTCGGCGGTCTACACAATAGTTCTTCAGAATTCTATAAAGGCTTTTTGGGTATTCTTGTTGGCGCATGCGTTCAAAAAGTGCAGGCCACCAGAGGTTATCGAAAGCTCCAACTATATCAAAGAAGAGACCCATCACATAGTTCTTTTTAGAGTTCTTAGCTGCAATTATGGCTTTAGTTATTGCATCCGTGGTTGACTTTCCAGATCTAAAACCATATTGAGTAGGATTAAGGCCTTTCAGGATCCTAAACTCTTGTATGCGTTTACATAGGAGTTTTTCTTGTACTTTACCCAAAAGGTTAAGTAGACAAATCGGTCTATAAGATTTTGGCAATGCAGGATCCTTATCGCCACCTTTATGTAAGATCGTGATACTGGCTTCTTTCCAGCAATAGGGAATACGGCCTTGCCATAGACATTCATTAAAGAGATCTGTTAGATATGGAGTTATTTCTGGTGCAATATTTATGAGAATTTCTGCATGTATTTGATCAGGTCCTGGAGCCTTCTTCTTTTTGAGGATTTGTAATGCATGCAGAACTTCAGATCTGTCAAAGGGATAGACGACTCCAGCTGTTGGTTCGTCGGAGATGAAATCCTTTCTAAGTTGTTTGTGCTGGATTGTATCTGACTCATGGTTATCTGAGGGAAGGACAGTAGTTAGCAGGGTTTGTATAGATTCAATCCATCCTTTAGTTAGTTCACCGTTTGGTTTAAGTAATGTAGAGAGGACTTCTAGAGATTTATTTTTTCAGTGGCTATCTTGTATGGGATGCCCCATATATTGGTGGTTAAAGCATTCTCAACAAAGTTATCCCATGATCTTTCCCTCAGATCTTTTAAAGAAGTTCCTCTTTCAATAGTTGGTATTTTCTAAGGTGTGTTTGCCTCTCTGTGTTTAAGATAGAAGTGTGATATGCTCGGCGTGCTTTCCTCATTTTAATCCGAAGTTTCTGCAATTTTTCGTTCCAGATATTATTACTAAAAGGACGTGGCTTACTTCTTGTAATTGCCTCAAACATAGCTTTCTGAATGGCCTTAGTAAGCTCAGAAGCTTTGTAGTCAATATCGTCACCCACATTAATTGAGGGTGGCATTAGTAGATTGTCTTTCAGGGCTTCCCAATTTGCCTTTTTGATGTTAAAAGTTCGTCTTTTAGATATAACAGTTGCTATAGTGTTCTGCTGTTGCCTATATTGAAAGGAGGAATCAGGAGTGACAAATTCAATCCCATAGCCGGGATTTGAACCACGGATCTGCCGCTTATCGGGCGGCTGCTCTAACTATTAAGCTACCATGGCCAACGTGCCAGTCTGGCATTAAATGCCCCATCTGATTTGTACTTTAATGTCATATTATTTTCCCGGTTATTTTCCCTTAGTAAGATACGCCACTGTCTTTTAGATATACATGTCATATTTGAAAGCGCACGCTAATGCTGTAAAGGGGATTATATAGAAAAATAAATACTAATAAATTATGTCACAAATATTAAATTACTCTCTTTTCCGATAATACTGTAGAACTCTGGTGGGTTCCCGAACATACAGGTATTGTGGGAAATGACAAACCTCAACATGTAATAAAATCAGTTTTACAGATTTTTAACACAAAGCGATATAAAGTAGTGTTTTCTAAGAAAGTTTTGTAAAAGAGTGCATAGATAAAATCAGGTGAATATAGAATGTCATTGTCAGGGAAAATAGTATGTCTCTGCCTGTGCGAGTGTCAGTCACCAGTATGATTCAACCACGGAATTTGTTTTAATACCAACTACAGTATTTGCCGTTTACAGCTTCCATGGATGCAACAAGTTGAGTTATGAGAAAATCCTCACTAAAGCTCCTCTTTACAAGGAGTCTTTCTTTTGCCATTTATGATTTTCTCATGAAATGACCAATGCTTTTGATTAAGATCTCATAATGTTTAAGATATGTGCTTGATAAAGGAAATGCATATTACCCTGAATATTCTACGAATAATCAATGAATCAATTCTGTAAAATTGGAACCATAGGAGGTAAACAAAGAGCCAATAAATAATACCCGAGCGTTCTAACGACCAGGGTTACGGGCACCGACTTTTGGAAAGCTGCCGAATGGAAAAGTTTATGTGGTATCAGTTGTGGCACGGTTCAACCCTTATCCAGACCAACCTAATGAAGGTTTTTAAACTAATTTTCCATGTCTTATTACAATATTTCTCCTGCTGTATCCTTTATGTCACGTCATAATAGACATTTGTTAAGAACCTAGAATGATGACTGAGTGTTTTCTGGCTTGACCTCTTGGGGGCGCACTATCTCTTGCAGGAAACACTTCACACTGTTGGGACCTGTCGCCTATGCTACTAGTTGCAAAGTCCCTGTGCAGCTTCACACAGTTTTACCATTTATCTCTCCTTTCAAGGTTTCAAACTTGTGGCAGAGTTGAGGAAATTCTTCTACAAAGATAACCAGGTCTAACTCCCTAACATTATCACACTGATGATTTCAGCACCAACAGTGATGTAACCACTCCTTTTTATTCATTTATTTTTTACATCAATACAACGGTATGACAAGAATATTTTGTACTTCTGATCTCTGAAATACACGAGGTGTTTCATGGACATCGGAAGTTTCGATCACTAACTGTTTATCCTATATTCTGTTTAACTAATATGATAGTGAAAATCAAAAGCAATATTCTATTCTGGTGGGTAGATTTACATCCTAGGATAAAGCATCTTCCAAACCCTTTAAAATTTCTATGTGTCACTGCAGTTTGTAAACTAATATGCACTCAAATATGAAGGCAGTACAATTAAAGTGGTGAGGAATACCTTGTCAGATCTATTTAATTTGAACCACTTGAGTTCCTCAATGTATAAGTGAGTAGGTTTAAGTCATAACTCACATGATCCAAAAAGATAAATTTTTGTTAAGAACCGAAAACCAGTTTATATTGGTTAAACTAATTTCCATTTGAGTTTGGATAATGAACAACACTTAAATGTCACCAACAAAAGAAGCTAGTCGACCACTGAAGTAAATTAAATACTTATTAAAAGTAATTAAGCAACTGTTTAGGAACATTAAGGCTTACTTTATCTTTGAAACTTCATGTATAGCAACTTCTGCTGGCAACTTTATTGATTATTATCTGTAAATGTAATTACATTTTAATATTCAAAATAAAATCTCAGTTTACATAATGTTACAACAACAATAATAATGATGATAATGATAATGATAATGATAAAGATAAAGATAAAGATAAAGATAAAGATAAAGATAAAGATAAAGATAAAGATAAAGATAAAGATAAAGATAAAGATAAAGATAAAGATAAAGATAAAGATAAAGATAAAGATAAAGATAAAGATAAAGATAAAGATAAAGATAAAGATAAAGATAAAGATAAAGATAAAGATAAAGATAAAGATAAAGATAAAGATAAAGATAAAGATAAAGATAAAGATAAAGATAAAGATAAAGATAAAGATAAAGATAAAGATAAAGATAAAGATAAAGATAAAGATAAAGATAAAGATAAAGATAAAGATAAAGATAAAGATAATGATAATGATAATGATAATGATAATGATAATGATAATGATAATGATAATGATAATGATAATGATAATGATAATGATAATGATAATGATAATGATAATGATAATGATAATGATAATGATAATGATAATGATAATGATAATGATAATGATAATAATAATAATAATAATAATAATAATAATAATAATAATAATAATAATAATAATAATAATAATAATAATAATAATAATAATAATAATAATAATAATAATAATAATAATATGCTACATGGTATGAAACATCACATGGTAAATTTCCAGCCCTGATTTGCTTTAAATTATTTCATTAACGTCCTACCACAGACACCTTGCTAATTTGGCTTGTTTCTTTCCCATATTTCTGGATGAGCTGCACTTTTCCCATGTACAATAGGTGACATCTTTTCTTCCGTCACTATGTGGGTGAACATCTTTAAAATTTAATCGTTTAAATTGATGGTATTTATAAAAAACAGAGTACACATAAAACGCAGTCATTCATCAACATAAGTACAGAGGGATGTTATGGCGCAGGGTGAAGAGAGGTGATTGGTCGAAAAAGTGATGGAACAAAACTCACGAGATCGAAAGGTCTATTTAAACATGGATCAAGTGAAAAATGGAACCAAATTTCTCCGAAATCATATTCTACGCAAAAAACTGAACCGTAATATAGTGCTATCTCCATTTTGTATTTTTTGGATTATCTGAGTTATGACTGTAACCTACTCAAGTGTTTCAAACATCGAATTTCATATTTTTCCTATTTATGTTAGACGTAATCGCCTGTTTTATACATGAATCAATCCGTCTTTCCATCTCTTTTTTTCATCGTTCCGGACTTCTTCCTTCCGGAATTTTATCCCTCGCTATTTTCTCTAATCGCTCATCTGACATCCTAGATATATGTGCATTCCATTCCTGCTTCCTTCTTTTTACCCATTCAGACACCGGCTAAATCTTACATAGCTTTCCGATTTCTTCATTTCTTACTTTATCGTACATTGCCTTTCCAGCTGTCTTCCTTAGCACTATTATTTCTGGTGTTTCCATCATTTGTCGTGTTTTTGTGATCTCTACTCTTGTTTCTAATAAACAAGTTATTACTGGTCGGACTACTGATCTATAAAGTTTGACTTTTGTTTCTTTTTTCATACTAGATCCACATAATTTTTTTTTGCTTTTACACTTTGATTGTTAATTTCTTGGACTACATTTCCTTCACTAGTAATATTAACGTTTAGGCAATATATTGCCTGCTGTATAATATTGTTTTATATTATTTTCATATTGAACTTTTTACATTTTCTATAAATTTCGCACAAAGGTCTTTGTAGGTTATCGTTCTTGAATTCCCATAACACTATTACATGCCTCAAATCAAATATTCAAAATCCATTAAGATTTAATACTCCAGTGGTATACAGGCATGCACATGCTTCTACCTAAAATTATGCAAAGGTAAAATGTCACAGTTAGGGACATATAAAATCTTGTAAGTGCAAAATCTAAGGTATATCGCTATTAGTTAAATACATAAATATACAAATAAACTACTTGCATTATCATTTAGGTATTTTAACCAATTAAGATATCCTTCACCATCTCGCTATGTCTTAAAAACATACTAATAGTACTCCCACGTTGAAAGATTCCTAATTAAGAATGGTAATATGCTTGAAGGCACGATTTCACTTACAGCCGCTTTTGTTGCTTTTTTGCTAATCGCAGTCGCACGATGCTACAAATCTGAAAACAGTATTCTCAAAAATGCGACAACAATCTGTCACAGAAACAAACGATAGAGGCAATAAACATAACCTTTCAACAAGCAGTAGCAATATGTTACAGAAACAAATGATACCCCGCCTTTCCTCCCAGCTAGTGGAGTTCATTTTTGATTGGAACTGCGTGTCTGACTCTTTATTGTCAAATGTAGACTGTTGGTGTGTGCTTTTTAAGAAGTTATGGATAAACTTGTTTCAAGGAACAAAAGGGAACGAACTGATAGTCGCAGTGAAACTAAAAATGGAGATACAAAGAAACAAAACCTGGAGTACAAAACGCACACCAAATAAACAGTGGAAAGTGATATATAAGTGGTACCTAGTGCAGTATTCTGTAAACATTCCATTATGTGTTCGTAGCTTGTGCGAGAATAGGAAGAATAAGCAGCGTCATCTACACGTGACCTTTAATGTTAACATTTACAATAAACACGAGAACATAACGGTTGATATAGACAGCACGCAAACAAAGATTATAAAATCATTTCTTAAAAGTTAATTGAAAAAAAATAAAAGAACAAACTTTCAGTTAGTACATTACTGCTGGCTTCAGTTCAAAATACGCATACTTTACTTTTAAAATCCTCATTAATGGTATAATGTTTTCAATGTCCATCACAGCAAAGAAATTAATGACTTTAAAAGTAAACATTTTTTCTTCCTGCCAGAGACTGTGTTTGCTGGAAAATTGGAGTTTATAAAATAATAAACCTGTTGTGATATTTCCTTTGTGCAAAGTATTGATTTCATACTTACAAAAACATAGAAAATTGAAATTTTGGTCCAAATCCGTGTGCTCTATCTTTATATAATTTAACAGTACAGCCCATATAAACTTTCGATGTGTCAGTTTCATAGCTATAGAAGAAAAGCTTAGAAGTAGACCAGAATTAACCATATTTTTGGTGCACATTCAATGTGTAGTTAGAAGTCAGTGTGTGGACAGAGCCGGTTACTTAGCACGGCTACTGAAACTTTAGAAATTCTCAATGTCTGAAGGTTTCCTTTATGCGACTGAAATTTCGAACAAAGAAAGGAGTTCAGAGAAACCATGAAGCCATTTGGAGTTTGCTGAGATGCGCCTGAGGCACTCCAAGAGGAGTAACTTGAGGACGTCTTTCTTAACTTTCATGGAAATCACATTACACGTGTCTTGTAGAAGTGCAGCAGGTTATTCTATACTATGTAGGCATGTAGCGTGACTTGAATTTTTCATCCCTTATTTCAAAGTATTCATTTTGATAATATTGCATTGGTGACCTCAATTACAGTCACAGCTCAGGAATAGATCAACATCCGAAAAGATTATACTGAGAATTCTTATTTTTGCACCTAGCTTACACGACTACCTCTTACAAATATTTCTGGATTCGGTTGAATACACCTTAGATTTAAAAGAATTGTTAAAGGAATACTCCGGAAGCGGGGTAGAGCAGCGCACATGAGTCATCCGGTTCTATATGACTCTACTGTGGCCCTTCTGAGGGAGGGATAAGGGAGAGACTTGAAGGGCACTAGATCCGGATACGTCGGGCCCAGTACGAGAACCAACCAAGTGAAACTACAAGCTCTTAATCCCAAGCGGCCACCCCTGGTGGGATCCCTAAATGGGCAGTCCCAACCGATCTACCATAAAAAACCTTTACAAACCGTAGATCCGCTGACCAGCTGCAACCCGCCAAACACGTCTCCTGATATTACAGTCCTGCAGAGGTATAGGTAGAGCACACACGGGGGCGATTGCACACTTAGTCAACTGTTCGGCTACTGTATGTCAAACCTCGGGAGAAAGGGATGAAATGAGAACATTCTACGGTAGTGGTGGAACCCGGACGAATAGCGCGAGCCAGTTTGAGGGCTCCTAACGTATGCTGGATATCCATCTCTACACTAGACTTCGCCAAGCAGTAATTGACCTTGTGGATTTCTACACGGTACACTATAGTAGATCAGGTGACTAAAACGCCACTCATCCGACGACAACAAAGTGAGCACACAGCAGTACCAAACTCGCCTATCACCAACACATTCGACATTGAAGGACCGGATTGAAATGGAATGGTGTGATAAATGAGGAAGGAGAGTAGGGTGTAGAAAATGAAAGACTGAAAAGTTGTAGTAGAAGAGATACTACCCCAGGATTGTCTACCACCCAGAAGAACAATAAAAGGCGCCTGGGTCATAGTAAGTGGCCGACGGAGTGAAAGAAGTGTTGCGTTAAGAAAGAACAAATATTGTGAAATTAAACTACTACTGTAAGAAAGACATATGATTTTGTGAAGCTCAGATGTATAACACCTTTAATTGCTACGCTTTTAAAAAGCAAGCAAATAAGTTACTTAAAACGTCAGGTTATATTCAATAAATATGATTTTACTTCTTACGCCGCTCTGCTACAGTCACAGATTATACCAGATGATCGACTCTCTGTTAGAGGATGTCACAAATGGCACTGATGTCGCTATCTTTCACAACGGCACCGGCGCGAACTAACGATCCGTCGATAATGCAGTACGCCTCTATATCGACCGAGCAGCCCTACATCCATCCCTCCTTCGTGCCTATTCCGCGCCAATATCAAATGTCGAATTTCTTTCTTTCTTTCGAAATCACAATTCGCGCACTCGTGAATTGTTTCCGGCACATTTTAAATTTTCACATATTAGCGTAATACGCACTACATGAGCTACATGATTCTTCTCCAAGTAGCTGATGTAATGCATATTATGCTAATATGTGAAAATTTGAAATGTGCTCTAAAACATTCATGAGTGCGCGAGATGTGACTTCGAAAGAAGTTCAACGAATTCCTGAATATAAGATCGGCAAGAAGAAGCCACTTCTAAACTTGACAGTTTTTTCTATGTATGAATATTTGTCTTCAATTAATCACAACTTTAGTAATCTGATGGAAAGTGTAATATCACACAAATTGTTGAGATTATGCAATATATTTTTATTTTATTTCTCTCAAGAATTTCAAAGCTTGCAGCAATTATAAGTACACATTGGGTTAATGGCAGAGGAAAACAGGAAAGGGTAGCACAAGGCTATGTGTAATGCAGCTTTTTTTGTACACAGTAAATTAGTAATAATGTTAAAACAAACTTCTGAAAGATAACCTTAGTGACCAAGGAATAAAAAACTAAATAGATTGTAAATGAACATACACCAACAATTATGTACAGAAAAACCAGCACTATTTCAAATAGAGAACAAAGAAGTCACGTTAATGCCTATGTTTAATAAGAGTTTGAAAAGCAATTACACTTTAATATGTACATTATTTTCTGCACAAGTTTATAAAAGAATGTATTAAGAGAAAGACCTGAAATTTGAGATTGTCTCTATGGTATTCATAGTTTATAAAATGTTTAAAATTAGTACATGAGACAGTGTCAGCAACCAAGCAGTATGAAAAATATACATAATACATATAACACTATCCATGGTAGGTGCTGCCAAATCCAATTATGCTCTCCTGAAACAAACAACAGGAAACAGTGCAAATAATTCATCAGTATTTCATATAGTACATTTCAAAACGATTTCAAGCCCCATCGTAATCAAAACTTAGTTTGGTACAATTTCCTACTCTGAGTGCGTATTCTATAGTACTACTGATCAGTTCAAAACATATTAAATTCTAGTTTCCAAGCCTGCTTGAGACAACGCAGATTTGTTTCTATATTGTTGGCTGCACACTGATAGTTAATTTTGTGTATGTGCCCTGGGTGTTTGAATGTGGCTGAGGGCGAGGATTTTCAGGCATAAAAATTTCTAGCACAGCTTCCTTCAGAAGGGAAGTATCCTGTGTTGTAGATATATAGCACAAAGAAGGGCCTCAAGCCCAATTAAGGAGACCTCTGAGCAAAATTAAACAATCTGTCATTCCCAATGGGACGCTGAGAACTATATTAGTTAAAATGCATCAAAAAAAAAAAAAAAAAAACTAATTTTTTCTTGTATATATCTCTAACACAAGAATAGCATTGTTGTAATTATACCCCAAACTATTAAATGATCTCGACCAAAAACAATCTTGTCAAATAGCTATTATACTTCACCTAGTGCAATGTCAATAAGTATATTTACATTTAAATAAGCGTAACCTAATACAATGGCAAACATTCTGAACAAATTGAGCAATTAATAAATGAGTAAGAGTATATCTAAGATCATTAATTACAGTTTTGTGGCTAAAATTCTGTTTACACCTGTGCTGCAAATGTAATTTTAATGCAACACAGAACTAAATACAATTGTAACATCAGGTGTATGAATATTGAAAAGAAAACTGTTTTTATTGGTCCAATTATATTTCAACATGTTTATATGAATGGCTAAACCGAATGACAACATTTGGTTTTTTCAGGATACTATAATTTAGCTGGCCCATCACTAACTATAAAATATCCTGACACTTATAACACATTCTCTCTTCATTCTCAGCAACAACACTGATCAATACTTCTCTAATTTTGTAAATGCAACATTGTAGTATCACTTATTTACCATAAACTTGTTTCTTTATTTCAATATTTTTACTTATGCTGACGTCCACGGTCCAACATACTGGTACAAAGCATTGTATACAGCAAAAGAGCATCGTGGGACACTGAGAGTTGGATACAATTTTGTTGCATCTAATTTTTTCATCAAACAACTTGAAAATAGCTAAATCAGCGTCAGTAACAAAGCAATATGGCAGACTGTGCAGGCAACATGTAGTCAGTTGTTTTATATATATGGCCCATGGTTCTTTTAATGTGATGGGTGTTTTAATAAAACGTTTAAACTTTTTCTGGAAGATTCATTAACGATTTTTCGTGACCATTAACATACATTACTAAGGTGGCCATTACATAGCTAAACTTCATAAATAATAAGAAACCCAGTTTACAGTGTGTTCAAATTTTACGTTATGAAATGAGTTCAAATCTCCTGTCCATGTATACTAAGATTAAAACCATTACAATTGTATCTTATCTCTTTCGCACTGTAATAGGTTATCTCATTTGTGTCCTAGTGTGAAATATTGCCTTCTACAGGAAGTAAACGGTTGAGAAATAAAGGTTCGCTAATTTGCAGAAAATTGCCATAATTTTCCAACTCCTCTAACCTCAATTTGTTCTGTAGCAGACCCAATATACCCTGGCCCGTGTCCTGTTCTCATGACCGTGCCCACCAACGTCTTTTACTTGTAGTACATCTTTTCTTTCTACATAGACTCATGGAAATATATCGCAAACCTATACTTAATATAGTAATCGCTAAATTAATATTTGCTTCTGTCATGTTTATTTTTCACACTTGCTACGTGAACTGTCATTTGTGTTGGACCAAAATTCATCATAGTGTGAAAGTCACTGTTTCTTTTGTGTACAATTCCATTGGATACAAAAAGTTTGGTCAAAAAACTTGGACCGTGGGATACCGGCTTTAATCTCATCTTAATGGTTCTCCAAAGAAATTATTTTCTTGTGAGGATACCATGAACTATGTACCAGTAACATCACAACAATATTAAGATAGTGCTGCAGACTGAAACATTGCTACAACTTATGAATACCAGGCATTTTACCACATCTTTCATTACTGAAGTTTGTAAATTTGAATGATTTTCTTGATACAACAGCAATATGTTTTTACAAAAAACTTTATCTTAGCATGTGATTCTAGGCCATGTCATAATGCTGTACCAACAATATTCAGATTGTGTGCACTAATCTCTCACAGTGACAAAATTGAAGAAAAGATAATTTACTAAAGATGTAGCAATGAGTCTGCCATTGGATTATTGCAGCAAAGTTGAAAATGTATTAAATATAACTTAATTCAAATGATAAATGAAGGAAATCTGTGCCACAGTCCTGAAGATGCACTTCTGGAGATGTCGAGCACTGCAGTAGTTCATTTTGTTATATGCACAGTTTTGAAATTCAGAGAATGCAAAAGTGAATTTAATATTAAAATGAGGATGAAAAGGCTTTCAATTCTAGTCTTCTAACAACTACAAATTTTAAATAGGTTTCCGAATGGACTTTTGTTGCTGGCTCATAGTTCATGAACTATCAAGTTACTATGCTATTTATTATTAATGTTATCATTCTAAGCGGAGGAGATTCGAAATACAGCTGATTTGCAAAAAGTAATATTAATCAAGTCCATACCAACACAGTTCTATATTGAAAATAAGTAATGCAGATACATTACAATTCAGGTTATGTCATGATTTAACTGACATCATTTTACATTTATGTATTTAATACATGAATCATAATTACCAACGACCTTGTAACAATAGATTTGTTTCCTCTTGCCGCTCATACACTCTAGCACATATTTAAAATCTTGCGAGTTTTAAAAATACAAGAATATCTTTTCCAGATTTATTTTCGCTCCGCTGCCGTTAATAATATTACAAACGTTAACCATGTTTCAAATTAAAAACACTTTTAAATTACGTCACTGCGTGTCACATCGCCAACTTACACTCCATTCAATTACGAAACTAGATCTGTAATGTATTCATATTTGTATTGAATCAGTTCGGTCATTAGGTAATTCATTTTATTGTACAATTTATTCCTTCGTTTTATTGTTTTATTCAGAATTTCCTGTTAAATTGTTTCATTAAACGATACCCCCATAATAACGAATATTGGCATCACTGATGCTTGCTCTACCTCCATTGACACCCGGTTGACAATCACATGTTCTAAAATTGACGTGCAGCGCTCGAAATGTACCTTTCACAACAGTGACCTTGGCAGAACGACGTAGAACCGGAAGCGCCTATTCCAGTCGGCACCCGCTGGCTACAGTATAGAATATATAGAATATATACACACAGCCTCGTGGCTCTAACAAAGGCAAAGGATGCGAAAATGAAGCTCAATACTAGCCATAGATGAGGTTACTATTACCACCGATTGCTTAAGTTTTTATGTACAGAACAGTCACCTGGTATGAATTTACTAGTGCATTTATTCGTAAGAGTGTGGCACATTTTCATGTGACAAATTGTCTTCTTTTAGCTTCGCATGAAAATATTTATTGCACTATAATAACAGTTTCCTTACAACAACCACTTCGGGAGGTCACGGTTCCAAATCCCTAAGGCTTGCTTACTTACTGGGTTTCTTTGTTATTTCAGTCGCCGAGGCTAATGTTTATTGAATATTTATTATGTATATATTTGTTACAACGAGCTAGAGTTTCAGCCTAAGCCTAAAAGAACGGTATAAATGAAAAATAGATGATAGTAGTGACTGCTGTGCCATCTGTTTGCGAAGGCTTCCACGGCCGGTGTCCATTGTTTTTCTTGGCTCTTCCGGTGTAGGCCGCGTCATGTAGGCGTTGCTTGCCGACGTTTCGCAGGTCATGTGTCCTGCTTCCTCTTGGGCTATGTGCGAAGAAAATTTTTTTTGTTTATTAACCAATTGTGTCTGCTGCTGGTACAACGGGCCCAGCTTGTCGGTCTGAGTGGCTCAGTTGGTTGGACGCTGGCCTACTGATCCCAAAGTCGCGGGTTCAAACCCGGCCCAGGTCGATGTTTTTAAGTGTGCTTAAAAACGACAGCTCCATGTCAGTAGATTTACTGCCATGTAAAAGAACTCCTGCAGGACAAAATTCCGGCACACCGGCGACGCTGATGTGATCCTAGCAATTGACAGCGTCGTTAAACGACAAAATAGTTTTTGATATTGTTTTTTGTTTATATACATATTTACACTTTGTTTCTTTATTTACACGCATTCACTCCTGCTTTCACTCTGGCATATCGTGAGATATGCCCTCACACACACACACACACACGCATACACACACACGCACATTAAAAACACTATTTACACACGCTATACAAATTATTTACAGACACATACACGCACGCATTCACCCACGCACACTCTCACACACATACACACATCTTCACTGGGCACACCAGAGATATGCGTCCCAGCGCACTGCACTGTCCCGCGGTGGCAGCTCCTGAACATTTTTCGAGGCCAGGGCCTCTGCCGGAACATGTATGTGGCCGAGGATCGAGGTTGCGTGCACGCGCATTAGTCGGCGAGCCGAGCCGCTTCTAGAACATTTTGATCCTATTATGCTTGCGGTGCTTCGGCTCGCCTTTGCCAATGTTGGCGATGACGTCGTTTTCGTGGTTTCTAATGCGCGTCCATGCAGCCGTTGCTCGTTTTTCAATTGCCTCCGGGATGAACGGGATCCGGGTTTCAAGGTGTAGTGTTTGGGTACTGGTGAGGAGTGGAGCAGAGAGGATTTTTCTGAGGGAGAGGTTTTGGAGGGTTTGGAGTTGTTTCAGGGCGGTTTTGGAGGCATTAGCCCAGGCCACACATGCATACAGGACCACCGAGAGAATAAATGACTTATATAATATCACTTTTGACTTCAGTCGCAACTGTTTACTGCGGAAGATGGGGGCGCACAACTTTAGCCGCTGTCTGCCTTTATTGGCGCTATTTTTTATGTGGGTGGACCAACACATTGTGCGGTCCAAGGTGACACCTAAGTATTTAATCTGCTGACGGCAGTGCAATATTTGACCACCGACCGTTAGGTCCTTTGCCAAAGTGTGACGCCGCTTAGAGAAATGAATTAGCTGGCATTTGTCGGGGTTAATTTTGATTTTCCAGTCATGTTGCCATGAGAGGAAGTTGTTAACATAACGTTGCATTTCTGCAAGGCCGAAACGTGGATTTCTATGGTGGTTGTATATTGCAGTGTCGCCAGCATACATGGCGACCTTGCATCTGGCGTCCACTGGGAAGTCATTAGTGAATAATATGTACAGAAAAGGGGACATGATTGCCCCTTGTGGGACGCCAGCCCGAATCACTCGCTCCCGTGAGGAGGAGCGGCCCACTTGGACGTAAAACTGCCGTTTTTCTAGAAAATTGTGCAGCAAGTATAGATAATTTTGAAGAGCCGGGAAATTGTGGTGCAGTTTGTAAATGAGGCCATTGTGCCAGCACCGGTCAAATGCGGCTTCTACGTCCAGAAATAGCGCCAACGTTGAAGCCCCATTGTTAAATTGCTCTGTTACATCATCAGTTAGTGTGAGGAGCTGTAGTTCAGTGGAATGTCCTTTTCTAAAGCCAAATTGTGAATTTGAGAGTTCATGTGTTGCCGAGACTTGTTTTTGTAGTCGAGAAAGGATACATTTTTCGAGCAATTTACCAATAGTAGACAAAAGACTAATGGGGCGGTAGTTTTGCGGTCACGTCCTAATTTATACTTTCCTCGCTCCGCCCACCAGCGTTGCTATTGGTGGTGGGAGGGCCAGTGACGTCATAGGTTAAAAGTGGGTGCCATATAGAGCTCAGGGCTCTTCCGTTGTCGCGGTTCAAATTATTTTTATGTTTTAAAATTTCTATACTCTCACGGATTGTTCTGTGAGAGTAGTTGTCAGAGATGGCTAAAACTTTTATTCCGTCGAAGTCGATGTGATGACGGGTGACAAATGCATGTTCTGTCAATGCAGATTTTTCTGGCTGGTTGAGTTTTAAACTTCGGATGTGTTCTTTTCTTCTGGTGGCTATGGATCTCCCCGTTTGTCCGATGTAAGATTTTCCGCAGTCACAACTTATGTTGTATACCCCAGCATTAAGGAGTATATCACTTTTGTCTTTAACATTTGGCAGGAATTCCTGAATCTTTTTTTACGGCACTGTACCGGGTTGCAATGTTTTGTTTTCGTAAAGTTTTTGCTATTTTGTCGGTTACCCCTTTGATGTAGGGGAGACACGCCCACTTTTTATCCTTTTTATCTTCACATGGTTTCTTATTACGACGAATAAAGTCACGGATGACTTTGGAGGAGTAACCATTCGCTCTTAAAACTTCACAGATCCTGGAGTTTTCGTGTATTAAAAGATTCGGGTCACATATGCGAGAGGCACGACGAAATAGTGTGTTGGCCATAGCCCGTTTTGTAGATGGAGGATGGTGTGAGTTGGCATCTATATATCTGTCAGTGTGCGTCGGTTTCCGGTACATTGAACACTTGACTGTTTTTTCCTCGGGAAACCTTTCCACTAAGACGTCCAAGAAAGGAAGTTTGCCATCTTTCTCCAATTCCATTGTAAATTGTATATTAGGATGTAGGCCATTAAGATGTTCCAGGAAGCTTGGAATGGTGTCTTTACCATGTGGCCATACCACGAACGTGTCATCAACGTATCTCAGCCACAGAGCTGGTTTCAGGTGGCAGGTGTCTAGTGCAGTACTTTCGAAATCTTCAAGGAACAGGTTGGCCACAACTGGAGAAAGAGGCGAACCCATTGCTGCTCCTTGCACTTGCTTGTATATATTGTTTTTGTATGTAAAATACGTGTTTGTTAAGCAGTGTTCTACCATATCAAACCAGTCTATGGGAAGGCAGTTATTTTGAATTTTGTCACGTATTGTGTTCAGGGCTTCTTCAATTGGGATGCGGGTGAAAAGTGACTTGATGTCGAAGCTTACAAGTAAGTGGTGAGGTTGAAAAACAAACTTTTTTATGGTTTCCACAAAACGCCCAGAATCGCGGACAAAAGACGGCGTATTTCCCACTAGCTGTTGTAACTTGTTTGCCAAAAACTTTGCAAGGGCATGTGTAGGTGATTTTACTGCGCTGACGATGGGCCTAAGTGGGTTGTCTTGTTTGTGTACTTTTGGAAGGCCATACAGTTTCGGAGTGCGTAAATCATGTGGTATCATCCCTTTTTGTTGTTCCACTGGGATAGAGGAGCTTTTTATGAGGGATGTAGTGCTCCTTTCAATAGTATTAGCAGGATTTTTGGTTAACTGTTTGTATGCTGGATCCCTGAGAAGAAAGTCCATTTTTCTTTCGTAGTCCTGAGAGTTCATTACTACCGCGGCGTTTCCTTTGTCCGCTGGTGGGCGGAGCGAGGAAAGTATAAATTAGGACGTGCAGCTGATTTTCTTCGCACATAGCCCAAGAGGAAGCAGGACACATGACCTGCGAAACGTCGGCAACCAACGCCTACATGACGCGGCCTACACCGGAAGAGCCAAGAAAAACAATGCTGTGCCATCTATCCACAAAAGTGACAGCAGATATACTGAATGGCACCCTAATGCCACTGACCGTCACAGAGATGGAGGTAGAGTTTCTCTACACTGCTCACTCTGTGCACTCGTGACGAAGCAAGATGGTATAATGACGCCTACCGACGGCAGTCTCCTGTTTGTTTCAGGTGAGAGTCACTTCAACCATGAAGTGGTTGCTGATGATTATTATCTAGATACACTCTATATAATTTAGATTTGAGGAAGAAAGGCATTTCTTGTGTATTGCCTCCCTGTGCTTAATGCAGGTTACTGCTTGGTAGTGGTTAGGAAACAAAATGAAGTCAATATATATTTCCATTATAAACAACATTAGCAATTTACAACTACGTCATGTGGCAGATGTTTCTAATGGAGTGTTTTGTTTGACAAGCTTCGTTTCTAAAGACAGAACTGCATATGCCTTTGTAATTATAAATAGTACTTAGTGGAAGCAATTTTGAAACTACAAACTGCTTATACGAGAGTATGAACGCAGCGGGGAATAGTGTTAGATGTGTGAGTGAGAGAAGAGTGCTCGTCGTGTGTGAAATTTTGAATTAAGATTCATCTTTATTTACCTATGCAAAAAAGAAAGAATTCAAGAAAAATATTTAGAAGCGCAGCGCATTATGGACTGCAGAAACATAAAAAATTCTGTGCGATAACTTAATAAAGATATCTATGACGTAAAATGGCTTAGAGATTGTAAAAATAGAGCCACCTTAGTTTGCACCCGGCTTGGATTCCCGGCTGAAGGATGAAAAGTTTTCTTTGGTCAGGATTATTTCACATTCTCCCTAAAGTATATAAGTACCAATGAGGATGTGAATGTGCGTGTGAATTTAAAGTAATAACCAAAATACAAAGTCAAATATTAAGACCACTGTAATCGAATGAACATACTTACTGATTATCAATCGTCCCAAAGGCAAAAAGATAGCGATATAACCTTAGATGCCTAAAGGTGGCATATAAATGTAACATAAAAAAACTGATGTTGCACTCACATGTCCTTCTCTACTCTTTTACTAACTATTCTTGCAAACTCTTATTCCTCTATCTTGATGTTAGTCGACATAAACATTTTCTGAAATTATCTCATTACTGATTTTTTGTAGGTGCAAGCGGAATGTGGGAATACTGCAGGCTTTGAGCAATAGTCAAAAAGTGAATAACGTCCTTCAATTTGAGAAAATATAAGTACTGCAAAACTCTCAAATAACAAGGAACGTCTCATAAATGATTCAGTCCATAAAAAAAATGAATTTCAATATAAAGTGCGTAGCCAGAAAATTAAAAATATCCATTTCATTTGCCATACAAGTATCTCAAACGTATGGCATTTTAATCAAAGTCGTTAGAGCCACTTTTGAGAAAATCAGAACTTTCGAACAATTTTCCATATACAGGTTAGCTTAGAGTGAAGGAATTTTCTTCATAATCTTTGTGCCGTATCGTTGAGAGATGTTAAATTAAATTAATGTTAAATTTAAATACCAACTTTGATTTTAAGTTACACTGTTCAAAACTGATCTTAAATCGTTCCAAACACAACGCTGTAAATGAAAGAACATAATTGCTGATTATAAATCGTTCGAAAGGTGACATAACCTTAGATGTTTAAAGGTATGGTATAACTGGAACATAAAAAATAGTTATGTGGTTGATTATGCACACTTTCCCCAATCCAGAGGATGAGAATCTACAGAGAGCAAGTACTTACGGCAGGTGCCTCCCGTCGACACTTAGAACCGTGAAACAGTCAAGAAGATGAAGAGTGAAGTGAAACGAAACGGGAAATTCGGGAGTTGTAATTATCGCTCCCAGCATTCGTTGGGGGAAATCTGCGAAAAAGTTCATGGAACATTTAGGTCGGTCACGAGAATCGAACACACGACCACCCGAATTGGTACCTCACGCGTTACCGCGCAACAATCTCCCTCAGCTAACCTTACATAAATATTTCCACTGGGAAATGAGCGATGGAGATTTACAACCACAATTTAGATAACTCTAGAAACTTAAACGTAAACAACAATTTCAGCAAAACCCTGAGGAATCTAGCGAATTAAATAAATTTTACAATTTCACTCCAACAATTAACAAAGTGACAGCCAAGTAAAAACGACAAATTCATTTGATGTCCGCCTTTGGCTCTGCCTGCACGGTAATTTATTTTCAATACGGAAAACATTACATCAAGGAGCCTGCCATATACAAACACAGATTAACCATTAGCTGTCAAATTCAGAAACAGACGTTTATGCCATTAAATGACATCACCAAGAAGTCTGCAGGGCTTAGGGAAAAGAGGAAAAATGAAAACTGGCCACACTAAGTAAGGCTAAACAATCAACGATGACGGCCAAAGCCGCAAAAGTTGAATATATAATTATATCACTAATCGGTAACTCCCGAACTGCATAGCAGATTTTGACGTAAATTTCAAATTTAACGTTACGTGCCAAAGCAGCACACCAGTATTGAACTTTTTTCGGTGCACGAGGTACAATAAGATTTGTAGTGAATATGTTCAAAAAACAAAGGACGCGATTCACATGGGGTAACGCCCGGTAGGCATGCAACACACCTAACGTACAGGTAATGTGTGTGTAGATTCTTAACTGATTAATTCCACTAGGAAAAGTATTGTAGCCTACACTTACTTACGGTAGTTTTACAACAATATGTGGAACCGTAGCTCAGCTGAGAAAACATGTTCTGGCTGTGCAAATTGTCCCGGGTTCGATTCCCAGCTAGGGAGTAAACATTCTTCTCTAGCCAAGATCACTTCCTACCCTTACCAAAGGCAGTATGAATCAGAGTGTAAATGTGTGCGTGATTTAATGTGGAAATAACCCAAAACCCAAAAGCCACTGCATATGTGAACACCATTACCTATAGGCAAAATGTTCAAATGACAACTGGAATACAGGCGGAATATAAATGCAACAATGGAGAAACAATTGTAAACAGCAATTTTAAATATGCTCACAGCAGCCTAATTAGAAACAACAGAATACAAACTGTGTTTCAAAATAGACAAACCTGAAAAACATCAACCAGAGTGACTAGTGCTGAGAAAATAAAACGGTTAACATACATATTTTGTGAAATTTCGCAATACTACTACACCTTTTGCTGTTTGATCTATTCTTCTGTGTGCCAAATTCAATAAAAAACAAAGAAAACATCGTGGACTGGGTGAAAGACAGTTCCAAACAAATATTTGATTCATATTATTATGTCAAATTGCAGGATTTTATTAAAATTAATTGCATATGTTACTCTTGGACTACCGGGGTTATCCTTGACGATTTCAAACTTAATACACCATTCCTATCTCCAGTTGGGCAAACTCCCAATATTATACCCCAAAGGAGACGTTCAGGGACTTCGACCTTTAGAGCGACTTTATTAGTTGAGACTGCGGAAAGTTGCTCGGGAAGTGTTTGAGCACTGAGGTTCAATGAATAATTTGTCCGCTTTTGGGAATTTTGACTTGGTTTACTCTGGATCATAATTTATATACTATGGGAATTGGGCTACGGTTAGAATATGTCCAGAGAGGCTGGGTTCGGTAAAATTCAGAAGAAACGTTAATCGAAAATGCAAGCACGTGCTGTTGATTTGAAACACTAATGTTCTGTTCGGGTAGATATAATTCTGAGAACTTTTGAAAAGAGTTCCAACTTTAAGCTCAAATCATTAATGTGTGCAACAGAATGCAATAAGTCACGTTATATGCCACACAAAGAGGGTGCGGTACCAGTATTCTTGTGCCTAAAAGCCACATTCTAAAAATGTTCTTTTCTAGCGAATACCGTAACGCCAATGATGCCGTTCTTATTCAAGCAGCAAAGATGACGACCAGAAGAGCCTCCCCGGTACTGACCAGATCTGTGTACACCGCAACTGACGATAACAACTGACAAGAGCAACAGTTTAAATGACTTAGGGACAAGGGCTGCAGACCTCCCTGCCGGAGTTGCGGCAAGCCTGGACATCCAAGGGAAAACTACGACCGATCAGGAAAACTGATAACAGCCACGGTGAATGGGACCACATCAGCGCTCTTATCACTTCTCTCTCGCCTCATAATATATCACCGGTCGGAAATACGGCATTTTAACGCAGACCTGAAAACTACCCCAAGAAAACTGCAACCAAAGCATGAAGGTGAAAATACAGCAGCTGTACGCTTATGAAGATTTTAGTGTAGTCGTTTGGGACGAGGAGAACTTGAGGAGGGAACTGGTGGAGGATCAAGTAATAAAACCGGTCCTAAAAGATGAAGAACGTGGCCCAAACTATAAGAGCTTTTGGATACATTGGGACTCCCTAGTATTCAGCAAGTGTGCTTTTAACATAGTTTGGGAGTACTGGGATGAGCGAAACCACAGTAAAACTACTGATACTCCTACAGGATAAGGTGAACTAAGTCCTCGAGAGAACCCTTGACCGGACGACACCTGATAGTAAAGATATTGAGTAACCTAAGTCACCAGATATGCGACATCTGCGTGGCAAGTACTGATCCCCAATGTAGTAGTTGGGGTTGAAAGCAACACCCAAAGACAACCTTCAACTTGAAAGGAGTCATTTGAAACAGGCAAGTGATAAAAGCATGCTTGGAGATCTCTTTCAGATTGCATGATGATTCCGCATATCTCTACCGTCTCAAAAGTAGTAAAGGAAAGTCGTCGAAGCTGCAACATTTCTGCAATGGACATCATATCAACCATGTGCTATACCACACTCGGTAACAACCTCGAGGAGAAGGTTAGGGTAGTTCATCTTAATCGACGAGTGACTTTGTAATGACTTTAAACGTTACACGACTGCTGCTATTGCAAGAGCTTGGAGATGTCTTGTGTTCGACTCCCAATGAGAGAAGTGGAGCAAACAAGAGGCTCTATTTAATTAGGAAGATGCTTTGAGAGAGCTAAGTGAAGAAACAGTGAATATTAAATTAGATTACATTAATGAACTAACAGAGGGAACTTACTCCACCTTCACTGTCACTTCACTAAGTCACAATAAACAAAATGTATACTTTAATTTTCTGGGAATTCCCGGTGAAGTCCTTTCCGTGAGGAGGGAATCTTCTGTAGTCGTGCATAACGGCAAAAGTTAGGTGTACGACGGAAACGTACTCACAAAAGGCAAATCTCTGTAAACCTCACACCTCACTTTTTCGTATCGCCCGTCTCATCAGCTATACGTGTGCGTGAGGCCGGCAGCCGGGTTGGATTACTTAGGCCCTTTATAGCCGTAGCAGCCAAGATTTTCAAACAATTTGTGTTAAATACACATTTGACATAAGCCATTTCAGAGATATGATTTTCGTTCTCTGTTGCTTTTTTAACGTTCATTAACCTAGTAGGTTAATAGTAAGTTATAGTAATCTTCTCGGGCCTATCTCACGTATTATGTGCAGGATGTGCAATATGCTACTAAGAATACTAATACTAATAATACTAATACTAATACTAATACTAATACTAATACTAATACTAATACTAATAATAATAATAATAACACCAACACCAACACCAACAACAATAATAATAGTAATAATAATAATAGTAATAATAATAATAGTAATAATAATAATAGTAATAATAATAATAATAATAATAATAATAATAATAATAATAATAATAATAATAATAATAATAATAATAATAATAATAATAATAATAATAATAATAATACGAAAATGAGTAGCAAAACAACCACAAATATTAAGGGGGCGAGAAATTAAGTAATACATTTGTACCAAAATAATTGCAATTATTTTTAGAGGGTTCAATGAAAGGAAATGTCTGTATTGGAGAGAGGATTAAGCAAATTAAGCCTGGCTAAATAACAATCCGAATTATTTTTTTTAATTTTTGTTTCGGAATACTGATGAACAATATTCCTGCATCCAATAAACCACAAATATTAATAACATGCTATTAGTTGGGACAAAATGCCATTAAAACACAATTACGCCATTAGCGGTTCATTATTCCCTTTACGTTTACAGCAGTAATACCACTTTGACAAAGTGCATATTAATTTTATTTCATTGGAAAATATTGCCCATTTTCTGCACAATTCAGCGTTTGTCATAAATTTATAGAGATAAATTGACACAGTGAAATGACTACGCACACACTCTTATTTCCATCCATTTTTTTATTTTTTATTTTTTTTTCTTTCCCCTCTGAGCTGGATCAGCCTCGGTAGGTCCTACAGGGGCCATTTGGGGAGCCATCGTGATAGAAAGGAAGCGTCCCTAAAAGGTCAAGTGGTCATCTTATGGTCGGGGAAGTCGGCGTGCTGACCCCGCTACAGCAGTCTGCACTCCTTCGTGGCCTTGACTGCGGCTGGAGGACGCAGCAGCCGGGCGATGAGGGTAACCTCTGCATAGAGAAGACGGCCTAAGGAGCACGATTTATTTCACCAAAAAGCTGTATTGATCCTAGCACGTATGCTTAGATATCCGACTAGTAATAATCTTTAAATGTGGTTTTAAGAGGTTTATTCTGGCCTATGTTGACATGTTAAAAGTGCCCATATACATATCCCTTTTTCTCTAATAATTGTAGGGAGCTCAAATGTTTACATATATTCTTGAAAGCCTTCGTAAACGTCTAACACGATCATTTTCAGAAAGGCTTGCAGTATATATTTCCTAGCTTTAAAGTTATTCTACATGAAAAACATGAAATCCTTTGGTCAATATTTTATATTTAAAAAAAATAGCATTGCTAAGAAAATCCTTTGTTAAAAATATGTGTTAAACATTTTATTCTAGAACTTATTATAGGAGGCGCGGAAAAATATTTCAATGTGCAAAATTGTAGTTTCGGGAATTTGCTCTTAAAGTGAGAAAAACATATCAACTCATGCCTCAGCTCTTTGTTCGATAACATGAAACACGCGCTGCAAGGTAAAACTTTGGCAAATCTAAGTAACTGCAGGCAGTTGTCTACGAGTGAATGCAAAGTACCCCCAACAATAGTTCCGTGACGGAATAATGAAGGAAGGTGGTAGCAGCGTATTGATGGTGGTGGGGAGCATATTGAGATATCCCATGTACATTGAACCTTTTTTATTGTAACATCGGGCTCGGCAAACATCATGGGACGGACGGGACCAGCCGCTTCACGGCACATCCCGGTGCGGCCAGCGGATAAATACGTTAATGGCCAGGCGGCCTTGTGCGACTGCTATGTACACGTGACTATCAGCAATCGAGGCGGCAGAAACAAAAGGGTTGTGAGAACGTTCACGATACTTCTAGCTAAGTCATTTCCGGTGTAGTGACGTCATTCTCAATATATAAGGAGGCCTGAGAGGAACAGTGCAAGTTTTAGAGTTCAGTTACGGACACGAGTCGGTCAGTGTGTCAGTGAGCGTGAGACAGCCGTGCGTGTGTGTCGTCGTAAGAGGATTCAACAAGCGTTGCGGGTGACTGTAACGTTGTATTTAGGATATGAGAGACACAGGAAGTGAAGAAAGACACTGAAAGGACTGAGTAAGGTTATAAGAAAAACAGCTGTGAGTTGTGATAGCAGGAAAGGCTTAACGACAAGAAGAAAACTGTATTTGGAATAAAAATGTTTAAGACAGTAAAGTGATCATTTTTGTCATATAAGTAAGATATAAAAGAGCTATTATTATCTATATGATCACTCCTTGTACTTGGACCGCGCCGTAGACCATTCGCTTCTCACCAAAGCGGTCCGGGTTCGATCCCAGGCAACCGCATGTGGGATATGATGGACAAAGTGGCGCTGATGCGGGTTTCCTCCGAGTTCTCCGGTTTCCCCCGCCATGTCATTCCACCAGTGCTCCGTTTTCATTCCATATATCATCAGTGTCACCGCCTGTGGGGCCGTATTAGTAAACGTGAGTGTTAAACACTACAAAACAAACCTTGTTTTTGAAGAATGCCACACAACCCCTTCGTCCTATCACGGTTTACTTATTGCAGCTGAAGTGAAGCAGCCTGGAAAACTATAACATTATGGTTCATTGAATTCTGAAGATATATAAAAATCGTGTGCCTGCTTATTAAATTTATTTTCGACAGTTAAAAATGAATAATAAAGAGCTAATAATTTTAATGAACCCTTCAGAGACTCCAGAAACCGCTGGTACGTTCAAAATAACTGCTATATTACTGGCAGATATTACTCCTCTTTCATGATGAGCAAATTACAACCATGTACTCCATATCAAGAGATACTTGAGGTTGTGGTAATATACGGCTGTCATATAACGCAGGATAATAGCGGCAATAACCAAATGCGGTAAGATCAAGCAGAGAGCTCTGTGTGTGCAATTCTAAATGAAATAGCTCGCAGCGTTTCGTGCATGGTGCTATCAAATGTGTTTGTCGTATATCTGGCAGTTCGTGGATCATAATGTGAGAAAAGATCATTTGACATGCTTATCGTATTGCCTTTTAAATTACTTTTATGTTCACCATCTCTAACGTAAAGCTTGCGAAAATGTTTAATTGTATCTAAAAGTTGAATAATGAAGTTGTACCGTAAGAGGTCATTCTAATGTGTTGCACTCACGTGACCTTCTCTACTGTTGCACAAATTATTCTTAAAAAAAACATTTATTCCTCGATGTACTTCATATTAATCGAAATAAACATTTGTAGAAATTATCTTATTGCTATTTTTTCGGGTGCAAGAGCAATACACCACGATTTAAGTGACAGTCAAATGTTTTAAGAGCGGTCACTATATGATGACTTTGAAATTGCTTACTCTTTGCATGACTAAGAGATAAAAAATGCACAATCACCACCCATTTGAGAACTATCTATAGGTGCTTTAAAATCCTGCCAATTTTTCCGAAATGGTTTAGCTCACAAAAAAGAGCATGCGACGTAAGATGTGTCTTTTAACCAAATGTATATTTTGGTATATTAAGACTTGGTCCATCTCTTACGGTTTACCAGTTGTGCAAAAGTCATTAGGAGTAAACAGGACTACCTGGGTTAGAGCCAGAACATTCAAAATATATATTTCATTTGACATAAGAATATATTAAACATGTCATTTTAATCAAAATCATTACAGTCGTTTTTTAGAAAATCAAAATTTTAGAAAAATTGTCTCTGCAAAAGGTAGTTTAGAGTGTAGGAGTTTTTTTCAAAGTCGCATCCTTAAAAAATATTAAACTAAAATATGAAGTTTTTTAACAGACTTTTCACTTTTGAGTTGCGCGCGCGCGCGCGCGCACACACACACACACACACACACACACACACACACACAAACACCTCTTTCTAAAAATACTTTTATTTTGGAATTTAGTGGACCTCAAAACATACCGGTGCAATATAGACATCAAATTGTTTCAACATTATGCACTACTGCACTGCCTAATATTGTATGATTTATACACAAGTTGTTTAACATAAATACTATTGTTAACATAATAAATAACAAGCATTTACACTGTAACAGATTTCTAAAGTTTAAATTGATTAAAATTTAGATTTGTGACAATGCGCAGAGCTACATTTTGGGCATATTCACAGAAGGTGATCTAATATTTGGTCTCCACCACTACACAGGCATTCTGGACTATCTATAATTTTAAATCTGTGATAATAGGTTCTATTTTTCCCGTGTCAGGTTATTATTGCAGTGAAATTTGCTGTTAAGTGATGTTCATCTTGAGCCTGTCTTAGACTAATGGAAAGAACTCCTTAGTAACTGCTCCTGTGGTTTAATTTGAGATTAATGCATACATTTTCTGTATGTTCTTTTAATGTTCTATTTATATTCTGCTTAAAATCTAAAGTCATATCGGTAGATAATGCTTTTCTACTGTTCTTTTATTAATGTACCTTTCGTGATCTGTTATAAATTTTTGTATCAGTTCCAACGGCTGCTTTCTTTGGCCAATTGCTGTTTCGTTTCCATGTTTACCAACATGAGCCTTTACCCATTAGGAGTGATATCTTGTATTATGTAGATATCAGTGTGTGATTATTCCTGGCAGAATACAATATTTTCAGTTTGGTTACCCACCCCTTGTCCTCCTCGCCGGTCTTCCAATCAAAATGTGGAATGCAATACTATATCTTTCCAGACGACAAAGTATTTTCGAATACAAGTTCGTATACCAGTAACAGCATATATCTAGATTTGACCCTTAACCCTTTCAATCCTGAATTATTATTAATGATAAAAAAATCCAATTACGATGGAATCTATTAGATAATGGATAAAGGAAGTGTGATAAATAGGTTTTAATGATTTTTCCCTCATAGATTAATTTTTAGGGGTTGTTGCCAAAAGGCAACATTGGGCAATGACGACAACGTTTCTACATTTAAAGGAAAATGTTTTATTGAACTTTTTCATATTAAAACATAGTTTTAGCATAATATAAACATATTTTAGGGTACCAGCTTTTTAGAAACTCAAAAATTAACACTATTTGGAAAACTAGTTAACAGTATTACTGGATTTTGGCTACCATATTATTTGTGATGCCAAATATAGAAACTGTTTTTGTCTTTGGCCAAACAAAACATAGTGTCACATTTTGAGCAAACTGTTCTGGAGAATCCACTTGGACAGTTCTTGCATCTTCCCTTTTTTTCTGATGGAATTGGCCAATGACCTGTAGCATGATAGCGGACATCATCAACATGCCTTACAGTAACTACATGTTTCTTCCTTTCTGCTGCAGTTTCTTGACCACTTGGCCTTCCTCGCTTCCTTCCTGTTTCTTTTCCTACAGAGACAAGACCGTAAGCAATTTTGGTCTGAAAATCCAGAAGGGTTTTCTCTGGTTTTTACCCCTTTTGGGTCATGTGTCTTTTGTAAAGAAGCCAAGAGTTAACAGCCACATTGAGACATCAGTATACAATTCGGTTGTACAATTTTTTGGAATGAAAATCAATTGTACATAGCATATCTGCTAGATCTACACCACTTATGGTGTACTACCGCTATGCGGTTCTTTCTCTGCGATGACTTCTTCCCCATTCCTATGAATTTCCAAATTACTTGAAATTCTAGTTCCTGATTGCTGGGATGGCTTTCAGGTTCATCTTCATTATGTGAAGAAAATCTGCTAAATTCCGATAGTTCCCCATCAGGTAGCAAAATCAACTCCACTATCTCTTCATCAGAAAGGGATTTATTAATTGTGTTATATTAGATAATCCTAGAAATAAAATAAAACTCTGCGGAAACATGCTTGTCATATGGCTAAGTGTTAGGTTATGTAGCTCAGCACTTCACAGGGAAGCTCCTGTTGTAGCCAATTGGCAACAACCTATTTTAAACCCCACTAGTTATTTATTATAGATGATTAGCAGCTTATTATATCAATATGACTTAACTTTAGAGCTTCTATTGTGATAAAAACCGCTAATTACAATTGCAGATGCAATTACATTCAGACTAAAGGCGATACACATAGCAGCTGTTACACTATCTATGGTTTTGCATGAGCAACTATGTAAATCACAAGAGATGGCATCCTGTTTACTGGTTGCTACTGCGATCTGCAGGTGTATTCATCAACTAAATGCATTGACACCAAATGACAACTGCAGGAGAATGTTCTAAGATGGGAACTGTCTACATTAGACCATGTTTAATATCATGTTGCCATTTGGCTACAATAGGACTGAAAGGGTTAATGTGTTGCACAAAGGCCTACTGTGTATCTGCTCCAGTGTGGGGATGGATTTCCGATCGAGGAGATGTGCTATGGAGAATAATAGGAAATTTAAATGGTCATCAGCAGGGAGCGGGTTTTAGTAGATAAACAGGAACGATATTAACAGCACAGAGTATAGAGCCGGCAGCTAGCGTGAGGGTTGAGGAAACGACATGCCGACCCCTACACGACAGCCTGTTTCTTGCGACTGCCGTATGTTATAACTGGTTGTTCTCTGTTTTTCTTCTCTCTATTGTGTCTGTCCAACAACACAAAATAGTTTACTACTTGTTACGAACGGGACTTCCTATATGAAGAAAGCTGCCACAGCAATACAGTAAGCATTTCCAAAACTAAAACTTGTCTAGCACATAGAAATTATATCCTCTTTTCCGGATGTAGATGCTTTTATAGCCAACGCGAAAAAGATATTTCGCAAAACACCCTCCAAAATCAAGACACTTAACCAGATGGCACCTGGAATTCCCTTGGCTCCACAGTCAAATGTAACTCGGTGGGGGACATGGCTACAGGCTGCAGTATATTATACTCAATATTACCACAGAATTGTAAACATAAAAGTCTTTGACGTGCCAAAAAATGTCGCAATACGTGAAGTGAAGCAAATAATTACACCAGCCTTATTTAAAGGTCTTTCATACATTGAGAAGAATTTCAGTAATATAGTAACCGCAATAACATATTATTGATATAAATAAAGAGGGTCATGTATTAATTACTAGAGCATTAACTTACTGGAGTTCCATGATATTTGTTTTATTTTCCACTTATGTTTGCCTACTTAACAAAAACATGCTTTGGGAATGCTTTTGTATGCTTGGTATATTTCATAATTAAATGGAATGACTCAAGTATGCAAATATGTGTGATGTGGAGCTTAATTAGATACAATATAATAAAACAGATAAATTAGTTTTATTTCTCATCCTCTTTCCCCGAAAAATACGCGAAACTGAGTACTTTTATTATTCAAGCTTTGCAATCTAGCTTTTGCTCCTTTTCTCAACAACGCTTGATAATAGAACCAAATTAAAATAAGGTGCATTCTGACTTATTTTTCAATGCACCTAAAAGTATTTGGGTCTCAGCCATTACCAAATAAAGGGTAAGCGCATGTTCGCTTTGACACTATTTCCGTAATGATAATATTTAGTGTACCTTGTCGAGTTGCAGAAAATGCTCACTTGAAATTTCCTTAACTGTTACAGCTGCCTATGATAGAACACAGTAAACACTTCTGAAAGGCGCAAAATTCATGCATTTTTATTGCTTTAAGTCCGCCTTGATAGCGACCCCTACCAACGTTCCTATATAATATTGGCGAATGTTATGACTATGACAACTTGCGCAGGGGGACTTAGCCCCTCACCGAAAGGCAATCTTTTGCACCTATGGTCCCGACGGGCACCCCCAGGGAGGATGAACGAGGCGAATGAATCCTAAGGGTGGCTCGAACGTTGCCACGACAGAACAGAGTACCAAAATTTTACAAGCTAGAATCATCCCGGCAGAGGCTGGCTCAGCCCTATTTCTCCCTCATCCCTTCAGGTTCGTACTCCCAACGGAGGGGGACTCGGAAACCGGCCCCCTTCTCCCCTCGAGCTTACACTATCCCATGGGGTCCCCGGAAACCAGTAGTCTCGCCTTTGAATTCGTGGGACGAGATTTCCAGAGCGGACTCGTTCCCCCTGCCACAACGCTCGCTGACGTTTCCAGCTGTGAAAGAAACCTAATGTAATAATGGGTGAAATCAAATAGTTAATGTAACAAAATGGAGGGACAGGAAGCTTGGAGATATAGAAATCCTTTCCAGCATTCCCCTGGTGACCTGGGGAAACCTCCGGAAAAAATCTATGGATCAGGAACTTCGGCCACGGGAATCAAACCCACGACCACAGGCATGACCGCCTGAGCCATCCCGCTTAGTTGCCAAATCTTAAATGTGTTATTTCGTATGTGAAACATATTTTCACACCTTGAGCTATTGCTATTTTGGTCAACTAAGCTTCATCGTAACCTTAATTAACCAGGAGGGTATGCAGCAAGTAATGCAACATTACGTAGATTTTTAACGTCTTATTTTTGCTACACCAACCTAATTACCGTTACCTGACCATGACATGCATAGCTAATAAACTGAACGCCGGCTTATTCTGTACATTAGGCATTGAGTTTAATACTGGATATTATTTATTACAATTATTATCGTATCTCCCTGTCATATGTTTTTACAGTTTGAAACTCTGTATATAGGCCCTTAGTTTCTTCTGATATTCGTTGTTTGTTCTTTCATGACGTAATAGTTTAGTAGGCTTGTATAGGGTAAGATGCTTCTTATTTTTAGCTTTGCTTCCAAAGCAGAATCTCAGTTCCTTACCCTTTTATTGCTTGTTGTTCCCTTTTCTATCTCAATCGGTATTTGCCTATATTTGCAAGTCTGCAGGTGTATTTACAATCACTAGACTTAATCCTTGTACACCATTGACTTTTCATCTTCTTTATAACTTTTTTGAAATACAGATGCATTGGATAAAGGAAAAGGTACTTTTCTCAAGTAGATGAATTGCATTATTTTCAAGTGTAGTGACACTTGCGATCTCTTCCTAAGCCCTCTATATATTACAGTTCCTTATGAGGGCTCACAAAGGAAAACTCGCAAATTATAGTCTTACACGTAAATAATTCTATGATTATATGGCGTCATCCGGTCTGCCATGTTCATAATGCAGTTTCAATATCAATTCTACTTAAAAAAAAAAAAAAAAAAAAAAAATAAAATAGTATCTGCCAGCTATGTCCAGATACCTAATTTCTTATATCAGGACGTAGTGTGCGGATATTTTGATTTATTTAAACTTATTTATTACAATTTGTTCACAATAGAATGTGCAGAAGTTACTAACCTAAATTAAACTAATAACAGGAAAATTGGTGATATTGTAAAGTTATATGTGATCTCATAGTATTTATGCAATTTATTGTTCCCTAGCCGCTGCTATTCGTCTCTGGTAGGCTGTCCAAGTCTCATCAGGCTGTCGTTTTGGCCTCGTTCTTCTTTCTGCTTACAGTTGGTTTGACAATCTTAACGATCAACAGGATGGTGCTACAACAGTCGCTGGAGGTGTATAAAAATTCAATTCTACTTGTTAGGTGTACAACTATATCAGTATAGTAGCTTTGGTAAAGTAGAGGGACCAACACATTTTGGGTTCCCTTTGCACAGACATGTAGCCATATAACAAACACCCTGTGGCATTTCACAACCCAGATTTTACTGTACCTGCTACAGGACCGGGAAGGAGAGAGGATTAAAAGACTTGACCTTGAGTTGTAAGTAAAAGAGCATAGTAGAGGTAGCTTGAGTGGCTGACAAAGAAAGGAATATTGATCACGTCGCCAGCTGGCGTGCATCAACGTAATAAAGTTAAACTCAACTCTCTATTCAATGCCCTTAACTCTGTAAACTCACGAAACTCAACTTAATCAGGACAACGATGGTTTCATTCCCACAAGTTCCTGCATAAGCAATAATTAGTATATTGTTCCGTTAAAAATGTTGGCAGGTGCGTTTCAAAAGGAACATTTTTTTTCTCGACATGTTGGGTCGGTCTGGGTGGCTCAGTTGGTTAGACGCTGGCCTACTGTTCCCAAGGTCGCGGGTTCAAATCCGGCCCAGACCGATGGTTTTTAAGTGTGCTTAAAAACGACAGCTCCATGTCAGTAGATTTACTGGCATGTAAAAGAACTCCTGTGGGACAAAATTCCGGCACACCGGCGACGCTGACGTGATCCTGGCAATTGACAGCGTCGTTAAACAACAAAATAATTTTTTTTTTTTCGACATGTTGGTCCAAGGTTTCTTCAGTTTAGTGGTAAAGGTAAGGTAAGGCAAGTACTATGGACGGGCAATTCGGCACCTTACCCACGTGACCACTCGGAGAGCTGGCGAAACGTAAGCTTGCCAGTCTGAAGGATGCGCAGAAGACTATTTTCGTAAAAGGTACCGTTACGCCCGTTGCAGGGCAACAGTATCCCTAATACGGGGTACAGTATCTAATCATCGTCTCCAGGTACCTATATCGCACTGAATGAGTACAGGGGGAGTAGACCATAGGAGAGGCAGGTGGAAGTGGCACGTGGCCTTCAATCAAGCGAGATAGCGCGACTCTATCCGAATAGTACCGATGTTTAACGCAATAATTGTGGTTGGCAAGCTTTCGTTGCGTTACATCTATCTATGCCCCACAAGACGCTGCCCCGTGAGGGACAGGGTGATGACAAAAGACAGAGGGTGGGCGGAGGCACCTGTGGACTCATCAACTCTGAAAGTAACAACCGGGTGAAAGTAAAGATAAATGAAAACTGAGGTGAAATTATGGGAAAGGAAATACGCTGAATAATTGATCATACCCAGCACACGCCTCGTGACCCAGTGAAACCTCCGGAAAGCCCCATGGGCCAGGAAGATCGACCACGGGAATCAAAACCACGAGCCATAGAAGTTACCGCCTGAGTCATCCCGCTCGTTTGAGTAGATGTCCTAATTTGCTTTAAAAGGATATTCCTTTAGCTTTGTGGACAGAGGTAAACATAACCTTAATGCCATACAGTGCAGGGGTGTTTTAAGGCACCAACAATATTCAGCCCCATTAAAATCAGAATGTAGCTCTGTTAAATTTTTGCATACAATCGCTATTTCATAGTACACGTGTGTAGGAAAAAGACTGGAATGGCAAAATCACTCAATTGCCACTGACTGACTTACAGTCGGTTAAACTGTAAAGCACGCGGACCTTCTTCAAGAACTGCTTTCTTTGGATTCATGGATCTCAAAATTTACATTTCCGGTGCAATCTCGACATCGAATTTTTGGGTGGAATACAAACAATACTTCTTCTACTTACCAGTAGAGAAAGCAAAACGGAGAGTTTAGACTCAGGGAAAATGAATACCTAGATAAAAGTAAAGAATATGAAAACATTTCAGATACAACCAGGAAAAAAAGAATAAGATGGTTCAGTCATTTAATGTGGATGGATAATAATATATCTAGTTACAAAACACATTTTCAAACATATATACTATATAACTATTATTACAACAGTTGTAGTCCAAGTATTGAAAATCGTTATATATGTATTTGACTACTGATTCTGTATTATTGTGAATCAATACCTGCAAGGGAGAAAGAAAGAAGGCAGAAAGGTTGCACATGAAGAGGACAGAAGTACCAACATATATCAGTTGCAACTTAGATCCGTCAGTCCCATAGGGGCCAAGTTTTATATTTCTAAGTGGACGTGGACAGCAAAAGTGCAGACAGGAAGAAAGAAAGCAATCACGGACCCACAGCTGTGTCCTCCAGAGCAGTCGAACAAGGGGGTAGACGCCGATAAACGTAGCCACAAACAACTAGTGCTAGTCCATAGAGGGGCAGGTGATCAGCCGCTGGTTTATCAGCTTCCAATTCAGTGTGACCTTTCGTTCATGGCCATTCTATGATTTTCCCTATAGGTAGTAATCTGCTTTCCGAATTGAAGCTTTTAAAACCTAGAGAATGAAATATGTTAGTAGTGAACGTTCTATTTAATAAAATGCCTGATTTTGAATTTTTATTTTAATAATTACAGCAAGTTACTCTATTATTTGATATCAAGTTGACACTAATTTATTTCTAATTTAAGTTTAAGATGCCTTAATTGGGCAAGTCACTCGGAAGGAGAATGAAGAGACTCAGATTAGCCCGGTTCTACCTAGAGCTTAAGTTGCCCGTCATTCGTCTTCTAAGAGTAAGAGAAAACCCGAATAAAGGTGATCCAGGTAACTCACCCTAACGGATATTTGACTCATATTGAATAGTACTGTGTGATTGTAGTAACGGAGGGTGGACGCCTTGACTCACTGCGACACCGACATGGATCTATTGCGGGATACCATCCCCCAGGGGAAGGGGATGAAGTGAAGGAAGACCACAAGCCTGTCAGAGGACGGAGACAGCGAAGCCCAGAGACCCATAGAAGTGCCTAACAGTTACAGAGATTGTCACCTGGCTCACGACCACAGTATGTCCGTCACTTAGGGAGAGGGCAAATTCCAGAAGGCATCAGGAAGAATGGTTTATAGAACGCAAGCATCTGTACCATCTGTCTGCATGCGCCGAACGTACCGCACTAACAACCAAACCTATAAGATGACGAGAGAGTGAAATGAGAAAGGAAGGGAAAGGAATCCGTGGAGTACACAATTCACTGCAGCATTCGCCTACTGTGATTTTCAAATGGGAAGAGTTCTGATCTGCAGCCAATGAGATACGTTTACATGCACAGCGTTGCAAGCTCATTAGCCCCACTCTTCACATTTCTTGGCGCGCGTCAAGCCCCACTTAAGGGGAAAGCAATATTACAACACAGCAGGACTCCGATTGATTACCGGCTTGGAGACGCTCAAGGACAAACTGCTTCCCATTTGAAAATCACAGTAGTACGGAAAAAGCACGCAAAAAACCCAAATCAGTGTGGTCGGTCACCGAGGATCGAACCCGGGACCTCCCGAATGGAAGTCAGACATGTTGACGCGACGCCACCTCGCTCGGTAATATCGTGTGTACTCCAAGGATTTTTTTTTTTTCTGTTCACAATATAATTTAAAATGACTCGCTATCCGAGAGTAAAAAAAAAAATAGTTCTAAAATGGGTGCTTTTTCCTACTTATGCCATTCTTTCTCTAATTCGAAACCGGTTTATATTAGGCAGTCTGGGACACCTTCAGCCCACTGAGTTGAACAACCATGATCGTTAAGGCGACACGTAGTGCACTTACCATGGACTCAAAGCCTGAGGTCGTGAGTTCGAGTCTTGGCAACCGCAGTCAAATGTGCCTGTGGTAAAGAACGGGGAGGGCCCACCCAAAATAATCGGTGTGATATCACGCGTGGAAGATGTCGGGGTATCATTTGACTGCGATTGCAGGATTTTGCTTCTTATAAAAGCACTACAATGTAAATTATAAAAAAATAATGTACAATACAGAATAAATACATGTTTAATTGGTGGCGGACAGTATAACAAGAATATAGCAGAAAAACCCGTTAAAAGTAGTACAAACAGGGGAAAAATGTCCATGTCCATGATCATGGACACCGGAACTGAAAGGGCTAATGCATCGCATCACGTATCTCTTTCTTCTAAGTTACATGGCACATAACGGCGATGACTCCGAAGGTGTCTCCAGCAGAGTCCAGCACTTGCGCGATAATGCGTTGTCTGTCTAGGACTCGTGTAACATTGCCGGACCCCAGTCACGTGATTAGTGGTTGCTCACATGTACTCGGGAAACAAAAACCTGAGAATTACCTGACATTCGCATTTTCAGAGTAAGGACAAACCCCTATCCAGGTAGTTCATTCAAAAACAGATTCGAACTGGTTCACTGCTGTAAATGAAGTAGATGTGCTTACCACATGTGTTTCTTAGTCATCTTCAAACAATAACAACGAAATGTGAAACTCTGGGGAAGCTACTACTTAAGGTACCGGATGTTCAGAGAAAAACAGTGTATATATATAATTTTGGGCGCATGAAAAAGAGAAATTTCTCTTTTTCATGCGCCGAAAATTAATACTTAATATAATTGCAATAATTATATTAATTTTATACTTCTATATTATATTATACCATATTATAATTATCATAATTATAATTGTTTCCCAGAAATGTAACATTCCCACGATAAACATAACACCAAACACTAACGAGAATGTTAAATTGTTGCGACAGCGGCTACTTCTGCACATCATGTAAAATCGAGAGATAGTTCTCGGCATTTAAAATAATTCTGACAGAGGAAGGTTAAAATTAGAGAAGTTACAGAGATTTTTGACTGCTTAATGCCACAAAAATTACGCGAACAGCGAAGGTGAGAAAAAAGCTAAGTATATTGCACAGAGTTGCTATTTGGCAAAAATATATTTAGTCAAAGTTTTAGAATATTAAAGAAGCACCTTTTGTTACTTTCAGATTATTGTCATATTTAAAAATGAAGTAAAGGTGTGGAAGATATTTATATTATAAGATATTTTGAATTTATTTCAGTATTATTGTAGTTTATTTATTTTTTCTTTTTCAAAAAATAAAATCTGTGCAACTCTAGCCTACTGCAACCCCGTTATCACTCATACGTGCACTCTCACCGGTTATTTTACGTGTATCCTCCCCATCCTTTACTACAACCACTTTGGTTGCAATCACCAGAATTAAAATCACGACGTTCTGCTTGAGTGGATGGCCTTGAGCAATCATACCTATTCCAATCACTTCCTTTAATGTGCCTTTGATAGGAATACCAACCCTGTTCAGGAATTAGCATTTGTAGCAAGATATTCATTCAATAGAGTTTTAAACGTACGTCATTTCCAATTTGTACTAAAATTGGTAGAAGAGCACAAAAATAATAACAATGTTGATGATCTGATGACAATTAATTATATAATGCTCTGATATTAGTTTTATATAACTATTTTTGCTCATGAACATTCATATTTACTTAAAAACCTAATTTGGCAAATACTGTCAAATAACTGCACACTTACCTCAAAGTAAAGCTAAAATACAAATAATTTAAGCACTTATTGTTAACGCCTATATTTTTTATGCAAACTAAATTGAAATAACCCCTTTTCATGAGGGTGAGTCTACAGGGTGAGTCAGCAAGTCCCGGCAAACACTCTTATATCGAACTTCAAGTAACGACATATCTATATACACAGAACGACAAGTGAATCTCGCGTCTACGTCACATTAATTACAGTTATGTCAAACCTGAACACTTCATTGGTTGTTTTAGATCACGGTGCAACAATGTACCTCTTCTTTTGCTAAATAGCCTTAGCCAATAACAAAACAAAGAATACAAAATGGTATGGAAACGAAATACATTTTTACCCTTTAGGCTTTATTGCCTAAAAGAGAAAGATCTAGTGAGTACATTCAGTTTGTCATACTAACCTCGTATCATGATTCGTAGTCAAACGTTAGGACAAGCCTTTGAAGGGATTAAAGTCTAAGGGGAAAACTGGATGATCGCCCAGGTTAGCGAAATGTGTAATGTGTATGTGTGAGATTTTAAGGGGATGTAAATTAAGGTGTGAATGATGTTCTTTGTACGACCTTTAAGCAAAATTACTCTTGGAAAACGTTCAAAGATTGTAATTCTAATCGCGTCGGAAACACAGCTACCAGGAACATATCCCTTACGTTAGGATGTATGGATACAAACTTTAATGTGAGTTGCAATAGATTACGTCATTCCTTTTCCCTGAAAGATAGAATTCCTAAGTTAATTTTGAGTAAAAGTGTTCTTTATTCGCGGGGAAAAAAAGAGTGCGTTTGCATGTGCTTTAGATTTCGTGTTAATAAACGATTCAAACGATAACTGCATGCACGCAGGTTGGGTCACTGCGTTGTCCTTGGGCTCAAGAAGGCGCACTCAGTGCTTACTTGGTTTATGGGGTCACAGTATTAGGAGCATTTAATATACGCTTTTAAAAACAATCACTTATAGGAAATCGAAAAAATGGAGCATGGCGTCAGGGTTTGGTTGAACTCTGCGACACGTAACTGCCAATTAGTCATTCTTGCAGTTAAAGAAATAAACAGATGAGGTTGTCATTTCAGTAAATAATCAAGTAAGGTTTAATATTAGATGTCCTAGTCAGGCGATACTAGGGGTACGTTCGTTTGGAAACTAAAATGTTTAAATAAACTTAAGGGTCCCTAAGGTCCTTAGCGATCTTCTACTTAATAAAAATTAGTCTGCCAGAACATTGGCAATATTGCTACCTTCCAGAATTAAATCTCTGGTTTTATTGACATGTCTAGCCTTTTTTTTTTCAGTTTGTGGGAAGTGAGCAACGTGGTCCGCAAACTCTACCGCATGTTCCAATAACATACCGTAAAATTAAAATACCGGGAGAACAAAAAGCTTATGAACTGGCTGAGTGGAGTTTTCCCTGTCCGCGTCCTCGGGACTAGATCGGGGAACCAAGAACTTCTACTAATAATTCTGTCTTGAAACACCCTTTCAACTGTTCATCTTAAGATTGACCCTATGAGTCGTTGAACAAATCTGATGTGTTGCACTCACATGACTTTCTCTACTCCTGTACTAACCATTCTTACAAACTTTTATTCCTATATCTTCTTCGTGTTAGTTGAGATACACATTTGTACAAATTATCATCTTATTGCTTATTTCCTTGTAGGTGCTAGGGGAGTAATACCATAAAGTAGGCTTTGAGCGATAGTTAAATCTTTTAAAGCGTTCAGATCCCCTTCTCTTTGGACGCTTAAGATACAAAAAATGAACAACTATATTCCATTAAACGAAAGTTTCAAGTTTTCCGAAACTGATAGAAATAACAGGGAATACCTCCGAAATGGTTCACTCTACAAGAAAATGTATTCAGTCATAAACTGTGTTTTAGACACATCAACATTTTTTTGTGGAGTAAGATTTTGTCTATCGCTTATGATTTGCATATTATTCAAAAGTCAGAGTAAGCAGGACTACATTGGCTATAGCCAGAAAATTCAAAATATACATTTTATTTTTCATATAAATATCTTAAACATACGGCATTTTTATCTAAAGCGTTTGAGCCATTTTCAAGAACACCCAAATTTTCAAAAATTTTCCATATAAAGGGTAGTTTAGGGTGGTACTATTTTCTTCCAGATCTTCGTGTCGCATTCTTGAAATACATTAAACTTAACTACCAACTTTGGTTTTTAACCGACTTTTCGTTTCTGAGTTACGCTGTTCCACATACATACACACACACACACACACACACACACACACACACACACACACACACACACACACACACACACGCACACACACACTGTGAGAACTTTTTCTAAAAATGCTTTGTTTTTGGATTCAGCGGGTCTCAAAACATGTATTTCCGGTGAAACCTCGACATCGAATTTTTTGGTGGAATACAATACTTCCTCTCTTTGTAGAAGAGAGAGTAAACACTTAAGAATTTCGAAGAAATGTTTGGAACTATTCAAAGCACATTCAGATACAAATCTAGAAAAGCGACAACTATGACATTTTATAAAATGCTTGCAGTCACTCTTCTTATATATGGTAGTGAAAAGTGGGTAATTAATAGATCTAAACGGAAGTTAAAAACAGCTGAGATGCAAATCCTCAGACGAATATCATGTTACACATTAACATTTCATAAATTTGATATTAAAATAACAGAAGAATGATATATAATCTTTGCATCGGAGAGACCTTTATAACCTAACCTTGTAATGGAAGGACAACAGGAATAAAATTAGACTAGTGTCAGCTCAAAGTGCACGAGTGAAATTCATTCTCCATTCCCAGATGACAATTTTCTGACTCTCCATCCCATAATATACGACAGTTTCTGGCAGAAACTTTGTGTAGCTGGCTAGAAACTTTTTTCCCTTAAAACACACTGTGATATGCCACTCGCGGCATATCACTGTGAGCTGCGCCGCGTCCTGCGACCCTGCAAGGTAAAGAGGAAGGGGAAACAAAGGGGATTGTCATGTTTTGCTTCTTTGCCTTCGTCCTGAGGAAACCAGTAAAAAAGTCCTTAATCAGGATGGTAGGTCACTGAATGTATAGTCAGAAGAGAGTGTAATGGGGTTTATTTAATGCGTTTTGTATAGTGTTGTTTTAGTGATTATATTTGCGAAGTTACATTTTTGTATATTTTTAAGTCACTTTAAATCTATGGTCATATCGCGACAGATCTGTTAAGATATACCCTATTTATCGGCAGTTACGTTTTAAGTGTCATCCCTGCAACTTGCCAACTTGTTTCGTCACGTGTATACAGAATGATCGGTGCAGGGTAACTGTACCCCTGCTTAGAACGGCAGATGGCATTAGGGTGCCATCCAATCTCTCTTTTTTATTTTGTTATACGTGATGTTAGCTCTATTAATTATTTTCTTTTAATTATTCAGATAAATAATCCATTAATTTAAACAGTTATGTGGCATAGTTGACAAATGTTTGAAACTACAATATTTTAACCCAAATTCCTTCAAATCAAAATCGCTATTTTTTTATTTAAGCTGTGTGATATTTTACGCAAATCAGTCCCCACCCGGAGATCCAATTGGGGGATTATTACTCAGTAAAATTTCAATTTAGAAAATGTCCATATATTTGATCTTCAGCCATTAGAAGGACGTTATTATACTGTGATAAGCGAGCAATAGTAAATTTTATAATTATTTATTTTTATTATTTTAGTGATTCCAAAGCCGCAATACAAGCTGTAATATCAACAGATTAACCAAAAACTGCAAACATATGAAATATATAACATTAACCCAATTACAAAAAGTATTACAATATTTTCTCCAATGGATTCCAGCTCATTGTAGAATAACTGCAATTTCAACTGGTAAGAAATGGAAAAAAAAAGAAAGAAAGAAAGAAAGAAGAGAGAAAGAAAGAAAGAAAGAAAGAAAGAAAGAAAGAAAGAAAGAAAGAAAGAAAGAAAGAAAGAAAGAAAGAAAGAAAGAAAGAAAGAAAGAAAGAAAGAAAGAAAGAAAGAAAGAAAGAAAGAAAGAAAGAAAGAAAGAAAGAAAGAAAGAAAGAAAGAAAGAAAGAAAGAAAGAAAGAAAGAAAGAAAGAAAGAAAGAAAGAAAGAAAGAAAGAAAGAAAGAAAGAAAGAAAGAAAGAAAGAAAGAAAGAAAGAAAGAAAGAAAGAAAGAAAGAAAGCAAGAAAAAGAAAAGATCAGTTCAATTCTAAACTCTCCAAGAAAGTCAACTGCCGTTGTTTTTCGTCTTGTCATACGCAATAATTGTCTCGGTCAACATCTATACAAAATAGGATTAGTAACCTCTCCTCTATGCATATTGTGCACCAAAGAAGAGGATATGGATAAAACCCATTTAGCAGCGTGTGTAGGTCTAAATATCCAAAGAGATTTAATCTCCAAATATTGAGAAGTCAGACGGAGAATCATTTTATTAACCCCAGAGCATTAGACACACACGCACACGTTTTGGAATATTCGAGTTATGGAATAACGATGTCTAGATAGGGCATTAACTATATAGAGGGAGCTTTAGTACTCTAACATTGTGTTATTCCAGCTGTTTGACAAGCTACATGCATTATTGTAAATGAGGTGTCTAAATTCACAGGATTTTATTGGGAGAAATTGCAGGAAATGCATCGTTCTGCAATGCTTTTCATTTAAGTATTAAACAATTAATTCCCATGCACTTTGAAGTCCTGAGAGACGACCTGATAATAGAAACTATAACAGCCCCATATAAATGCCGTTATATCCAAGGTACGATGAGTAATACGGTAGGTGTCACGCGCAGGTTGCTCTGTAGCACACGCTCTCCGTGACGTCATGCGGTGTATGTGTATCTGTATGTCATGGACTGGAGGGTGGGACGTGGTCAGCGCCCCGAGCCATCCCGGCCAGTTATGCGGCCTTCGCGACCTAGGGCCACTACTTCTCCATCAAGTAGCTCCCCAATTGGTCCTCCCGGGACCTAACGAGGCTGAGTGCACCCCGTGCCAGACCTCCCAGCAGGGGAAAATGTCTACTGCGCATCTATCTGGTGATACCTGCCGTATTACTCAACATATCGTGGTTATATCTAGTGTTATTTTCCTACTCAACAACATTAAAACACTAACAATAACACTAAATTATTGCGCCTGCCAATTTCTTCCTTTATTTCCTTAGTTCCTGGTCATTCACTTCACAAATCGCTTGTGTCATGAAATAATGATTTTTTCAGTTATTTTCACCAACATAAATATATATGTAACCTTAATGTATATTAAGACTTAATTTAAACTATATGATCTGAAATTCAGCCTCATTAATCACTCTCACAGATTTTTCAGTACGCTTTAAATTACGATATCAACAAACTGGCTGAACTTAAGTGAAATAAAGTGTGTCACATTAACATTTTGTATCCATTTTTCAGCATGCAGCCCAAAAAGTAGCGTTGTCCTGCCTTGAGGGATGGGAAAATAATGTCATATGCCGCGAGCACATTATCCGCCAGGTTGTCGTTTACTGCCTCTATTTTTTCTCTCGACGATTTAGTGCATAAAGCATGATGAATATAAATTACCTTAGTAGAAGAGATGCGACAACCCTACGATGCCTCACATAATCGATCTGGGGTACCATACTTCACCAGACTGTCTACCGTATAAATAATGACACACTTAGATATGCTTAATGACTCAAATTGCCACTGTTCTCTTTCAGCTCACAGCTTTAGCTGTGCTCGATATACAATATGTAAGGTGGATTAGAGTGAATGCTTCGTGATTTCAACTTACTGATGCAGCTATCATACTCTCTTACCACACGTCTCCGGGGCACAGACTGTGGGTAAACAAATACACTAAGATATTCCGTGAAAGTGAACCATGCTTTAGGTTCCAGAGAGTCAGGCAAGGGTTTCTGTTTTAACGATAAATGATACAGTTGTCCAATTACAGAAAAAATTGGTTTAAATGCATTAGATTTAGTTTAGAAGTGATATATGAGATTCTTTTTCGCGAATTTTGGCGAATTTTTCATATTTTCGCGAATATTTTTAGCGATAAATAAAAAATATCTTTTTTAAAATTTTCCTTAGAAAAATAAGTTTTTTTACTCATTAACTCATTGTCGCTGGTGTTTAAGTTTTGGTTTTACTAACAATGAAAGAAGTAACATCTAATTCTTATGAATTCAATAACCTGGCTTATTTTGAGATCAACTTGTAACAAAGCTATAGAATAAATATTATTGGCAGACACAAAGAAAACTGCCCGAGAATGCAATCGGTGGGGCTACAAGGTTATCCCACAAAATCACAATTCCGTGATATCAAAGCCGCCACAATAAACTTAAAGCACGAATAACTTTGTGCATTGTTGAACAGTTAGGTCATAGTCACAAATTTGATATAGTAAAAGCACTCTTAGCATCAAATCACTTTTTTTTTTTTGGTTAAAAAGTCCCTTCAATGTCTTTGGTTACCAGTATCAAATGCTGACAGCGAGAGATATTTTTCTAGATATAACTTGGTTATAACAGATAGAAGCACAACTATTAACAATGAAAGTGTCACAACTTGTTCTATGTAGCAAGCTGGTGATGCTGATTGATGGGCAATGACCTGATAAAAAAATAAATGTTTTAATTTGGAGAAATTTTGAATAATAATGTTACAGTAGTATTACTAACCTGTTAACTTTAATTTTAATAATATCTATCTGTATTAATTTTACCCAAAAATTTGTTGGAAATTAATGCGAATTTTGATTACAATATTCAAAACAAAACACCACTAACTTAAATTATTAATACGAATTTTGAAATAATTATGACCAAAAATCTTGCCCTTGGTCAAATGCAATTCAAATAGCAAAATCTCTCATTTCAGTGGACCTTTTGAGTAGTTTAAATTTTATAAAGAATAACCTCTATTTTTAGTTCAATTCTATAACCTCCTTAGACACATCCGAGTTGTACATGCCAAAGGTTACAAGCAAGTATGTAAAACTGATGCAGGTGTAAGAAGTATAAAATATGAGCTAAGCTTCGTTTATGCTGACAGGTATGAAACTATATATTTCTTAAAGTAATAACAATGATTCAGTATTATTATTACTATTACTACTATTACTACTATTACTACTATTACTATTATTACTATTATTACTATTATTACTATTATTACTATTATTACTATTATTACTATTATTATTATTATTATTATTATTATTATTATTATTATTATTATTATTATTATTATTATTATTATTATTATTATTATTATTATTATTATTATTATTATTATTATTGACAGAGCATTTCAAATTACAAATTGTATACTTGAACATCGCAATTTTTTTATCTTTCCAGGTAGTGTATTACGTTTTATCTATCTTTGATCTATCTAGTAAGATAGTGCTAATAAAAACCATATATAGTTCAGCTAAATGAAGCTAAACATGTCAATGAAGGAAAAATAAAATTAAAAAAATATAAATACAGCCGTATATGCACCAAAATATGGAGCGAGCCTTATAGACCCCGAGCGATTGAGTGTTCTACCAGGCGCGCACCTAACGGAGGATTAAATTTTACCTTGTCCCAGAAGAGTTAAAGCAATAGTATTAAGAAGACTACCGCCATAAAAGGAGCGAATATGACGTTTAATGGTACGCATTCCTTTACATGTTATTTCACCTTCGCTAAGTTAATTTTACGAGCAGTTAGCAAATGGTTTTGAAATGCTCCTTTTAGAAACCTTTAAGTATTTGGTGCTAAAGTTAGGGCTAATTTCTTTAGATCTTCACATTTGTTTATTTTTTTCTTCTGCCAGCGTCGAAAATGTTATCAGCGCGCTCTACTGTCAAAGAAAGGCGTTTCGCTGACGTCACCCTGGAAACGCTATGAGCAAGTCAGTCGTTCTCTCACCATAAATTTCCCATTAAACTTTATGACAACTTCAAGCAAGCACACCGAATAAATTTATAGAGGACTTAATTTTGTTTTTATCCTCGGGGAGATGTTTGAACGTAATAGAAGCCTGGAATAAAACTGGGAGTGTAGGAAAATTGCTATTTACTCGCCTGAGCACACATATTTCTTTCATGTCCCCGCTGGGATTCTCACCAAACTTACAAATTCACATATACCTACCACAAAGTGCTACCATTTGTTACATTTCCCGTTGTAAACTTCCCTATAAATTTCCTGCAGGTTCCCTTTCCTCGTTTCATAAGAGCGACTTTGGAAAGAAATATTTGTACTGAATTGTCTGGTTGTATTGAAGACAGAAAATAAACGGTGTATTTCACTGCATTTTACCGTGTTTAAACAGAATGAGAGAGATACAAGCAAACCAGACAATTTCTACCACATTGTGCTAAAACTGAGAAAAATATCTTTAGCGCTTTGCCAGGATTCTATTTAAACACTACAGAACTTATAAAGTAGAGGCTTACATTACTTCTAAATCATTTGCATAATTATTTTCATGGATTTATCATCAAATTCCTTAAGTACGCTTCCTACAAAGTTCTTAGAGCCAGAAGATATGTCGCAAATCAAATTGACGAAAGAAGTATAATATCAATTAATTCAGAAGTACACGAACTAAACTGAATATTTTACTCCAAATGGTGACAGCATTGAATGTACCTAAGTTATTCAGTAAAGTTATGTACAACGCTATTACATCGACTGTACCTGCCTCCCTCTTTGTTGTGACAGAGTCACCCCTCCCACCTCCTATAGTCCAAACTCCTCAATCTTTTGTTTCCTGTATGAAGGTTTGCTCCCGAGTATGATGTAAAACGATTATTACTTTTGGGCGTTTTTCACAAAAATTTTCAAAATTTTTTGGTAAATAGACATTTATATATCAATTGCAGTAAGGATATGTGTACCTTCTAATGCCACGGTAGCAATAATGCCAGTTTTATTTAAAAACAACTAGCAACCACCTTCTTGCAAGTCCTCCGAATTTGGCAGACTTTTGTATGTTTAGGTTCTGTTGGATTGACATTCGTTTTCAGGATCATAACAATAAATCCGAGATTCATCTCCAGTATAGATATTGCAAACCAAAATAAGTGTCGCCTTGGACTTCTTCCAAAGCTTTTCTGTACCAGTCAATACATTTTTATTTTTGATGGGAATTAGTTTGCGGCACCATCCCCAACTCTTTCCGCGCTACTGATAACGGAGGTTAGTTTTCACAATTGCTTCTTATTTTTAATAAGACCGTCAGATATATTTTAATTAGTATAAACAGAGGCATAACGAAACAGCAAAATGCTCTTCTATCACTTTACTGTCCTCAAAAGTTTACTACAAATGTAGAATTTTCTTCTCCTTAACACAATTTATGGTCTTTTCTGTTATTACAATTCACAATTGTTCTGATAATATTTCTCAGTCTTTCAATGCCTTTCTCCAGTTTCTCTGTCCCTTATATCTTGACTATTGCCACACAATCACTCTACGATACATACGACTAGACTAGACTACCAGATGGCAGGCTGAGAACAGCCCGAGGTGTGTCATCCGTGTACCTGCCCTTTTAGGGCTTAACCACTGCATGACGGGATTAGGAAGTTATAGGATGGCTGGTGAAGAATGAGGATTGAGGATTGTTGGGAGGTAGCATTTTTATGCTCCTCGTCGGATGTTACTTTCAGCATGCAACTGCCGTTGGGCACTGCTGATGGGTGGTCCAAATATGGATATTTGGCGAAATGTTTTGGACTTCTAAACTACTCTTGGAAGGACTGTAAGGAGTTCAGCTTACGCTGTTGATGGGGTAGCTCCTGTGTTACCGGGGGTGCCCGCAAGCCATGCGGGGAACCCGATGTCGCACAAGCGTGCGTTCTCTAGGGATATAGTCCCCAAGAGACCTAACCAGGGCGCTCCGATGTTGTGGAAACTGGTCGTAGAATTTAGTTGCCCGGCGCCTAATTTCGTCCTCCACGTACGGGAGGGACGAGGATTCGTGCAGTAGTCTCGTAGGGAATCTGCGGTATACAGAATAGATTACACGAAGACCTCTATTCTGTATACGTTGCAGGCGCAGGAGGTGGGTGTCTGCAGCCATGCCCCAGATTTCGCAGGCATACAGAAGGATAGGGATAATGAGAGCCCGAAAGAGACGTAGTTTTAAGGGGATTGGCATCCCCGACCGCAGCATAGGGTACAGTGAGGCAATTGCCCCACTGGTCCGCGCTGATAGGTCGTTGATGTGTCCCCGAAAAGTTAGGCCCTTGTCGAGCTTTACTCCCAGGTAGGTAAGGGAATCTACCCACTCAATCCTTCGGCGAAGGTATGTGAATGTGGGGAAGTTGGCGGGAAAGCGGCGTTTGGCGAAAAGTATGGCGCGGCTTTTCTCCAGGTTGATGGACAATCGCCAACGCCTACACCACTCTTGGATGAGGCAGAGGTGTCGCTGTATGGGGAGGAAGGTTCTGCGAGGGTGTTTATTTGTACAGTATAGCAGCACGTCGTCAGCATACTGGGCTATGTTAACGTGCTGCTCGGATGGAATGTCGGCCACATATACGCTGAACATCGTAGGGGACAATACAGAACCTTCGGGGACTCCGCCCCTGATTGGCCTTCGTGTGGATTTGGTTCCCGCAACTGCGACCACAAAGGATCTATGTTTTAGGAATGAGTGTAGCAGGTGTATTAGATGTGTGGGTAACTCCAGTTGGATGAGCTTGTGAAGGAGACCGGCATGCCAGGTCGTAGAGAAGGCCTTCTCAACATCTAGAAAAACCGCGGCGGTATAGGCTTTGTCCTGGAAACCCAGGGCGGCTGCCTCCACCACACGCAGCAACTGCTGAGATGTTGAGTGGCCAGGCCGGAACCCAAACTGATGGGGAGGGATGGCTTGAATGTCCCCTAAGATGGGAGACAAGCGGACTAGAATAAGCCTCTCGAGTACTTTCGAGAGTACAGACAGGAGACTTATGGATCGGTAGTTGGCAGGATGAACCGGGTCTTTTCCTGGCTTCAATATGCAGATCACCCGGGCCTGCTTCCACTCACGTGGAAAGTGACCAAGGGCGAGGCACATATTGAAGACCTTAGTAAGGAAGAGCACGGCCTTGAAAGGAAGGTGGCGGAGCATGGCAGGGGTTAACCCGTCAGGCCCCGCAGCCTTTTTGCGGTCGAGGCGTCGGAGTACGCCCTGGAGTTCGCTAGGTTTGATGATGGGAAGCCGATCCGCCTCCCCATGAGGACGCCGAAGGTATCGACGTACCTCCTGGCGGACACGGTCGGAGAAGTCTAGGTCCTGCGGATCGTCTCTAGGACGCATAGTCCTCTCCAGGTAGTCAGCAAACACATTTTCTTTGGCTTGGGGTTCATAGGCCAGGCCTCGGGTGCCTTGGATGGGTGAGGTGTGTGACCCTCCTCGGTTCCTGAGTCGCTTGGCGATCTTCCACACGTCGCCATCTTCCGGGTTCAAACGAGTCATCGTATCCTCCCACGCGCGCACTCGGTGCTCGCGTAGGCGGAGACGAACCTCATGGCGTAAACGCCTTAGAACCGCTAGATGATGGGGCGTGCGTTGCCTCTGGTAGCGCCTGCGAGCCGCCCAAGAGCGACGGATGAGCAAAAGAAGCTCTAAAGGCAGGACATCAGGTTGAAGAGGAGCTGGGGTGTGGATGGTGAGGTTGTGGACCGTTCGCTTCACGACAGAGGTGAAGGAAGAGACCGCAACCTCTAGGGTTGGGATGTCTGTGATGTTGGGGTTGGCGGGGATGGAGCCATTCAGGCAACTTCTGACGCAGTCCCAGTCTACGTTCCGATGTTGGATCGGGACCTCATGACTGGCAACCTGGGTGTTAATGATGGCCAACACGGGATTATGATCTGAATGAAGTTCGTTGACCGATGTGAGTGATAGATGATATGGAAAATGCTTGATGATTGCGAAGTCTATGACGGATGGCCGCCCTAGACCTCGCGGGTAATGGGTAGGTTGCCAGGGACCCTCTACTCTAAGTTGAGGGTCCGCGTCTACCATTCTGATGATGTCGTTGCCTCTAGCGTCTGCTCGGGGGCCGCTATGCCAGCGCTGATGCTTAGCATTTAAGTCCCCGGCAATAATGGCGTGAGGATGTAGGGCAAGGATGGAGAGGTAGTCGTTTGGAACGAACTGCCTCTGGGGTGGGTGATAAGCAGACACCATCAGGACTTCAGTACCTCCGAGGTGGACACAAGTGGCCGTGGCCTCTAGGGTTTGAAGTGGAGGGAGCTGGATGGGTTTGTGGACCACACTGTTCTTCACGAAGATCGCTGTGCCGCCCCCACGGCGACCGACGCGGTCCGATCTGAGACAGTGATAGCCCTGGAGTCGGGATGTGACGTTCTGATGGAGATGTGTCTCTGACACCAGAATGAGGTCTAGGGCATGCGCTCCAGCAAAATGGTGGAGCTCATTCTCCTGACCGGCCAGGCCACACGCGTTCCAAAACGCGAACCTAAACGAGGTACGAGACCTAGTTTGATCCGCCATTTTGGGTCGTGCGGATGACGGTGGTCAGGAAAGCAAGCGCCTCCATGGCTATGGCCATTTTGCTGGGTTGGTCGCTGGCAGAGAGGAAGCTTACCAACAGTTCGGCGATCCTCTGGCCATGATTTTGCAACAATTGTTGCAACCACGCCAGTACGTCCTGGAACTGAGGTGTGGGAGGGGTAGTGGTTTGTTGTGGAGGTGGTTGGACAGGAGGGCTCGGTAGCACCGGGTCCACTTCGACCGCGACCTCCCTCTGCTGGCGGGCGGGCGTGGGAGCCCCACGCTCACCGCGAGCTTCGGAGACGGTAGCAGGCCTCCGAGGACGTCGGCGTTTTCCCGACCTAGGAGGAAGGGCGTGCTGTGGTCCTATTTATACCGGAGCCGATGTCACGTGACCTTTCGAGAACCCTCCATTAACACACCTGTGCAACGACTCAGTCAAGAATTGACTCTTTTCTTCTGTGATTTACCGCCATTATTACGGTCACGTACAAACACAACCACTCCCCGTATTGTATGTCACACTGGGCCCCCTCTCGTCCGTATATTGCTGTGTGTCACACAGAATTTTTCATCTTTTTTTTTTTTTTGGTTCAAATGTATGTCTGTTACCCATTTATTTTGAGACTGAAGAATAAATAGGTATTTAATCAAAAGCATTTTTAGTTTTCTTTCTCTCTCTTTTTAATTATTGGGGTCTTCAAAGCAACCTAGACCTTTTGGGTGAATTGCAATGAACCTTTTACAGTGTCAGAGAAACCAAAAGTACGAAGAGGGATGCTTGGTTTGCTTAGCTCTTCAAGTACCTCATGGGTATTTATTTATTCACAGACACATACAGGTGTGTATGATTCTGTCTGTGTAGGTGGGTGGCTGGTTGCGCCTGTCTCCGTCTCTACGAACAGCACAACTCAAGAACGAAAATTTCTAAAAATAAAACCTCATATTTAAGCTCAGCATCTTCCAAGGATGCCAAGCGAAGTTTTTCAAAAAAATTCCTATCCGAAACTACCCTTTAATAGAACATTGTTAAAAAAATTTGATTTTCTCGTAAGTATAAGGATTTTGGTTAAAAATCGACGTGCTCAAGATATTTTCATGACAAATGAATGTATATATATTAATTTGTTTTGTGAATCTTCTTCATTGTGACTATTGCATAACTAGCAAACGTAAGAGATAGAAAAGCTTACTACTCCAAAATTTCAGATCTCATTAAAGTATACAATTACTATTTGTCCCTTTCAGTTTGAATAACAAATACTTATAAATAGGAAACTGCTAGTGAATATTTTTGTTTCTTGGCCATGCAAATACACTTCTCGGTGGCGAGTGTGATAAACATCGGGAACCGTATTTAACCAGTACAGTGCCAACTCGGATTATCAGCAGTGTCTTGTTTATTACAAGGAAGCAAACACATACTTTATCCCCACCATCAATTTCCATTACGTCACTCGCGAATATACTAGCAAGGTTATTCGGCACGTCTTTACCTGCAAAACTATAGTCATTTCCTTTGACTCACCGGCCACTCGTTGGCTATCATCATTTCATCCCTTCTGCCCGGGGTCTGACGTACAACAGACAATTCAGCGTGACAAGTATAAAGTCACCTCCAGTATTTAATCAATCAATCAATCAATCAATCAATCAATCAAGTTGAATCTCATCAATATTTAGCATAACATGATTTACACGTCCGTAGGCTGTAAACTCGGGATGAGCGCTTTTGAAGTTCTATCCATAAACAGCAGACTGTAAATTACAAAGGGCTCCTTTAAATTTGATGGTGAACTGTTCCAAACTTGTAGGCTACATTGCTACAAAACATATCCACGATTCACATAGCTCCAACCAGCGTGTCACTTCAGTCAATGAAATCAAAGAAATTAAAAATGATAGACGGTTGTTAACTCTACTTGGAGTGAAATACAGCGTTGCAACATATGTTTTCCTTCTCATTCTGTTAGTTTTCTCGTGATACTGGTCTTTAAGAAGTAAATGTCCACGAATGACTCGCGAACGCTTGCTTGGAGAACACTAATAACAGCTTATCGCGATGCTGAATACCTTCATTGTCTCACCCGGCTTTGATTCGCCGCATGTTAACCATTAGAGTAGCCCAATAGTACCAATGTAAGCCTTCGAAACAGTATTGTTATGAATTCCGCAGGTTTTATTAAACTATTGAAGAAAATATACACAGGTTATCGCATCAAACAATATTAATTTAATAACGCTGCAACAAACTGAGGATAAAACAACTTCAGATGTTTAAAAAACTAATGACTTTCTCTACTCTTGTACTAACCATTCTTACAAATCTCTTATTCCTATATCTTCTTCCTGTTATCTGAGATAAACATTCGCAGAAATTATCTTACTGCTTTTTCTATCTAGATGCAAGAGGAATGTGGGATTGCAGTAGGCTTTGAGTGATAGTCAAATATTTTAAAGCTTTCAAATTCCGTTCTCTTTGCACGGTTAGCACATAAAACATTAATAATGATGTTCCATTTGACGCAAGCTTGTTTTCCAAAACTCACACAAATAACAAGGTATATTTCCAAAATGGTTCACTCTAAAAAAATGCATTCAGACATAAGTTGTGTATTCTAGCAAGATCTACATTTTTGTAGAGTAAGATTTGGTCTGTCGCTAACGGTTTAGCAGTTATGCAACAGTCGTCCAGAGTAAACAAGACTACAGGGGCTATAGGCAGAAAATTCACGATAAACATTGCGTTTGCCATAAAATATCAAACATATGACATTTTAATCAAAATGATTTCCAAAAATATTCCATGTAAAGAGTAGTTTAGGGTGGAGGAATTTTCTTCAAACTCTACGTGGCGCATCCTTGAAAGACATTAAACTTAAATACCAACTTTGGTTTTTAACACTGTCCATACACTGACAGACACAGACACCCATCCACACACACACGGAGTGTATAAAACTTCTTGCTTTGATTCAGGGGGACCCAAAACATATATTTACGGTGAAATCTCTCCTTCAAATTTTGGGTGGAATACAATATTTCCACCACTTTACTATACGCATTAGAGAAAGTAAAAAGGGGGCAGCGAAAATTGCATATTCACACTTTAAATGGTATTGTTTCAAAAGTGAAAACGTAAACAGGCAGCAATAATTATTATTTCGGACTAGATTCATGATACTTTTTCATTTTACGTAAATGTTTTGTTTTAAGGCCATCTCCTAAACCAGCGTTTACGGTTTGTTAGTATTAGATATAAAACGAATGAAACTTAGACCATTATTATGGTCAAGTATACACACAGCCGCTCCCCGTATACAAGGTCACAGTGACCCCTCTCGTCCGTATATTGTTGTACGACCAATGTCACAATATTTTTATTATAAGCTTTACAACGTGATTTCATAACGTGTTCAATTGTGCAACATCACAAGGCGCGGCAAGCCTGTAGTTGAAGGTAGTGTTGTTTGTGACAAGACAAACTAATTTTACAAATTTAACAAAGCATCCTCATCTATGATTTCCTTTAAATTGTCATTGAAGTTACTGTTCGCTTGACCTTATGGGAACTTACTATTGCATGTATCAGAAGCAGACAGTGGTAATCATTAAACCAAAGGTCAATAATTTATGTATACTAGTTTAGCTACAGTGGAAATAAAGCATAAAAGAACATACGTATTCTGCGTTGGTCTTCAATTATATATAATCCTGTGTATTTACAATCCAGTGCTTTGAAGCACAGGACCCACTATAATATAACTGACGTACCTAATACATAAAGCATGACTCATATTTGGTATTTGGCACAACAATAATTAACTGAGTAAATGGCTAGAACATCATAGTGATAAATTATTCACAGAGACGCCATTACTTGCTCTAAAGCTTAACTATTCGCATCAGAATGCTAAAACTATTTGAAAGCCATTTAATCCTCTACTGCATTAACTATTTTACTATATATGCGCTTCCTCTAATTGTTACACCATTTTTAAATGTTGACCACAGGAAATTTCATGATAGTGATTAAAATAACCATTGAAATACACAGGCCATCTGTTGAAAGTCCAACGTTCTGAATTCCACTGACTGCAGTGAAATGTAAATTGAAGGATGGGGAGGGTCTACATAAAATAATTGGTGAATTAGCATGTGCGAATGAAGGTAGGGTTACATTTGCATAAACATTGCTGTTTATTTTGAAAACATAATATAGTGGTATTGAAATAAATGAATAAGTTAGTATACAAAAGCTAAAAAATTTGTATTTTATTGTTATATGCTAGTGAAATATCCAAGTAGCAAAAATCGCAATTAACATGTTTAAACATTTTAGCTAAACCTCTGTTTACGCAAATTAACACAGGTTAACATTAGCACAAGCTGCAAAGATTGAGGAAATGGGCATAAAGTATTAAATTAAACTGCAATTATAAGTCGATTTTGTTACGGCGCATGTAGATTTTGTTTCTCCCGCGGATAGTTAAAGATTATACTGAATGTGTGTTCAGTAAAACTTATGTTTATCTTTTGCTTTGGTTAATGAAGCCCCGGTGAGATACATACTCTGTTTAGCCGTCTAGTTTGTCGAAGGAATTTGCCCTCGAGCTCTGAACGCGTATATTATAGCAGGTATGTTAGGTACTCTTACTTTTCTTTTTTTCTCTAGTGCAAACACTAATTACATGGTAGAAAACTAGCTCAGTTTTCTATGTTCGCAGTGGTATTATTTAAAGTTTATGGGATACGAGCGGAGAATCAAAATGTAAGCTCAATTATCTATTGATAGTTTCTCACGAGTTAATGGGATTTTATTGTTAATTTCTCTGGTTTTCTGAAACATGTTAATCCAAATGTTGGACCAATAAGTTTGCTGTAACGTTCTGAGTTATCAATTCTAAATTTCGGTACTGTAATTTGTGAGAGAATACACATTTATACGTAAATATATGTGTATTATGTTGCAGCAAAATGAAATGCGTAGTTCAGGAAGAGATTTCAACTGTTTTTCATTGTTTTAATCTGCTACGTGTTGTGTTCGACGTTATGCGTTGCACGCGGCGTAGAATGTGTGCTCTTAGAAAAATTCATCTTTAGGCAGAACCGTCTTAAAGCAAGTTAGTATACTTAAAAAGTGATTGACAGCGGATTCTGATCTAAAAATACATTTTCTGCAAACACATAAATGCCCATAAAAGGAGAAAACTGACCATTAAAATGCAGTACCTTTGAACAATTTGAAACCTTAAATATAAACAAATTCTGTTGAATTAGTAAAAAGATCAGTATCACAGCATTGTCTTTTAAGGATAAACTCGTTTCCTTTGACGTAACCGCTTTGTTTCCTAGCATCCCTAGAGAAAAACGTTTGATATTCTTGGAAAAATGGTTACGTTCTATTGATTTAAATGAAGAATTATTAAAAATAATCTTGTGCAGCTTACACATTTTTCTTTTGATCAAAATGTTTTCATGTTGAGTGGCAATTTCTTTCAACATACCTCCAGTTTAGCCCACTTTCACCATTTCTTGCCAAACTTTTCATGAGTGTTTTTGAAGTACGCATTATTAAAGCACTCCTAGATTTTTTTAAAACCTAGTACAAATATGTGGATGATTTTTTGCTATTGTTCCTGAGAAAATAAAGCAGTTTGTCTTTGATAATGACAGGGGATGGTTCCTGTTGAACATGTTGGAATGTTTATACCTCATTTTCACATAAATGGAGCTGTAGTGCTTACATTGTTATGCTATTCGTGGATGGTATTGCTGCACTGTGAATAGCTTCAGGTATATATACTGGAAATATAAAATCTTATTTGTCATAAAATACATATTCCTGCTTTTAGTATTATTTATTGTGCATCATTTTAAATTTATTCTATTATAAACACATTTACATATTTATAAAGTGTGTGTTGCATAACAGTTATCACAGAATATTCACCATATCATGATGCTTAACGTAAATAGAATGGATTAAGTCTTCATAATATAAACTTGCTAAATAACACTGCGCATATAGGTGAGAAATTTAAGCATGCTTCTGTAAAAAAATTGCCTGATGCTACGCTATTGACGTTTTCGATCATTTAAGTGGCTTGAATCCTATTTTTCAACAGCGTCTGTGATGTCTACTACCACTGTGTAATTAGTGCCGTTTGTGTGTGCTTCTGTGTGTGTTTGTGTGTGTTTCTATGCAGACTAACCCAGACTTTTAATCAGAGCTGAACCAGTGTGGATGATGCACACAAGCCTCATTCAGTGATGCCAATTTAGCTCTTTTATGGCTACATTCCCCTTTTGACGAGCTTTTTATCCATCAGTTTGCGCAAAAAACCACTAAAGGCATTTACAGTCATTTTACATAATGATTGTGCCAATATTAACAAGTTTAGGCGACCATTTCTAGCTGTTTTCAGTTTCCATCCTATAATTTTAAAATTAAAATCTTTGAACTATTAAAGAGAGACTGATTAAAACACTTCAACAAAAAATCTGATGTGTTGCACTCACATGACTTTCTCTTTTCTTGAACTAACCATTCTTACAAACTCTTATTCCTATATCTTCTTCGTGTTAGTTGAGATAAACATTTGTACAACTTATTGCTTATTTCCTTGTAGGTGCAAGGGGAATATTAGAATACAGTAGGCTTTGTGCGATAGTCAAATGCTTTAAAGCTTTGAGATTCTGTTGTCTTTGCACACTTAACATATAAAAAAATGAACGATGATCCATTTCACGAAAGTTCTAATTTTTCCGAAACTCACACACATAACAAGGAATATCTCCGAAATGGTTCACCCTACAAGAAACTTTATTGATACGTAAATTGTGTATTTTAGCAAGATCTACATTTTTTGTATAGTATGATTTGCTCTATCTCTAACGGTTTACCAGTTATGCAAAAGTCGTCCAGAGTAAATACGACTACAGGGGCTATAGCCAGAAAATTCAAGATATACATTTCATTTGTCATAAAAATCTCAAACATATGACATTGTAATCAAAATCGTTAGAGCCATTTTCAAGAAAATCAAAATTTTCGAAAAATTTTCCATGTAAAGGATAGTTTAGGGTGGGGCTATTTTCTTCAAAATCTTCGTGTCACATCCTTGAAAGACATTAAACTTGAATACCAAGTTTGGCTTTTAACCGATTTTTCGTTTTCGTTTTTGTCCACAGACTGACAGACTGACACGCAGACACACACACACGAACCTTTTTCTAAAAATGCTTTTTTTGGATTCAGGGGGTCTCAAAACATATATTTCCGGTGAAATCTTGACATCGAATTTTTGGGTGGAATACAATACTTCCCCTACTTACCAGTAGAGAAAGTAAAAATTGACCATTCACGTAAAAGTATGAATCACAGTTCTCCATTTCAAGATATTCACACTGCGGTTTCTGCACAGATGAGTATGGACAGGCAGTTGCGGCGGTTTGCAGCTTGACTTATGCACTGCACTAAATTTGTTAGTACTTAACGATGGCGCCTTGTTTATCGTGAGTATATGAGGTTTTAAGTTATCGGTTGGCTTTGCCTAGCTCAACAGTTGACCGCGTATCTCTTGTCAGGTGGTGGCGGGAAAAGAAGTTAGGAATTATGAAATTGTTCTGGCGCTAAAAGCTGCATGTCGTGGAAATTATATGTATACCAGTCGGGTAATCACAAAAAAATCTATATTACACATAGACCACAAACTTGTTGGTACCTCGCCGCGGTCAAGGCCTTCCTCCTCCATAGGAAGACTTGTTCTTGTACTTGTACTTGTGTTTCTTGCCGAGAGAATGCGCTTGAAGTTATCCTGCCAATGCTACAATTCCTCTCAATAATGGCACCCAATACTTCTGATCTGCTTTGAATACATTTCAATTATATTGAATTAATATTGTCACAAGGATTTCTACAGAGTTGCAGCCTATTTGAGTTTGTATCTGTAATATGTCATGTCATATGACATTTGTATGACCGACTCATCATGTTTCATTTCTCATTAATATTTTCTAACAATATCATACTGGTAATAAGCATTACGTAATCTAACAGCACAAACTTATTTCTGAGTGGAAAATATTCATTTGACAACCAGAAAGGTTGAAATATCCTTGCCCTTAAACTCAATATGAAACGCGATTTGCATACTGTTGATGACTATAAACTACTCCGTAGTCATTTTTTTACCTTTTTGGTACTCCTCTTAGCCACTTTTTCTCACGAAGAGTCGGTAATACTGACCGCATTCCTTCTTTAGTTCTTATTAATAAATATTTATTTTTGTGCCTATTGAAAATATGCCGAAACTTAAACCTGTGTTAAATTCCGGATTCAGCAACACTAGACGAATTGGATGAAAGTATTTTCCACGTTAAATAGTTCTGCTTTCCCAATCATGTGAGAAACTATAAACGAAGGTTAGGCGTTTAGCAGTGATTCAATGTTAATTTTGTGGAGATAGATACATTGCTGCTGGGAATCATGTGAATCCACGAGTTATTGATACGTGAACGGACTTTTTTAAGTGTAGAACAATGAGCGAGTTCCCAGTATTATTATATTTATACCGAGCATTTGTTGCAGCGGATATGGCATAGTAAGTAAATAGCGCTCAATTTAAGAGCTTTTTGATTAAATATTTCGACACTGAGCACTCTGAAGTATCAAAGCTCGCCCCCTCCCCCCCCCCAAAAAAAAAAAAAAAACACACACACATTAGACAATCTGTGAAAATGAAGTACTTTGAGGGAGCATTTATGAAACCCAAGATTCAAGTTTCAAAAAAATAGTAAATAATTTTGTCGATGTATGAAAAATGACGATATATGTAGTTAGTAAGTGGTCATTGTGGTGTACAAAGAACTATCTGCAGCAAATAATATGACAGCTGTGACGTTATTCAATGAAACTATGCATAATATATGGCCAAATGGTACAAAATATGACAAAGCATTAGACTTTGTCATAAATGCTTTTACATACATGGTAAAAGCAGGTCAAGTTTCCTAAAATTATTAACGATACATATGCATTTCATATTAATGATGATTAAGAATATGTATTGCTTCACTACATATCAACTATATAAGCTTGTATCGAAGGGAAAAGAATCCTTAAATCGCCACTGAAGTGGCGATTTTCTCTTTTTCTCTTTTCAGAGAAAAATCTGAGGTATTGCACTCGCACGATTTTCTCTACTCTTTTACTAGCCATCCCTACAAACTCTTATTCCTATATCTTCTTCCTGTCAGTTGAAATAAACATTTGCAGAAATTATCCTGTTTTTTATCTTCTTATAGATACAAGTGGAATATGGGAATACAGTAGGCTTTGAACGATAGTCAAATATTTCAAGGCTATCAAATTCCGTTCTCTTTGCACTGTTAACATATAAAAAAATTAATAACGGTGTTTCATTTGACAAAAGTAGAGGTCCTCCAAAACTCACAAGAATAACAAGGAGTATCCCCGAAATGGTTCACCCTACAAAAAAAATTTATTCAGGCATAAATCGTGTGTTTTAGCAAGATCTACATTTTTTATAGTAAGATTTGGTCTATTTCTTACCGATTACCAGTTATGCAAAGGTCATCCAGAGTAAATACTACAACGGCTATAGCCAGAAAATTCAAAATATGCCTTTCATTGTCATAAAGATATCTCAAACATACGGCATTTTAGTCAAAATCGCTAGAGCTATTTTCAAGAAAATCAAAATGTTCGAAAAATTTTCCATGTAAAGGGTAGTTTAGGGTGGGGCTATTTTCTTCAAAATCCTTGTGTCGCATCTTTGAAAGACTTAAATACCAACTTTAGTTTTTAACTGACATTTTATCTTTAAGTTTTGCTATCTACAGACCGACACACAGGCACGCGCACGCATTCACACGCGCGTGCGCGAACCTTTTTCTAAAACTGCTTTTGTTTATTCAGGGAACCCAACATATTTCCTGTGAATTCTCGTCGCTAAATTTTTGAGTGGAATACAATACTTCCTCTACTTACTATGTATACGTAAGTAAGAAAGTAAAAATGTCCAATCTTTCTCTTCCCTATGGTACTTCCTTTCAGGGACTTGAAACTTCAGTGTATGTGTAAAGTGAAGCTACAGGCTGTTGAAATGAAAATAAATTGATCACCAGGACTAAAACTACTAAAGAATAAATGTTAGTTCTTGTTGACAAAAACAAAGGTTTTCAAAAGCTGTGGAGAGTGACTCAATTCCTGGAAGGTAATTAAGTAGCAAAGCAACGATTATCGAATATATTTGCCTGAAACACAAACGTACGTTTGGTATATTTTATAACGTGTAATACATGTGTGAGATTTACTTTAAATCCGTGACTTATTATTTAAAAGTTGTTCCCAACTGAACACGAATAACGAATTCCGATTGTGCATGTCGTTCGTTCCGGGAGTGAGTGAGTGAAACAGAACGTTGGATATTCTTAGCAGGGATTTGCGTTTTGCCCTCATTACACATAGCTTTAATTGCCGAGGAATTAAAACGAACATCGTTAGGAAGCCATTACACACCCAGCCACTTTTTTCCTCGCTGCGAAGAGACTCTAATTAGGGTCTTAAAAAGCCTTGCGTTTTTGGCCAGGAGTAGATGTCAACATGCCGTTTATTGAGGAAGTGAAGGGAGAATGTCTATTGTTGTACAGATAAGTGCCAACACAGTCAATTGCGTTCCGTAAAGCTATGAAACCTAATACACGTCCTAAATTTCGTTAATGATCTCCGCACTTTGAGTTTGTTGTTCACGTTATTGTTGTGTACTGGCGTAGCATAACCATCATCGTTAAATTTTATATACTCACAGCAGCAGAGTGTTATGTAAAGCTTTGGCAAAGTTGAGATCACCGCCAGTTTATACAGGGCCTTCCTGTGGTGCCTCTGCTCAGAGGGTGCGCTTGTATCGCAAGCAAATCCAGAGATGCGAACACTATCACTCAAAGTATTCATTATTTTCTGTCTCTCCAAGGCTTTTTCACCATTCAGAATTTCCCGATTGTCCATACAAAAGGTAGAATAATATTGTGACAAAATGACAAATTCAGTCCAGTTGCTTTTCTATCACTTTATTTTCGTTTAGAACTTTTGCACAATTACACAGCTCTCTTCTACTGACATTTACAGTCTACAGTATTTCGTGATATTGAAATTGACAACTGTTTACTGTTTATATCTTTCTTCACTTTTTCTGTCTCTCATACCCTAACTCCGACAATACAATCATTCAACGCTCATTAAAACTTCTTCACGATGTGCCGACACACGAACAGCTGTGTTGCACTCAGCAATACATGTCTGTCTTCATTTATAGTGGCATGACGTCACACAGAACTTTCTCGAGTTCTACACACCGGCGAAGACCCAGCCAGATCTTTCTCGAAGGATCTGGAAACCCTTTGTGTTGCCGCTTGATTGTTGTTAGTCACGTGATCACTCACTTGAGCTTGCGCCTTTGTTTGCTCGCCAGCCTGGTATGTGATATGAAGTAGCTTGGCCCCGGCCGTCTCCGGCATCAGGGGAAGTTTCATCTTCTACTGGATAGATGGAGATACCTACTTATTCTTCAAAGACACGTTGGCAACTTAATTTCATATTTCCAAATAGGCATTTTAGATGATCATTCATTCTTCACTGAAAGTGGTATTACGAGTCACAATTTTATTCAAGGTTATCTCTGGAAATTAAGCACTGATTTTTGTTGTATGGCACATATTTTTTGCAATGCGCATTTTTTGTGTCCATGGTTTGAAAAAAAAAGTGATATTTCACCTCAAAAGTTACTAATGCAATGTTGGTATGAACTAATCTTCTTCCTCTTTATCTGTTCACCGTCGACTTATGTAGGACTTACACCCCCTAGGACTTACAAGCCTGTGTCAAAGATCCGACGCCTGTTAGGGGGGTGGGGGGGGGCAGACAAACTTATGGACCGGACAGAGTGAAGACCTGGAAACGGGTGGTCAGCCCAGCACTAGTATGATGGTGAGGAAGAGAATGATATGAAATGCAGGCGAAATGGATGATTGGAAAGGCGATGATGGAGCAATTTATGGAATGATTCGCGGGGGAGTCGGATAACCCAGAGAAAACCCGCCCAGACGCCACTTCATCCACCACATACGAGTTCTTGGTATTGAACCCGGGCCGCCTAGATGGTAGGCGAACGGTTTAACCGCTCGGCCACGGCGCCGCCAGTACGAGCTAATCAAGAATCACAATGTAGCAAAATATGTCATATTACTCTGATTGGGAACCTATAGGAGGAAGTGCGGTTGACAGAGAAAAACTGAGATGGGAAGATGATGCAAATTTGACCATGGCAAAAGACACAAAAACTTGGAAGAGGATTGTTGAATGGCAAATACCTCACAACACATTTAATTTTACACATTTGTAAATAATTTTCATACTCGGATAGCCTACGTCAATTATAACCTAAACAAAACTACTTGAGCCGTTTTATTTTCACAGCTTTTTGTAAGAATTTGTTTGCTCAGAAAATTAATTTCTACATTACAAAGGCGATGTACATTTACTAGGCAATTGGGCATTTGGCCGATTATCATGACTCAGAGTTTTCAGCCAATTTTTAAGTGAGATAAATGGAGGGACAGGAAATCTGGAGCATATAAGTAAGCTAAGCGACCCGGAGAAATTCCCGAAGAAATATCCATGGATACAAAAATTCGGTTGTGTGGATCATTTGTTTAAATTACCCGCACGACAGTCTGTATGCTTTTAGAAAAACAATTTTGTCCGATAGTGCCTGTAAATACCATTTCAATGTTTCTCACGTTAGGCTGGACACTATTTTCTTCGTGGGCATGGTCATAAACGCCAAGGCTGGTGAACAACAAACACAGATCCTGGACAGACATAATAAAAACGCAGACACAACACAAACGCCATATATCGGACGATAAAGTCCTCCTAGCCATCATCCACTTTATAGTAGATCTTAACCTATTCTGCTCTCAGAATCATCTGGCCATCGTCTCCCAGAGCGTCCTAGATCCCTGTGACCCTGATAGAGTTCTACTTGTTTTGTTAATCCATTCTTAAAAGTTCCGAAAGATTCTTGTTTGTACTTTTTCATATTTAATACGAAACGTTCTTTTAATGGTTCCGCATATAGTTTGGGATTTGTAATCATTTGTACAAGCCACTTCTCCATTTATAAAATATATAACATTTTAAATAAATAAAATTCCTGGTCCTCTTAATTTTAAATATATAATGTTATACAAATATATCACACTTTTAAGTGTTTTTTTTTTTTTTTTTTTTTTTTTTTGAGTTTTTAATTTTTTTTATGCTTGATACTAAGGCGGTTAACCTAAATAAGTATTTGTTGTTTTCCGGTCTTAGTGCTTCTTACAAGAAACACACAAACACACATACATACACACATATTACTTTCTCTACTGCTAAGTAGAAGGAAGTATTGTATTCCACCCAAAAATTCGATGTCGAGATTACACTGGAAATATATGTTTTGAGGCCCCCTGGAAAAAAAATATTTTTAGAAACAGGTCCGTGTGTGTGTGTGTGTGTGTGTGTGTGTGTGTGTGTGTGTGTGTGTGTGTGTGTGTGTCAGTCTGTGGACAGCACAACTCAAAAACGAAAAGTAGGTTAAAAACCAAAGTTGGTATTGAAGTTTAATGTCTTTCAAGGATGCCACACGAAGATTTTGAAGAAAATAGCCCCACCCTAAACTACCCTTCACATGGAAAATTTTTCGAAAATTTTGATTTTCTTGAAAATGGCTGTAACGATTTTGATTAAAATGTCATAGGTTTGATATATTTTTATGACAAATGAAATGTATATCTTGAATTTTCTGGCTATAGCCGCTGTAGTCGCATTTACTCTGGACAATTTTTGCATAACTGGTAAACCGTTAGAGATAGACCAAATTATACTCTACAAAAAATGTAGATGTTGCTAAAATACACAATTTATGTCTCAATAAATTTTCTTGTAGGGTGAACCATTTCGGAGATATACCTTGTTATGTGTGTGAGTTTCCGAAAACTTGGAACTTTCATGAAATGGGTCATCGTTGTTCATTTTTTTATATGTTACGTGTACAAAGAGAACGGAACCTCAAAGCTTTAAAAGATTTGACTATCGCACAAAGCCTACTGTATTCCAATATTCCCCTTGCACCTACAAGGAAATAAGCAATAAGATAATTTGTACAAATGTTTATCTCAACTAACACGAAGAAAATATAGGAATAAGAATTTGTACAAATACTTTGTACAAGAGTAGAGAAAGCCATGTGAGTGCAGCACATCAGATTTTTTTCATATATCTTACTGTGAAAAGAGAATGGAGTCTCAAAGCTTTAAAAGATTTGACTATCGCTCAAAGTCTACTGTATTCCCAGATTCCCCTTGTACCAACAAGAGCAATATGTTTATCTCGGCAAGCATGAAGAAGGTAAAGGGATAACAGTTTCTATACTGTTACCTACTTATTCCAATGTTAAACGTACAAATAACAGTAAAGTCGCTATACGACTTTAACTTAAGTTAAAAAAGAAAGAGTAGGGAAAGTCATGTAAGTGCAACACATAAGATTTTTTATTTATATCGTGGCGTTAAGATCGTGATATGCTCAAGCGCTGGGTATTTAAGTTTGCTAGCCGAAGTTATTTTAAATCTGATATTTGGTGACCTTTGCGTGTAATTATGTTTATCTTGCACAAATTCAGCTTTATGATTTACCACAAAAATGGGTTTTAAAAGGCAACTTTGTGCCATAAATGTGGCAGTAAGTAATTAGGTACCTCTGAACAAATTAGTTAATGTGTTTCAACATAATCTGTAAATTTACTATGCTAAGTGTTTCCGTTGAAATATTTAAAGACTACCTTGATGTAAACGTTTGAGTTTAAAGAAGATAATTTATTCTGTGGTACTTCAGCCAACCTCCTACGAAAAGCTTTTAGGCTCTGTAGAAACAAACTATAAGTGATTCAAAGTAAACGATGGAGCAAATTAAAATTAGTTCTGTGTTGGAATGTAGGGGGTTCTCTGATTCAACAAAGGCATCGGTGGCCTCCTCTGTCCTTAGATAAACACGAAATTAAGTGAGCATATTGATTTGTATTTTTTCCATCGTTCACAAGCGTTGTTTTTATTTTATTACGAGGTGAAATACCAGCGTTGCGTGGTTTGGCGATTTATCTCTACAACTCTTAGACTTGTAGTTTTCCAATAGCTTTGCGTTTCCTTGGAGACATTTAAAATACACGCAAAGGTCAACGAATATCAGATTTACAAAGGCATCGGCTAGCAATCTAAATACATTGTGCTTGAGCGTATCACGATTTTTAATTTTCACGGTCTAAATAATAATAAAAAGTGAAATACCAGTTGAGTGAAACCTTCAGTAAAATATTGTGGTAGAAATGACAAAAGTGTAGTCTAATTACTTTATTGCGACTTATTTTTTTCCTGGATTTTTGCCCAGATACACAGTTCCATTTTACTGACCTTGACACAGTCTATAATCTTTAGTGGTTTTACAACTCAAACTGTTTTCTTCTCCTAACCTTGACTCAGTCCTTTCTGTCTTTCTTTACTTTATCTCTCAAACTGCTCACTTTGACGACACAATCACTCAACACTCATTAACTACTTCACAACGTCACCGTGCTCACGCACCTGACACACTTAAAAAAATCTGATATGTTGCACTCACATGACTTTCTCTACTCTTGTACTATGTTTACAATCTCGTATTTATATAACTTCTTCGTGTGAGATAAGTATTTGCAGAAATTATCTTATTGCTTATTTCCTTGTAGGTACAAGGGGATATGGGAATACAGTAGGCTACGAGCGATAGTCAAATCTTTTAAAGCTTTGGACGGTTAACATATAAAAAATTAATAACGACGTTCCATTTGACGAAAGCTTTAAGTATTCCAAAACTTACAAAAATAACAAGGAATATCACATCACTTTTGCACTATTGTAAACAAGTCATAACTTATTTTTATAATTTATTATTTGTAGAAGCACATAAAATATAACCAACACAAATTTTTTTACCATTCATTCAGTAGTTATGATGTAATCAGAATTTGTGGTAGTATCATGTGACAGTTTACTTAGCTTACTAATAGCATTTCAGGCCCCTTAAGGGTATGTTAACATTTGTTCTATCTGGTGCCCTATAGAAATATACAAAAATAGTTACGATTAGCGGAGTTAATTTCCCAGTTTTGCCACTCGTGAAGGAATACGCCGAGCGGCTCTTTCAGCGTGAAGTAACTCGACAACGTTGCGTTGAGGTTGATCAGGGAATTGACCTAGTTTGGTCGCTTTCGTGTAATGTTTTGAGAGCTAACGCTTGTGATTGGCCTACACTCGCACAGTAAAATCTGAAAGACATGGCAGGGTATTTGCTTATGTTCTCAAGACGCACCGTTACTGTGCTTGACGTTTGTTATTTTGTGAGGCTATGAAGATTTCAGTATTCTCATATTGGCTACTAAGATGATTGTCGCGAACTCTTGTGGCTATTACAAACAGCTATGTTTACATATGTTTCTTCTGCTACAAATGTTACAAAATTTGAATGGAGTTATTACAACTACTTACATTTCAGTTGACCCCGGAGAAACTGCTGCAAGTTCTCAATACTGCACAAATCCCTGGCGTAGCTCCAACTCTGTAAGAGACAACCAAGAACATTATGTATTTTCTTGTCAGAAGCAGTAATCGTCCAACAATATATGTCCCATATCTAAGGTCAGTGATGCAATGTGGTAGCACTTTAAAGTTGTCTGTATCAAGATTTAACCTTTCGTCTCATGAAATCATGTGAAGCACGCCCAAAGCCCAAGTGGTTCGATAAAATGCACGTCTATCATCTCATTGTCACCCTGACACAGGCGATAACGTAAAAGTGGGGAAAATGTACCCCGAAGCTTCATAAGGGAGCGTTAGAAAGAACAGCACAATTAAATTCCATCACTCACGTACTGTGTCAAAAGCTATCTGGTATATGAAAGTTGCTGCACTTTTTAATCCTCTGTCATTTGGGAACAAAAGCGTTAAGTCAAAATTTTAGAATAGTCTAAGAGTTCTTTTCTGTTATTTTCATACTGTATTGACACTTAACAGTTAAATAAAGGTATTGGTACTTATTTATATCGTATGTCCATCAATTTATTTCAGTATATTTCAGTACGTTTATGGATCAAGAACTTGATAATAATTGACAATAGGCGTATATTGGTAAACCGTAAGAAATATCCAAAGTTGTACGACATAAAGAACATAGAAGCCATTAAAGCACAGAAGTTTTATCAAATACAATTTTTTGTGTAGTCAACCGCGTTTGAACTTTTCAGTACTTATGCTTTTCTCAAATGTGAAGATATTATTGGATTATGCCCTAGATATCAAAGAGAATGACATGCCGAAGCTATATATGGTGACCAACTCTTAAAATATTTGACTATCGCTTAAGCCTGCTCTATTCCCCTACTTACATTCTACGTATAAGGTTGGACAATTATCACATACTGATGTAAGTAAAGGAAACACAGAGATGCAGGATTTGCTTGAAATGAAATATAATTGACCTGTACAAAGGAAATACACTGACGGGAGGCAGCCAAAAGTTAAAAAATCTGATGTGTTGCACTCACATGACTTTCTCTACTCTTGTACTAACCATTCTTACAAACTCTTATTCCTATATCTTCTTCGTGTTAGTTAAAATAAACATTTGTACAAATTATCTTATTGCTTATTTCCTTGTAGGTGCAAGGGGAATATTGGAATACAGTAGGCTTTGTGCGATAGTCAAATCTTTTAAAGCTTTGAGATTCCGTTCTCTTTGTACACGTAACATATAAAAAAATGAACAACGATGACCCATTTCACGAAAGTTCCAAGTTTTCCGAAACTCACACACATAACAAGGTATATCTCCGAAATGGTTCACCCTACAAGAAAATTTATTGAGACATAAATTGTGTATTTTAGCAAGATCTACATTTTTTGTATAGTATAATTTGGTCTATCTCTAACGGTTTACCAGTTATGCAACAGTCGTCCAGAGTAAATACGACTACAGGGGCTATAGCCAGAAAATTCAAGATATACATTTCATTTGTCATAAAAATATCTCAAACATATGACATTTTAATCAAAATCGTTAGAGCCATTTTCAAGAAAATCAAAATTTTCGAAAAATTTTCCATGTAAAGGGTAGTTTAGGGTGGGGCTATTTTCTTCAAAATCTTCGTGTCACATCCTTGAACGACATTAAACTTAAATACCAACTTTGGTTTTTAACCGACTTTTCGTTTTTGAGCTATGCTGTCCACAGACTGACAGACTGCCAGACTGACAGACACACAGACACACACACGGACCTTTTTCTAAAAATGCTTTTTTTGGATTCAGGGGGCCTCAAAACATGTATTTCCGGTGAAATCTCGACTTCGAATTTTTGGGTGGAATACAATACTTCCCCTACTTACCAGTTGAGAAAGTAAAAAAACACAGAAGTGTTATATTTCGGAAACCAATTCTCGCAGGACAAAGTAATTCACTGCATTTTAGTTACAACAATTAAAACACTTTCATATACGTTTTAGCAATGCATATCTTGTTCTGCTTGTTTTTCCTTATTTGCTTATTATTGTCTTTATTTCATCACGATACATGTATGTTTAAGTAACGATTAACTAAACGTATAACAGAATACCTTTAAGAGTCTTAATAGCTTACGTAATAATATGCTATGAATGTCTGGCTGTAGCCAGTCTGACGTAGTATAGTTTATTACCCACGTGGGGGCCACTCATTCTCATCTGCCCAACCAGTTGGAGTGATGTCGCTTTAATTCTAGGATATACTAAACTCCGGGCAGACAACTCAAAACAAAGTAACACGAGCCATAAGCTCGCTTAGTACAGCTTGTATACAGGCTCGCTAACTGTTTCTGTACCAAGGTATTTGTTCAAGAACAAATGCGCGAGCTATACACACATAAAACTATACAACTATTTTATTATGTGCTCACATTTTTAAGTTCAGTTTATTGGAAAATTCGCTGCTCTCCATTCACGCAATTCTCGTTCCAACACGGACTACAGAGTGACCGTATTTTATCTTTGTGTTATTCTTGTATGCGATTGTTTTTGTTGTCCACCCGCATTGCTTGTGTAATGGGTTTATCCAACCCCGGGGACAAACAAGAGAAGTCAACTCCAACAGTTGTTGTCTTTCAAAGCAAAAACAGCCTACAATGTAGTGCGTTTGAGCTTCTACCGTGAACCAGGAACAAAATCACATTTTTTGTAACAATGCAGTCAGTCACCTTCCACAATTCATTGGTATAAAACCGCAACTGAAAGAGAAAACTAATTGATTTAAACAACTTTCTAAATCATGTATTAAGGTAACCAAAAGACTAATACGAAGCAATCATATTGCTTTCGCTATTCATTATCATTTTAATTTATTCTACGAACTATTTAAACATACTTATTTTTCCTAGGGAAAACAGGGAATTCAGTGACAGCATGCATTTAGGAAATGCTGCTTGTGGTCACGTGACAGAAAGTAATAATGTAACCATAATACAAAATGGTGTAACTGTGCACACTACGATTGTTTAGTCGTTTTTATTTGTTTATTTATGAATACAGCAGCCAAAACCTGATTACAACCTTCATATACATAAGAAAAATTAAAATTGTACAATAGAAGCTAACACTAAATAATTTAATGAAAAAAATAGAAAAAAACACAATTTAAAAACAAAAATAACTTCAAAATTATGTTCTAGGTCTATTATATAAATTAACTTACCTTTTGATATACTGATTTCACGCCACATTAAATAAATATATATGATGCACTCTGTTATACAAGAGCAACGCTTTACACAATACCTTTGGAATAAAAAATAGCTTGCAAAAACGACTAAAACCAACTTTCGGAACATAAAATTGTGCTCTGCGTAGCTGCGTGTCAATATTATCATTTAATGGCTTAAAATACTAAAAGGGGCAGGGGGTAGAATATATTTTTTTGTGTGCAGAAACGTCAGAAGTCCATTCACACTGGCCTCTTCAGTGTAGCACTGATTGGATAGAAGCAGCCGAATTTTCTCCTGCCTTCCCCATAACAACAGACAAAGAAGGGTGAGTATCTGCGTCTCTTTTCAACATTTCTCTTTCTTTAGGCCAGAGACAAGATAAACCAGACAGGGTATAGCACAGGATATATCAGTCGTCAAAGTTTGGGGGAAAATATTGTAAGTATGAATGATTTGTCAAACAAATGGATTATTTGAAACAAACATTTCAATAATATTGTGGTGTTCTATGATTGTTAGTCCCATGGAGAGTGACAAGAGCATGGTTAATGCCTCGGCAGTTCTCGCGGTCTGCACATTTGAAGAAAGCAGGTATGCCACAGTTCCCATAGCTACATTCCTTCATTAATCCTCCTTCGAAGCAGTGCTCCAAGGGTATTTGAAATACACGAGGAAAGCCGAATTGAAAAAATGTGTATTTGATTAATTTGGAGAATTTTGTTGCCGAGAACTGCAAATGCACAAAAGATTGAAGTTGTAAGATCAAAAGAAAATGTCGGTAGGTTGCACAGTGCCACATATTCAGGAACTGTAGGATGTTCAACATCTCTGCCGGCTGCCCAAGAGTCAACCAAAAGAAGGCCTTTAGGTTTCTCTTATATATTGGCCACATTACCTACAGCTCAATACGTAAATGGAGGGCTTTAGTAGGGAAGTGAATCCTACAACGGCCCCATCTATTCCTCCCTCTCCTGTTAATACAGTTGCAGCATAGCAGCTAAAACTTTACAACGAGGTTTTTTCCCTAGATAGTAACAAAATAAAAATAGTTGTGTTATCTTCTCCACGACAACTATCATGGACTTCTCTCGTTAGCACTCCTGGTATTTTTCATGCAACCCCCACTCTGAGCTGAGAATTTATATTTTCATTTTTTTATAGGTAAAACAACTGACCGAACATATAACAACTATGAACTAAGAGATGATAACAACTTCTAAAAACAAATAAAAATGCAAATTACACAGGTAAATAATGCTGAGCCTCTCAACGTAATTTTTGCCCCTTAAAAGTACTAAACGCTATTAAAAAAGTGCTCTCCTTAATGCGAGTGTGAACATGTTTATGTATGTACATACATATGCTGAATATTAGTGAGCTCATGAATTTTCATACGCCTTGCTCCTGTGCGGATTTGTGATGCTGTAGAGGTTTTCTCCCTCAGCCACTTGCCCAGTTAATGCCGAGTTCCACAAAAGCAACGCAGATTAATTCTAGAGAGCCGCAAACCCACCTCCTCTGAACCAATTCCGTCTGACAAAACGCTTTCTGTACTAGCCGACCGCATAAACAAAGCCCTGATTTACAAAACATAAGCCACGTGGCTGTTAGCGCCGTGTGTTCATGTATAACTGTACGCAAATATGCGCTTAAATTTAGTCGACATAAAAGTCCCTAACAGCATTAGCTTGAACTGCTGGCCAGTTAATCATAGCATCAAATACTTGACATTGAAGGAGTGTAACACTGAAGCCCAAGTCAGAGTACAGCACGTGTACGTATTTCCAAAGAATTTTAATGTCATTTCACGGCTGCAATTCGGGTTTGGGCTATGCGGCAATAGTCAGGCAACTTTTATCTTCCAACTGATTTGTGCTGCCATCTATCGGGCTTTAAGGACACCAGAAGTGAATTTCCGCAAAAATATTGATTTTACTTTCTCCACTGGTAAGTAGAGGAAGTATTGTGTTCGAAAATTCGATGTCGTGATTTCACCGGAAATATATGTTTTGAGACCCCCTGAATTTAAAAAAAAAAAAAAAAAAAAAAAAAAAAAAAAAAAAAAAAAAAAATTTAGAAAAATGTCCGTCTGTCTGTGGACAGCATAACTCAAAAAATAAAAGTCAATTTAAAACCAAAGTTGGTATTTAAATTCAACGTCCTTCAAGGATGCGATACGAAGATTTTGAAGAAAATAGCCCACCCTAAACTATCCTTTACATGGAAAACTTTTTCGAAAATGTTGATTTTCTTGAAAATGGCTCTAACGATTTTGATTAAAATGCCATATGTTTGAGATTTTTTTATGACAAATGAAATGTATATTTTGAATTTTCTGACTGTAACCTATGTAGTCCTATTTACTCTGGGTGACTTTTGCATAACTGGTAAGTCGTAAGAGATTGACCAAATCTTACAACTCAAAAACTGTAGATCTTGCTAAAACATTCAATTTATGTATAAATAAAATGTTTAAATTTTTAACCATTTCGGAGATATTACTCGTATTCCGTCAAATGGAATATCGTTATTAATTTGTTTATGTCAACCGTGCACATGCAAGAAAACGGGCGTTAAGATAATTTCTGCAAATGCTTATCTTAACTAACACGAAGAAGATAGAAGAATAAGAGTTTGTAAGAATGGTTGGTACAAGAGTAGAGAAAGTCATGTGAGTGCAACACATCAGATTTTATTAACACTTCGTGGGCACTTTTCTCAAAGACTATTAAGGATATTGACCTGAAAATTTTACTGTACCTATATGGTCATCTGCTTTCACCATTGAGTTAGATTTCTTTAAAAATATGAGGTTTAATGTGATTTAAAATTAAAAAAAGTCTGTATATACATATAATTTGTCATTACATATGGAGCATTTTCTTAACTTCCTCATTTTTGTGGCATGTATGTTTCCTTAGCTCCACATATTAAGTGATTCATAAGCTATTACAGAAAAAATAAGATGTCTGTAGTGTCAAAGCTTATGGAGAAAACTGCACAAGAAATATGTGGTAGAAACTTTTTTTGTTAAAAACCGTGGTCACATATATACCAATTTTGCACAAAAGCTTTTAAATTTAGCCCAAGTATTACACGCAAATGCGCATAAAAATGACAGCTCCATGGCAGCACACCGACGAGGCAATTAACAGCGTCGTTAAACAACAACAAAATAATTAAATACATAATAAAAACATTATTTCTAACCTCAAATATCACAGGGTTAAAATAACATGCTTTAGAACGATAATAAAGAATGGTTGAATATCGTTACCACGCAACACATAAACCTGATCACCTTCGGCAAATTTTGTTCTGCGATAACGCTTTTGGATAAAATATCTTCCGACCTCTAAATATCCTAATATATATTTAATGCAGTACTCTGCTGCAAACACAAAAATAACAACAGTAACTATAACTGCATATACTAGTCTGAAACAATTCAAGACAAAACCACGCACACAAGAGCAATTCAACGGTGTCCACATAATTAATACGGCGTTTAAACGAAATCTTGTATTAAAATCTATCGGCTGGCTTCTCTGCAACGGGTTCAAAAACAAGGGCTTCTATGCCAACATAACGGATGCAATAATGCCAACTATGGCCGTAGTTTTACAATAGTTTACGAACAGTTGACTGTTCTAATGCAACCCAAGAGATGTAATATCACCAAATATAACCAGACCACGCCAAAATGGGGAGAAAATGTCAGTTGGTTTTTGGGATATCCCTATAAGTCGTTTGCGTGTATCAGCTACTCTCGCACCAGTTTTCTAGAAGGTGGTTGAATGGCTGTAACGCTTGGTGTGTGTAATGTCAATATTTCCTTGATTTCTCCGATCTCTAGCAGATATATTGGGTAACATTAGTGAAGTACTGGGATAGTTCGATCCTGATGGAAAGCTTTTCGAGTTTTCAGACAAGGAATATGTGTAAATTTTATGTAAGCTGTCTTACGCACATGCTCTTATAACCATGCTCTTATACCTCTTGCAATCTGAAACAAAAGTATTAATACAGAAGTTATGACTACCTTCTTACAAGGTAGAACTCAATTGGTTCTAATAAGCAGAACAAAAATAACTTTGGAAGAGAGGTTGGCTTCTTCTTTTCCTTAAGGAAATAACTCGCGATGTCCGTGAACAAAGTGTGTCCCTAACACGAAGCCTGTGACTCTGATCCTTGTAATGCCATTCCCTTGAATGATGCGGGAGTTTACGCAGAACCAATATTTGTCATTCTCACTGTTGATATAGCCTGACAGTTGAAATCACATTGTGGACAATTTTTCTGTGCTTGACACAAGAACAGCCTGAAAGCACTCAACAGTATTGACATTTTCTCTCAACATTTGAATTACTTTTGTAGGACAGATTAATAGTTCGATTCTTAACCTGCGTGCTCCCCTTTGACACAGGTCCTGGGAGACCCCTATGTTTGTTTTAACGTTCTAGTTTTCGAACGAACGCACCATAAATAGCATCTGCACCCACAAAGTTTTATTTGCGCAACAGGAACGAGGATAATTTGATCGTGGAGTGGTTAGCTATCAACCGCCATTAAATTTTGTGTCTGCAATTACTGTTTTATTGCACATATGTAACTCCACTAATAGGCAAACCTGCAGAAGCCTCTTCTTTTATAACATCCTTTAAGCCCAAACTTTTAAGCTTGTAAAACGTGTTTTGGTGACATCCTAAGTGTTATGAATTAAGGGATCAGACTTACATAGCGGCTCATAAGGGTCAGGGGGCTTGAGTTTGACTAAACTTCAACGCAGCCGTAACCGAAGAAAGTAAAGACAGCATTATGAAAAGTGTTCTGAAATACTAGCACCTTTTATGGCACAGCTACTTAAAAGATCTTGCACACTCATCCATCACTTGCGTGAAGGGACTCGCTAATGGATCTGGAGTGTTTTTGTGATGTCTAGAATTTCCGAAGCAATTTTCGTAACCGTATTGACCGTTGGGTACTGCTACCTTTTTAAGAAAAAGAAAAACATACCTGACCAGACAATTCTAATTACTCTTCGAATTCCACATTAGGTTACTTCCAGGCGTTTAACAGTGAATCACCTTCAGGGTTACAATTATCAAATTTTAATATTAGAACTTGGGAGAAGTCCAAGTCACTTACAACAAAAATGGAGTTATCCGAGAATAACAGTATTACGAAAAAAAAAAAATAATAATAATAATAGTTTAACATTTTGAAGCCGTTTGGATAATAATAATAATAATAATAATAATAATAATAATAATAATAATAATAATAATAATAATAATAATAATAATAATAATAATAATAATAATAATAATAATAATAATAATAATAATAATAATAATAATAATAATAATAATAATAATAATAATAATAATAATAATAACAAACTGTCGATTACTCATTCTTGGATTCTTGTAGCTAAAGAAACAAACTGGTAAGGTTGTCGCTCCACCAAACAGTCAAGTAAGGTGCAATATTAGCTGTCTTAGTCAGATGATTGCATAGGGGCGTTCGTTTGAAAACTAGAACGTTTAAATGAAGTTAGGGGTCTTCCAGGCCCATAGCGACCAATGGAGTGTTCAAACATACAAATGATGTACATATGCACTTTTGGTGGAGCTCACCATTTCGGATATAGTCATTGTTGTGTGTGTGGGTTTAGAAACAATCTTTTCTCACATGGAAGATCCTTCTTCACTTCTTTATCTTTGAACCGTGCAAAGAGAACGGAATTTCAAATGTTTAAAATATTTGAGTGTCGCTCAAAGCCTACTGTATTCTCATATTCCCCTTGTACCTAAAAGAAAATTACCAATTAGATAATTTGTGCATATTTTTATCTCTATTAACATGAAGTAGATACAAGAATAAGTGTTTGTAAGACTGGTACATGAGTAGAGACAGTCGTGTGAGTGCAAAACATGAGATTTTTTTAAAATTTAAGATGACAAAACGACGAAAGCATAGTTTAGTTGCTCGTAATGACCTACTTGACACTGCTTCCCAACGAATGTTGTATAACTGGAAATCATTTAAATATATATATATATATATTAATGCTTACAGCCCATTGATATTTGCAAATACCATAAGACGCTGAGCCTTAGATATTTATTAATGTTTAGAACATTTTTGAAAATATGATTGAGCGTTCTTTTGGGCTGACTTTTATGATCGTGCTATTTAAAGTTTTCTCAGTATTATTGCTGTTTTTACATAATTATGTGGTTTATCGTTATTTTAGCTGCTCAAGTTTTTAGAACGGTGGGAAAGTAAATGATTAATGATAGAGGAAGTTGAGTCCCACATTAGCTCGCTTCCTTGGTCGTAAACAGGCCTGAAGGACCTATAGGTTTTGTTAAAACTATATAGTTTTCGAACGATCGCACCTACGTAACTGCCTGACTAGGGCATCTAACGTACACTTTACTTGATTGTTTGCTATAACAACTTAACATGTTTATATTTTTATCTGCAAGAATGACTGATCAACAGTTACGTGTCGCACAGGGAACCATACCCTGCGCGCCTACCCTCGATATAATTATATTGCTGACATTTATTTTTGCTGGTTAGTTGTGCAATATCGGGCTGCCATTGCAAGAAATTTACCACTTCTGACAAACAAGAGCAAACGATATGATCAACAAAACTCCAACTATATGGAAGAAGCGTGTCATCTACCTTGCAATGATGATGCCTTATCCGTGGATAACATCTTGTATGAATCTGAAGATGAACTGAAAACGAGACTTATTAAATAACTGATTGTGAAGAAGAGAATGAAAACCACACTAAGTGATAACATATTATATTTTATAGGTAATATCACATGCTCATCAGTGATACTGCCCCCCCCCCCCCCTCCGCCTGCCATCAACGTTAAGCAACCCACTACATTTATATTCACTTCTTTTCCATCTTTCGGATATTTCTTCGTTCTGTCACTGTTACTTCTTCTGTCCTCATTGTTGTTTTTATCTTCCTTTTTACTTTCTCTACTGGTAAGTAGGGGAAGTATTGTATTCCACCCAAAAATTCGATGTCGAGATTTCACCGGAAATATGTTTTGAGACCACCTGAAAAAAAAAAAAAAAATTAGAAAAAGGTGTGTGTGTGTCTGTGGAGAGCCTAACTCAAAAACGAAAAGTCGGTTAAAAACCAAAGTTGGTATTAAAATTTAATGTCCAAGTATGCGAGACGAAGATTTTGAAGAAAATAGCCCCACCCTACACTACCCTTTACATGGAAAAGTTTTCGAACATTTTTATTTTCTTGAAAATGGCTCTAACGATTTTGATTAAAATGCCATATGTTTGAGATATTTTGATGACAAATGAAATATATATCTTGAATTTTCTGGCTATAGCCGCTGTAGTCGTATTTACTCTGGACGACTTTTGCATAACTGGTAAACCGTTAGATATAGACCAAATCATACTATAAAAAAATGTAGATCTTGCTAAAATACACAATTTATGTCTCAATAAATTTTCGTGTAGGTTGAACCATTTCGGAGATATTCCTTGTTATGTGTGTGAGTTTCGGAAAACTTCCGTGAAATGAAACATCGTTTTCATTTTTTTAGGTTAACTGTGCAAACAGAACGGAATCTCAAAGCTTTAAAAGATTTGACTATCGTACAAAGCCTACTGTATTCTAACATTCCGCTTGTACCTACAAGGAAATAAGCAATAAGATAATTTGTACAAATGTTTATCTGAAGTAACACGAAGAAAATAGAGGAATAAGAGTTTGTAAGAATGGTTGGTACAAGAGTAGAGAAAGTTATGTGAGTGCAACACATCAGATTTTTCAGTTAGAAACCTTAGACATTTTTTATTAACTTGCTTAACTTTGCATTAAATTTTATTTCATTATGTATTATGTCTTTTCTTAATTTAATTTAATTTCTGTCTTTTCTTATCCCTTGTATCCTTGGTTAGCGTTTCTAATTTTGTATATATGCTTGGAAATTTGTTTTGTAAGTGTATTATTATCCATACTCATTAAATGACCGAACTACTTTACTGTTATTTTCCTTATTGTGTACTGAATCTTTTCAGCTGTTTACTTTTATATACGCTTCATTTTTCTTGAGTCTAAATCCTCCTTTTTCAGTTTGAATTGGACACAGGATTTTCCTTAGAAACTTTTCTTTGCTTCTTTTGCAACGCTTCTATTTGTCCTGTTTTAAAGGGAAACGCTCTGTACGCATATAGACATTGTGTTATAGTGTCTGATTTGGTTTTATTTGGGATGTTTTTCTTATTCTAAATATCCTTAGTGGGAAATTCTTTCTTTCTCAATCTTGCTTTAGTTGCTTGCTTATCCAATCTATTAGTTTGAATTATTTCAACACGATACTTGAATTTATCAACCTTCTTTGTTTTTCCATCCTTTGTTGCTAATTGTTTTGGTGCTTCTTTGAAATTTATCATAAATTTTGCTTTTCAAATGATTTTTGTGTCCAATTTTCTGTACAGTTTACTATTATTGTTACTATTATTACTATTATTATTACTATTATTATTATTATTATTATTATTATTATTATTATTATTATTATTATTATTATTATTATTATTATTATTATTATTATTATTATTATTATTACTATTATTATTACTATTATTATTACTATTATTATTACTATTATTATTACTATTATTATTACTATTATTATTACTATTATTATTATATAATTACAAGTTGTATAGCTCAACGTCGCAATTTATCTTTCCATGTAGTATAGTACAAATTGTAATGTGGACTGTCTCGTACTTTATTTGGTCTATCCTTGACCTATCCAGTGAGATAATGCTAATAAAAACCATGTAATTAAAGCTAAATGAAGTTTAACATGGGAAAGAAGAAAAACTGAAATTTAAACAAATAAACACAAGCATATAAGCACAAAATGCACCGCCTTATGCGACCTAACGGAAGGTTATGTCTTCCAATACCTAAAATGTACCAGAATGCTGAAGAAATGTTTGGCAAAGCAGAATTGGGAATATTTGCACAACCCAAGGTACAGTTACAGGAGTGACGTTCAAATGAAACGATGCAAATAAGCTTAGCACTACAACTTCATTTAATTACTTTTATTTATCTCTCTCAAACTTGGGAATTTATTCGCTTAATGCAACCGTTCTCGAGCTTTCAGTTTCGTATTTACAGATCTAACGTAAAGGGAAAGGATACCATTACAGCTATCTAATAAAGTTAATTACCTGAAACACGAACCTTCTCCTTTCGAAGTGGGATTCAATACTGAGAAATTTTACTTTAGTGCTTATTTGACCCCAGATTGAAGGCAGCCTGTCTTTACTCGCTACTGCCGAGCCTAATTTAGAAGAAATAACACAACTTTAAGCAAAGAATTTCAATTTAAGGTAAATTCAGGTTTTGCTCTTGGGTAGTGTTATAATAAACACATTGAACGCTAATGTGTTCATGTTTGATTCTGTTTTTTACTTAAATTCAAAATAATTTACCCATAATTAATTAAATATACAGATATCAAACCTTGACAATAGCGTGGGTCCATCAGGCCGTTATGTTTTTGTGGTATTAAATCATCAAAAACTTCACTGTAATAAAAAGGAAACATAGGCACTCATAACATATTCAGAAAACAGTTACTGTAAGCTGCCAGATTGATGTATCCTCGATTGCAATAATAAATGTATGCTTATTGTCAACGTCTAATAACTAAAAGTTTGGAACTGTGGCCTCCGTCCGTAAACGGTTACTTTCATGAGATAAATAAATACGTATATAACAGTGGTCGTACCATTTTTGAGACCGCTACCTCTGAAATTGGAATAAAGTACACTTTGGTAAACTTTATGGGCAATTTTGCATTTTAATATAAAAGTGATAATTATCACGAATAGCTAGTAATCTTTATATATGATTTTAAAGGCTTCAGAATGTCGCCTGCATAAACACCTTGCCTTTTCAGTGGGAACTTAAAAATCCACACCCTCCGCATCCGTCTGATCACAAACAAAAAACATATATTGTAACAAAATGACAATTTCACAAATCCCACCCCTGGCACCAGTGTGACAAAATGGCAATTGTCCCCTCCAGTTACTTTTCTATAACTTTATTTAGTACAAATACACTAATTCTCTGTTACACAGTCTACGGTCTTTCGTGACATTAAAAATCAAAATGTTCTCTTCTCGTAACCTTAACTCATTCCTTCCTGGCTTTCTTCACCATCTCTTTCTCTTAAATACTAACTCTGACGACACAATCACTCTACATTCATAACTGCTTAACTATCTTCTGCACGATGCGACGACACACACAGCTGACACACACATACACACACACACTCCTAACTGAATGACCCCCACTCACTCTCCTAATTGCTTCGTCTCCTTATACACTGAGAATGACGTAACACGGACCTTTCCCGAACTTTTACAAACACACCTGCTACCAGGCACTTCTCAAATAATCTAGAAAACTCCCTTTTGGTTCTACCCTCTGATTGTTCTTATATATTTGCTTGGAAGACGCAACCTGACCTTGAGTGTCTTTGATACACGACTGTCCTTTGTTGTGTGCGAGTCACAGTATTATCTCATCCTATAAACGGAGTTGTCCTGCCTACTGAGTAAGGAACGAACGCCTTAGTTTACTAACGCCTCAGTTTATAGGTAAATTAATTTAGTAGATCTTATTAATGAGAACACTGCCAGAAATTTAACTGCACTTTGCGTAGCACAGCGTGCGTCAGTGGAGAACACCCGTTTTAGATTCCACAGCGCTTTTAACAAGTTATATGTTTGTATTAGTGTAGATACATGTTACGTTTGTGGAGAAATAATATTTAAAAACCAGAAAACTGCATTCTCTCGTTGTTAGAAAGGCTTAGAAACTTTATTTTGGCTCTAAGAATGGAGAGTGCGACCATGTTTCTCTAGGTGTGCTCAACAGGTGTCGCTGGTTTATTAACAGGTACGCGCACAACTTGTGTTTTGTAGTTCTTATGTGTGAACATCGCATTTTTACTTTTACTACATATAGTGGTAGAGATTCACCAAAATACATGTTTTGAGGTCCCCTGAATAAAAAAAACTTTTTAGAAAAAGGTGAGAGCGCCCGCGCGCGTGTGTGTGTTTGTGTGTATATCTGGGCAACATAACTTAAGAACGAAAAGTCCATTAAAAACCGAAGTTGTTATTTAAGTTTAATTTCTTTTAAGGATACAAGAAGATTTTGAACAAAATTGCTCAACCCTAAACCACCCTTTTCACGGAAAATTTATCTAAAATTTTTAGGGTCTCGAAAATGGCTCTAACGGTTTTGATTAAAATCCTATATTTTTAACATATTTTTATTACAAGTTAAATGTATATCTTGAATTTTTTGGCTATAGCCCACGTAGTCATATTTAGTCCGGATGACTTTTGCATAACTGGTGACCAATAAGAGATACTGTATAAAAATATAACTCTTGCTAAAGCACACAGTTTATGTTCCAAACAATTTTTTATATCGACCTCGCATTTGAGAACGTGTAAGTATTGCAAAATTCTGACAAATAACAAGGAATATTTCTGAAGCGGTTCACTGCATAAAAAGATCGTTTAACATAAACTGTATGTGTATTTAAAACAGATCTGTATTTGTACAGTAAGATTGATCTATATCTTACGATTTACCGGTTATAGAAGTCATTAAGAGGAGGACTACATGGGCTATAGAAAGAGTATTTAAAATATGCATTTCATTTTCCATAAGAATTTCTTAAACAATGGCATTTAATTTAAATCGTTAGAGCCATTTTTGAGAAAATAAGAAGTGTTGAAAAATGTTCTGTAAAGGGTAGTTTATTTTGAAAATCTTCACCTAGCATCCTTGAAAGCTGTTAAACTTAAATATCAACTTTGGTTTTTAACCAGTTTTTCACGGAACACATACATACACAAACACACACAGGGACCTTTCTCTAGAAACGGTTTTTCTGAATTCAAAATATATATTTCCGGTGAAATCTCCATAGCTTACCTTACTCCCCGGCTTACTACAGTACGTAGTAGAGAAAATACAAAAGAGAAGGAAAAGAAGAAAAGCCAGAACAAGTGTTAAAGGAGAGGTCAGTAGCAGAAGCTGGTCCCAGAATGAGTGAAGACCAACAGGCATTTTCACGTTATCCTTCAGGTTGAACTGAACGACCTTCTTGGAGGTTTAAACCTCTCGAAAAGCAAGAATAACCTACTAATGTCTGGGATTCAGTACCGGAACCTTCTACAGGATGATGTGAATGGCTTTTATTGGAAGAGGCAAGCAGACTACGTTTCGATGGAAGACGATCTGGCGAACTGTAACAATGTTAATGGTTTAATGGAAGAACTTCAACAGCATTATGTTCCTGAACAGTGGCGCCTCTACATCGACTCGTTTAAGACTAGTTTGCAGGCGCTTTTGCCAAGTTATATCTGTTAATATTTCTCCGTCCACACATTCGGTTAACGTGAAAGAAACATGCAAATATGGCAAATGTATAGTGTTCTCAGAGTCGCGAGTTATTAATCTTAATTTTTAACGTATTTTCCACAGTAATTTAGTATATTTAATGAAATGTATATACTATAGAAACGGTATAGTCCAAAATGCAACTAATAAGGCAAGGAAAGTTTGTTTATGTAGTTATACAAACTTCAAGGACTGCTGTTTGAATAATGAAGCGGACTTATTTTAAGATTCTTTGTTAGCGTACTTTTAGGAGAAATCGAAATGTACTGAAGCTTCAAGTCTTTGGAATGAATATCCCATGGCACGCTCAACAACCTTCTGGATTTAAAATAATATTGATATAACTATAGATGATTGTCCTTAAAGTGTATTTTACGGTTTGTTGAAGTTATAATTCATGTTTTGGTAGGATGCTTTTGTGTTTTTTTTTTTTTTTTTTTTTTTTTTTTTTTTTTTTTTTTTTTTCCAGAATATAAGGTATAGCTTTTCTTGCCTAGTAGCTACAAACTAAATCATAATTGATTATCATTGTAGATAAAATAATTTGTGAAGGCAATCAATAACTAAGATTCACGATTCGCTTACCTGGAAAGGTTTCCACGAATTAGCGAGAGCATTTTCGCTGCACTTTAAATGAAGCAACTATTTTTAGATCCCTGTTTAAAGACGAATTGAATTTAATCGAGAGAAGAGCATGGAATATAATTTACAACATTTTGGGAAACAAATCAGATTAAAATTATAAGAAATTGTAGAGTGTGTAATTGCATTTTGTAGCATGGCTTATATAGTGTCCATAAAGCTGCACCTTTTAAGTTCCCATTGAACTTTTCCCCCGCAAATATGGGGGCTGTTTTTATGAGTACTCTGTAAGATTTCTCCAAGATGTAGCTGAAATGTTAGACAGTAACTCTCCGTCTTTAAGCCCAACCAAAGATGAATATCACTCTAAATACATATAAATATTTATAACATATAGCCAAGCATATAAGTAAATAGTTTCATGATAACTTAGGCAGATAGTATATAAATATTTAGTTAAGATATAGCTTAAGAATTGACATCATCAGAATCATTTTTGTCTTCCGGTAATAACCAACGTTCAAACATAGCCCAGAATTAAGTGTTTTGGAAGTTGTAAGCGTGGTTTCTAGAACGAAGTACTTGATTTTAGATCATGTGGTTACGGGACTCTTTCTTCTTTTTTTCTTTACCTGATTATCCTGCCATATGTAAGACTTGCGCCCCCTAGAACCTACAAGTCAGTGCCTAGTGTAAGACGCCTATTGGCGACCATAGGAACCTATGGACCGGACAGAGTGAAGACCTGGAAGAGGAAGAGGATGATACGAAATGCAGGTGAAATCGATGATTGGAAAAGTGAAATTGTTGTAATGAATGACGGGGGAAACCGGATAACCCGGAGAAAACCCGCCCTGATGCCACTTCGTCCACCACGAATACCACATGCGAGTCCCTGGGATCAAACCCGAGCCTTCTAGATGGCAGGCAAACGCACTAACTGCTCGGCCACGGCGCCGCCCTTGTTTAAAATCACGAGAGTAATGTTCTTAGTTGTATTATGACAGGATCAGCGTGACGAAAAAGAGCGAATTAGAAAATCTCTGCGATGTATCTCCAAAAAGTTCCAATTGAACGCCAAATATTAACATGTGGGGATTGTGCTCGCCCAATAGAAAAGAAAAAAATATTTGCAAAATTCGAAATTTCTTTCGCGGCGTATGACAGCCAACCAATAGGAATTTCACCAGGTCAGGGAGGCATAATTCTTCATTCTGGAGGCCAGAATGTAAAATTGGGAAACTTTTCGAAAATTCTTGAGTGCGCACGTCTGAAATGTAGTGAAGGTTCGCTGAATTAATCATCGAAAAGACAAAGTTTTAGTGCCGATCACGCGTACTAAAGTCACAGGAAGGAAACTGCTTGAAGTTTTAAATAAAAAATTTCAACGGGCGTGGGAACCCGGCGTAATATGCCAGTGGCAAAACTATGAACAACAACTCACACCCTCACACCCATACACCCACACACACACAGGGATTCAGAGGGCCTTAAAACATATATTTCCGTGAAATATCGACACTGAAATTTTGGGTGGAATGCAACACTTCGTCTACTTATATACGCAGTAGAGAAAATAAATAAGTGTATTTCACTAAGCTATGTACATGATGTGATAAGTGCCAGAATAAACAACCGTGTTAAACTCCAACCAAGGATACGTTATTCCTGAATCCCGTAACCACCTTGCGATAGAAGATTCTTATACCGAGGAATGAAGTTTCACCTCCAGAAGCCCCAGTTAGCTGGACCAGGAGCAGGAGCTGCAGCACTGAATCCGGGACGCCAGAGACGACGTTTAGGTGAGCGAAATATACAAGGGGAAATGGAACAAAAACATGTAAGCTAACTACTGTTATAAGCTTGGGTGCGTGCAAGAGACACCTAATAACGAGGCAAGACAAAAGACAGTACGCTTTGCATTAAGGTGATATTTCCTTCAGTTTCAATTAGTGTTAGGATAGTGATGAAGTACTATTATCCTGGAAACTAAAGATAGATAAACATGCAGAGAATTTTACATGTTATGTGTGTCATAAAGTTCAAGTGTATAGCATATGAAATTTTAACCAGAACATTCATAACTCAAATAACCCAGCTCAGCTACTCATCAGTGCTATCAGTATTGTGACTGCTATTCAACTATTTGGGCTTATTTTATTTTTTAGCGATACAAGTAAAAATATTTGGAATGCACAGTAATTTCTTCTCAGTTATATGCGAAGTTATTTTAGTTACTTAGCCAATCTGATATAAACACAAAGTACCACGTAATAATTTTAAAAATTCAGAACAATATATTTTCTTTAGGTATACAACTATGGTTCTTTTTCTGAAAATAATATATGGCACAGCAATTTTGTTTCCAAATTCAAATCCAGCTACGTGAAAGCCTAAAACTGGCCTTGCTCCCTCAACTGTAGGACTTTGGTGTGCATGTGTGCAATTATAAGGAAATTAAATTGGAAAAATAAAAGTAAAACAAATTCCTCTTTTCAAATCCAATAATATACAGAACAACAAGCTATTGAACGTTTCGTGTGAGGGCAGCGAAAGTAGCTATATCGCAAAGACCACTAAGGGAAGCGCAAAAGTCAAAAGTATATGAAAGGACGTATCGAAAACCTTAGTAAACATTTACTTTTCCATTACACATTCATATTCTACTCCTGATTAACCCACGATGTTTCTGAGGATACTTTCTTGGCACGATTTATGTTTCAGAAGGTCTTAAATATTTCGTGCAAAAGATGAAGTGCAAAGTCTCAAAAGATAATTTTGCTGCGATGCTCACTTTTAATGTATTTCATTCTTGAAAACGTTTCTTCTCAGATATCAGTGAAGCTAAAGACTGCAAACAAACGTAATCTCGAATACTCACACCTCAATAATTCCTATCCTTCTTTCTCAGAACATTTTACGGTCGTGGAATTCTGCAATGCAAGTAGTTTCATATTTTGTAGATTGTGCGAAGCCTCACTACACGGAGACTTCAAAAGTTCAAAATAATGGATTTTGGATTCAAATGTTTTTAGATCCTCAAATTGTGAACACAATGTGTCGTAGAATTGGTTCAAAAGTTCCTTGTATTTTTAGAGTAGAAATAGTTTTATCGTGAACACAAAAGGTAAGTAAGGGAAACATCTGCAGCTGTCAGTCTTACAAATCAATAATTTAACTTTATCGTCTTCATCTCGAAAACAAAAATATATGTACATTATATACATTGCGCGCGATCCACCTCTGCTTAGCAGGTCTGGTTCTGCTTGCCTTGGTCAGTGGCGTGGGGAAAATAACATGTATAAGGAAAGCGAGCGTTACATGCACCTCACCTGCCTGAACTGAGAACATTATCTACATAATTTACGCTGAAATAAATACTAGAAACTCAAGTTGCTGAGCTCATAATCACATAATAAGTTATTTTCTGCTCATGGCTGTATAAAAATTCTGTCGCTAAGTAACCTGCAACGCGATTAATACGCTTTTGAATTTCAAATGTTTATTGTCATTCAACATAGCCTTAAAAACAGCACCATTTCTTGCTCACAAAGTTTATCTCGAATATAAACATACATAATCGATACTATACAAATATAAACCAGGTAGTTTGAGAAAGGATGAGTTAATGGTCAGTTCGTTTGCAGAATAGCAGTATGTTATTTTATTATTAAAGTAAACGGACATGTATTAAGTCTTGTTTCAAACTCGAGCTGGAATACTGTTAGTACAAAAATAATTATGTTTCTGTTTTACCTATGTTTCTGATCCAACTTGTCCATCAAAGTTGGGACAAATGACTTTTCTATCAACAAACATAAAATTAATTATTCATAGGCCAGAAAAACTATAATGTATATAGCTTTTTAAAAGAATTCTCCAATCCAGAATATAGGGTAACCGTGAATTAAAAAACCCAGGAATATTTGAGCGATTTCTTTACTTTCATCTGGCGTGAATGCACATTCCAAGGTTGGCAAACGTCATAAACTACTGCTCGCGATATCATTGTTTATCTGGAGTTGTGTACTAACGTACTGACTGACTGCATTCCTGCCAGAGACCATGGACAGATTGGTCTACAAGTATACTTTCCTGAGTCAAGACTGTGCGACTATAGCGAACCGCAGACTAAGAAAATATCCGCAGACTAAGAAAATATTGAACTCGGTTTCGCGACGTAGCCTCCAGGCATTGCGATGAAGTAACGATACGAGAAGCCTGATTTAGCAAATTCTAACACGCATGGCTCCGGGTTATTTCAACAAAAAAGTTTCACGCCTTAATGCAACCAGACAACTCATATTCACGCAATGGGAGTGTAGTAGTGGCGATGAAGAAAAAGCTGTTATACTAAATAGGTTTAACTACTAACTTTAACATGAATTGAGTAAATCTGGACACTTTAGCTTTCGCAGATGATAAAGAGTTAAACATCTACAGAAGATAATTTGCAAAAAGCTATTGTGACATCGGGCTCGGAGCACAACAACGGACGGACGGACGGGGCAATGCTACTGCACACCAATGCCGTGTCGGTGAGCCGGCAAAGACATCCCCGGTCGGGCTGCCTCGCACGACTATTTTATGTACGTGACTATCAACAATCAAGGTGGCAGAAACAAAAGGGATTTCGAGAAAGTTCGCGATACTTCTAGCTGCGTCATTTTTATACCTGTGTATGTAGAACTCGAGAAAGGTCCGTGTGACGTCATACTGTATTCCCATATATAGAAATAGAGCAAATGAAGAATGGCTTTATTTTTTACACCCCGATGCTTTAAAACGCCTTTTATCTGCAAAAGGCATCTTTATCTGTCTGCTCAAAGTCTGGGAGACAAAACTTGATTCAGAATAATTTACACAGTGATTGCTGTCTCAAGCTTCAATTTAGTAGGAGTCTGGCACACTTGTTGGAGCAGTTGTAATTAGCAGCGTCGCTCAGAACTTTCTGTCTGCACCATTGTCACACAACACATGCTTGACGCTTCGCTAATCACGGCCAGGATTGGAAAGGCCACACACGTGCTCCATTATTTGATGTTGGATTTGCACACGAATGACAACATAAACTTCCAGCTCAACAACTTCAGCTGCTCGTTTATTCTACACTACAGTATTAAACACTAACATCCAAGTGTGGTGAACTATTACTTACCAAGATAAATTATACCATCTGCATTAACAAGAAAATGTTTCTTACAGGGATAAAATAATTCGTTTCAGATATAAAAAATCTGATGCATTGCACTCACATGACTTTATTTACTCATGTACTGACCATTCTTACAAACTCTTATTCCTGTATCTTTTTCGTGTTAGTCAAGATAAACATTTGTACAAATTATCTTATTGCTTATTTCCTTGTAGCTGCAACGGGAATATTAGAATATAGTAAGCTTTGTGCGATAGCCAAATCTTTTAAAGCTTTGAGATTCTGTTCTCTTTGCACACTTAACCTACAAAACAATGAACAACGGTAACCCATTTACCAAAATTTTATTTTCCAAAACTCACACACGTAGCATGGAATATCTCCGAAATTGTTCACCTGACAAGAAAATTTATTGAGACATAAATTGTGTATTTTAGCAAGATCTACATTTTTTGTATTGTATGATTTGGTCTATCTCTAACGGTTTACCAGTTATGTAGAAGTCGTCCAGAGTAAATACGACTACAGGCGCTAGAGTCAGAAAATTCAAGATATACATTTTGTCATAAAAATATCTCAAACATATGACATTTTAATCAAAATCGTTAGAGCCATTTTCAAGAAAATCACACTTTTCGAAAAATGTTCAACGTAAAGGGTAGTTTAGGGTGCGGCTATTCTCTTCAAAATCTTGGTGTCGCATCCTTGAAATACGTTAAGTTTAAATACCAACTTTGGCTTTTAAACTACTTTTTGTTTTTGAGTTATGCTGTACACAGGTTGACAGACACACACACACACACACATTGTTCTAAAAATGCTTTTTTTTGAATTCAGGAGGTCTCAAAACATATATTTCTGGCGAAGTCTCCACATGGAATTTTTGGATGGAACACAATACTTCTACTTACTATACGCAGTAGATAAAGTAAAAACATACATCAGATGAGGTTTAACATTATCTTCCAAATAGTTTATCATTCATAGATATACCTTCCAAAATTTCTACACTTATTTACCGCCCTCATTTAGCTCCTTATCGTAACGGGAAACCACTTTTTGATTTACAGAATAATGGCGCCTGTGACAAAATACAACTCTCATACACAGGAGGCCGTGACAGCAAAGAAATCAACTTTTAAACGTTCTCCGATACACATCAATAATCTGAATCCAAAAGACGCTCACCGTACATAACGGATAAGTAGAACGAGTCTACTAAATATGCTTTCTCGTATGTTAACAATTAAACGAGTATAACAAGCGGGTTAGTAAGACATTATTAAAAATCCTCACACAGCAAACTAGTGTACACCATCAGAAGCAATGGCAGCTGCTGAGTACAGCAGTCTACCGTCTCACAACGTCGACACAACCACCATGAACAACAGTGCTACAAGAAACTCCAGCTATGCTACAGTTACTCAGACTTCTCCTAAGAAAGAAGAAGCTATCATCATCGACTCCCATGACGGACTTACCATCAGAGACTACGCTCTCGCAGTAAGTAAATTAACTGAACCAAGTAACATAAAGTTTATCTCACGGATCTCGAACTCCAGAATATGCATATACCTAACGTCATCTAAAGTAGCAGAATCACTGGTTACCAAACATCCTAAAATAAATATAAACAATGTTACTCTTCAGGTCCGTCCTCTAATTACTCCAAACAAAAGAATCGTTCTTTCAAATGTGTGTCCAGTTATACCAAACTCACTCATAGAAACTCAGCTAAATGCATATGGAATTAAACTAATGTCAAACATTACCTACTTAAGAGCTGGCATTTCAGAGCCAGGACTTTCCCATATCCTTAGTTTCAGACGTCAGTTTTATATTCCACCCAATGATGTGGAGAAATTACCTCCAAGCATACAGATCCTATATGAAGGCACTAAATATTGGATATACCTAACAGCGGATACCCCTACCTGCTTCATCTGCAAGCAGGAAGGCCACTTTGCAAAACATTGCCGTGAAGCTGACGGTATACAAGAAACTACTCCTCAGGTCTTAAACAAAGACATGTTTCCTGAATTGCCTACCGCTACCAAAAACCTCCAGGACCGTCCCCCTTCCCCTCCTAAAGGAAAAGATACTGAACAGCAGCAATCACCTAACCTCACTTCTACCCCTGAGCCCATCCTGCCATTTCAAGACGAACGCAACAATTCCCCAGAACCTATGCTAATGGAAACACAAACAAGACCTAAACGACCAATATCAAACAGCACAACTGATTCAGAGGATAATGCTTATGGAAAAGAAGCGCGGCACCTCCTCGCTTCACAGCAGGCTAAGAAGATTAAGAAAGCAAACCTTATTTCGTCAATAGCTGAATCTCTCAGACCAATTAAACATATTATCGACGCCGACACCCACAATTATGCACTAAACTTCAGCCAGTTCCAAAGCTTTATGGAAAACAGTGTTGGAGTAACAAACATTGTTCCCATAGCTTTGGAATACACTTCAGATCTAGAATCTCTAGTGAACACAATGCAAAAAGTCTATCCCTATTATACAGAGCGTAGTATAAAGACCAGAAGTAGTAAAATTCAAAAAAAGCTGCTGGAATACATTAATCAGGTCAACAATGCCTCTGAGCGAACAAAACCGATGTGTCCCGAAAACTAATCGCCATAGATATAACACCTTATCCCATAAACAAAATTAACATATGAATAACTTACTTCAATGGAATATTAATGGTTTCCATGGCAATTTCGAGTTTCTTAAACTCTTGATCAATAAACATAACCCTGCAATTATGTGCATTCAAGAAACTAACTTCAAAGGAAACTATGTTGCATCATTACGAGGTTATACTCAATATCACAAAAACCGCAAGGACTGCCTCCATGCTAGTGGCGGCGTAGTAACCTACGTTAAAGACAGCATCAAACATCAGGCAATACCGCTTACAACTGAACTTGAAGCAATTGCCACTAGAGTAAACCTTCCTACACCTATTTCCATTTGCAACATATATCTACCAAATAAAAGCCCACTTGATTTACATGCACTGCAGGAGTTAACACAACAACTTCCTAAACCATTTATTATACTGGGCGATTTTAATAGCCATAGTACTATATGGGGTTGTAAGCATACCAACGCAAGAGGTAAAATAGTGGAGCAGCTCTTGCACAACGAAAATCTCAATATGCTTAACGATACCTCACAAACTCACTTCAGTACAGCCAACGGTACTTCCAGTGCAATCGACTTAACATTAATCACTCCTGATATCCAAGATAAATTTGAATGGACAGTCGCCAAGCAATTACATGGCAGTGACCATTTCCCAATTTTATTAACTAATGCAAATAACATTCCTTTAAGTTTTAACTGTCAGCCACGATGGAATTTAAAATGCGCAAACTGGAACAAGTTCAGAGCACACGTCTCTGACAATTTATCCTATCTAACATCCCCCATGAATTTCAGTCAGTCAGATACTGACAAACTAGTAAACTCGTTTGCAGAAGTGATTTTCAATTCCGCCGAGGTCACTATTCCTAGGATATACCCTGTTTCTAGGAAGACTGTATGTTGGTGGAACGAAGAATGTAAAACAGCGATAGCATTAAAAAATAAAGCCTATTATAAATACAAAAGGCAACCTACCCCCACACACAAAATCGAGTTTCAAAAAGCCAGAGCTAAAGCACGTCAAGTAGTAAAGCACAGCAAGAAAGAGTCCTGGCTAACATTCGTGTCCACTGTAAACAGAAAAACCCCGTCACGAGTGGTATGGCAAAAAATTCGCAAAATACGGGGATCTTACGATGGAACACATAATATAGTTTTCCACAATTATACAACAAACACTACAAGTACTGACCCCCAAACCATAGCAAACATACTGGCGCATACTTTTGCAGAGGCCTCAAGAGAAGAAGCTTGCGAAAGCAAGGTGACCCACTGCTACCAACCTGACGAAAATAACCAAGAAAACTACAATGATAACATCACTTTCACAGAATTCATGGAGGCACTTGAAAAGAGTAAATGCTCCAGCCCTGGGCCGGATAACATTCCTTACATAATGTTAAAATCCTTACCGCAAGATGGACTGGTTTACTTTCACGAAATCCTTAATTATATATGGAACTCAAGAACTTTTCCTAAACAGTGGCGCACAGCAACTATAGTACCCATCCCCAAACCAAACAAAGATCTTACTTCACCTGAAAGTTTCAGACCTATAGCCCTCACCTGCTCTATGTGTAAAATACTTGAAAAAATTATAAATAACCGATTGCGTTGGAAACTAGAGAAAATGCAGTTCTTCACCGAACTTCAAAATGGTTTCCGCCAGTTTCGATCCACCACTGACCATCTTTTAATACTTGATTCTGAAATAAAAGCTGCATTTACACAGAAACAACATCTCATGGCAATTAGCCTAGATATAGAAAAAGCGTATGATAAAATTTCACGAGCTTACATACTCAAAACAATACGTAACATCGGTATCCGTGGTAATTTGTATCACTTTATTGACAACTTCCTTCAGGAATGGAAAATTAAAGTTCGCTACAAAGGAACCATGTCAAAAGAAGAATCCATTAATAGAGGTGTTCCACAGGGATCAGTAATCAGTGTCACACTATTTCTCATAGCTATCAACAGTATAGTAAGCAGTATTACACCACCTGTAAAAGGTATACTATTTGCAGATGACCTAACTATCTTTTGTAAGGGGAAAAACCCCTCTACTACTGCAACACTTCTTCAAGAAACACTGGAAAATCTGCACACTTGGACTAATCATGCTGGTCTTAACTTGTCATATCATAAATCGAAATGCATATGCTTCTCCAAATCACCATGTAAAGTCCCAAACCCCACAATCTGCGTGGATAACAAGCTAATCGACTCAGTGAAGGCTATCAAAATTTTAGGTTTAACGTTTGATGCAACTCTAAGCTGGAAACATCACATTGATGATATGAGAAATGAATGCCTCAGAAGATTAAATGTACTAAAAACCCTAAGCTGCAAAAACTGGGGTTTTGATCTCAGTACCCTCAAACGAACGTATCAAGCTCTCATTAGAAGTAAACTCGACTATGGAGCCCAGATCTACAATACAGCTAAATCTTCAGTTTTAAAGAAACTAGATACAATTCAAACAGCAGCTCTAAGAATATGCTTGGGAGCTTACAGAACCAGCCCTGTTTCTGCCTTAACAATGGAAACCGACGAACCACCATTGAACGTCCGCAGAACAGATGTGAGCCTAAAATTCGCCCTTAAAACTTTAGCAAGACCCGAATCAATGATCTACCAGTACGTCCTCCCAGAAACGTCCAACCAACGTTTACAGGCTAATTCACAAAAAGAAATGTCATTTAAATCTAAAATAAGCAAATGCATTGAAGAATATAACATAGAAGTTCCTGCCATAATGTCCAGAAAGTTTCATTGTCTACCACCTTGGAGAATACCAACTGCTCAACTAAATTTGAATATTACAGCTTACCATAAATCCCATACAGATGCATCTTGCTATAAACAGCTGTTTCAAGAAATAACAAATGCCTACCCTAACCATACATTTATCTACACTGATGGTTCCAAAACGGACAGCGACAATGGATGTGCCATAATTACCCCAGATAAGAAACTTCAGCTGAAACTCCCTAAATATTATTCCATATTCTCCTGCGAACTTTGTGCACTTAAGCAAGCTTTAACATACATCATCCAATCTAGTGAGAGTAAATTTCTTATAATTTCTGATTCATTAAGCTCTCTCCAAAGTCTCAGAGATCGTTCAACTGACCTCCAACTGCTTCAAGATATCCACAGTCTTTATTCCATTGCTCTAAATAAAAAGAAAATAGTTACTTTCATTTGGGTCCCTTCACACTGCGGCATTAAGGGCAATGAAGAAGCGGACAAAGCTGCTAAAGAAGCAAGTCGGCTAACATACACACATGAACACCAAGCAGTACCTTATCGTGATATTACAAAGTACTTCTCCAAACTAATAAAAACAAGATGGAAACAGGCCTGGAATCAATCGCCTCCAGAAAAACTACACATGGTAAGGAAAGGAGACACCAATTCTCCCCCTGTCTATTCTCTTAGCAGGAAAGAGCAGGTGATTATCTCACGTCTCCGCATTGGTCATACAAGGTTAACCCACTCATACCTCCTCAGCAAAGGCCAGCCACCACAATGTGAAGTCTGCAACACCCGCCTCACAGTAAAACATCTCCTCACAGAATGTAAGCAATACGCTACACAACGACAGCTTCATCACATCACTGGAGACTTATCCACCACTCTGAACACGCCATCCAACTGCAGAAGGGTTTTATCATTTCTCAAAGGTACGGGCTTGCATGCGAAAATATAATATGAAACATACTTGTTGTACTGATTTGATTGTATTCTCATGTTTTTGGTAAAATAATTGTACTAAATTTATTGTATACCGCTGTATTCCATAGAATAGTCGCGATATGACTGAATTGTTAAAGCGACTCTAATTTTTAAAAAAAAAAAAAAAAAAAAAAAAAATACAACTCTACAATTCCTTTTAAACAATATCGTGGTTCAAATGTTTTCCACGAAGGAATTTCCTCAGATGAAGGAACAGATGAAAATCACTTTTTGATAAATCAGACTGCAGGAAGTTTGGTCAAAGTATTCGCAGCCAAATGATGCAATGACATCTTGATTTTAGGCTGCGTGTGCTCAGGCATTATCACTCATTGCTTTTCCATAAATCGCACACAATGTTTACTAACATAACATTTCTCGTATTCAAAAAAACGAGTCACTGATCTGATTTTACAGTCGGCTGGTCGTTCGATTGTTTTTAACTTTTTGAAACGCTGAAACAATAGTCAAAAACAAAGTGACGGTCGTCCACAGCTGCATCATTTCCTAATGAATGGAGGAAGCGATAGTGCATGCTCTGAATCTCCACTGTGGCGCTGCTATGGCAAAATATTTGAACGGCATTTACTCTAAAAACACGCCTCGTGCTTCCTTAACTGTGAACCCAGCATATACAAACGCTATAATTAAATGTTTTCTGTCAATTCAGGTTTTGGATATACAACAGATTTTAAGCCACAAAGTAAAAAAGATCACAAAACTAATTCTCGTGCAAGATATAACACGATTTTACAAAATTCTGCTCTATTAATGGGAGTTTTAAAACCGAAACAAGTGATTGAATTGAAGCCAACAGTAATGTGCTAAATTATATTATATTTTAACGGTGTAGAGAAAGTAAAAACGTGTGTTTGACTTTGTGAATAACCAGATGCAAGTAAGACAAAACTACCAAACACTCAAACCTTTATTGCTGCAGTACTACGCGTGCTCTGTCAAATTATCCATTCTGAAACACTTAGGTTAGTTTAAGTATTCCTCTTATGTTCACTTATTTTTGTCAATACCGAATAAGAACAGTACTGCAATGAGTTAAACTTTTCTGTGTTGGTGATCAAAATGTCACCTCTTTAACAAACAGGTTTAAAGTTTAATAAATTGTAGAAACTTTTATCAAAATAAAGTCCATTTCCATACTTATTTCCGCGGTTGCACGCTGTCCTTCGAGGCATTGAAAAACAGTTGATTTAACATGAATTTATGTTAATTTTATTTCACTGTGTCAATCCTTTACAATGAAATTCTAATAGATCTCTGTTCACTTTTTGCAAAGGTTTAGTAACAAAGACATTAAAAACACAAAATTTAACTTGTCAGTCTGGGTGACTCAGTTTGTTGATCCCAAGGTCGCGGGTTTAAATCCGGCTCAGACCGACTGTTTTTAACTGTACTTAAAAACGACAGCTCCATGTCAGTAGATTTACTGGCATGTAAAAGAACTCCTGCGGGATGAAATTCTGGCACACCAGCAACGCTGTTGTGATCCTGGCAATTGACAGCGTCGTTAAACAAAAAGAAAAGTTATCTACCTTGTTAAATATTCTGCATTTTTTCTGGAATTGCATGTCTTTTCCAGAGTATCAGGTATGAGAATAAATTCCACCTTTTCAAATTCACTAAGAAACATTTCTACCTCCATATAGTCCAGTCTTCATTTCTGTCTTCATTTGTTAAATCAATACTATCGACGTTAAATCGATATTCACTTCTTATCGAAGCGTGTCTAAGACACGTATCGAGAAATTAACTTAAAAAATTTGTTTCCTTTATTGTGCAGTTAAATGTTTAATACTTATTGTATATTTGACTGCAGTAGAAAAAAACTATTGTATGCAATGGTTATTAAGACGCGAGTACGTATAAAGGAAGAGAAAATCTGGTACCCAAAAATGGAATGATCTCCCAATAGACTTAAAAGTTAGGACATTGAGAAAGCAGGGAAGTATTTAAGAAAAGTGAGATTGAAATGGTTAAAACTCCAACTCTGTAGTGTGATGGCAACGTGTCTGCCTCACGTCCAAGAGGTCACGAGTTCGAATCTCGCCAATTGTAAGTTATCCGGATAAGGTTTTCCCCGAAGTTTTCCCTTATCCTGGGAAGACGAATGTCGGTAACTGAAAACTCTATGGACCTCGGGCTCATTTGAGCATTATTTCACCCACTTCATTCATTCACCATGCGATATGACATTACTTTGGAAGACGTTAGTTAAAGACAAATCTGCCAATCAACCAATCGATCGATTAATCAAATATTTATAGCGCATATAGAAGATTCTGTCATATGAAGAACGAAGGTATCGTATGTATGTACTACTGGTAGGTGTCCAACAAGGGGTCGTTTATTTAACTCCTGCAACATATTCCCTCTATTGCTTCTCTCTGTCTCTCGCACACATATACGAGGGTGAATCAAAAAGTAAGTTGCACTTGCTCGCCACAAGAGTATGCTGTGTATCGTGACTTTGACCAATGTGTAGCAAGTTATAGTAACTGCTGACACATCCGATAGATAGAGTGGTGTGGTATCCCGTCGTGTTGTGTGAGCAGAGCAGGTCTGCCAACTAGATATTCACTCCAAATTGGAGGTGCGTGCAACAATCAGAATTCTGTAGGCTAAACAGCTCGGTTACATGGACATTCATTGTGAAATCACTGCACTTTATTCTGGGCATGCAATTTTTCACCGCAACACCTCACACGGAACTGCTACAGCGATTCAAGTGGGAGGTAAGATGAGATTACTATGTGTTTAGTAAGGTGAAAAAGGATCATAGACAATTCCGAAACAATGAGCAGGTGTATCCAGCAGGTGGTTACATAGCACTGGAGGTGATCTCTACACATCCGGAATCGAAAAGTTGTTTGCCCGAACCGATAAATGTTTACAGTCTCTTGGGTACTATGTGGAAAAGAGAACTTACATTGCATGTTGCCATAGCTGTGTTGCCTATGTGTATGTGGCTTAATAAATGGCCATAACTTGAAAGTGCAAGTTACTTTTTGATTCGCTCTCGTACACACTTGCTACATGGATTAACGAATAAAAAAGCCCATCACCACGTATCGAAGTGAAGAGCTATTTTAGATGTGCCGAGGCAGGCACGCTTTCAAATGGCTTGTTTAAATGGGTTTGCTTTCAAGCATCATCTTATCTACTCATGTTTATAGCTAGAAAGCCAGTTACGGAGCAGCTCTGCGCGGGGATTGCTAGTGCTCTCATTACTTCTGTTATCGCTTTCTTCCTTTTATTTTAATGCCAAGCATTAACGTAGGGGAGCAGCACATGTTACTGCAGGTCGAGTAATCCAGGTATAAAGTTATGAGGCGGCAGTAATGCCACTTGACTACACAACAGGCTACAGAAGTTGATCTCCTCCTTACTGAATGGAACTGCAGCAGTGCGCAAAATCCAAATAATACTTGTAATTAACCAACTGCCACGTTCTACAACCTAGCCTAGCACCCACTGCATGATGCAAAGAAATTATAGACCGCAAGGGAACCCAAGCACACAGTTGATCAGATATTGCGTGTGATCCTAAGGAGGAATACTTGCTCGACACCGGACTCGGAGCGAGGGAGGCTGCTCGGCGGGGCCTGGTGTCGCGATTAACAGATCTCAGCGCTTCTTACAGACTTCCGTGCGTCTCTGTGCCCCTTCTACGTACAATTCTAACTTCATTTGTTACAGTTTCACGGGGGATCAGCCGTGTGAGGTTTAAAAACATTGAGCTTTCGGCCATTGTAAACTCCATGGCCGAAAGCTCAATGTTTTTAAACCTCACACGGCTGATCGCCCGTGAAACTGTAATAAATAACGTGCGCCGTGAAAGCTTTAAATCTTACAATTCTAACTTCATCCCTTCCTCCTCGATACTGTCAGCGGACTATGTAGGTCAAAGCTGTCAGGTGGGCCCGTCGTGGTCACCATGGTTGTATTTTAAGTTTCGAAGTTTATCTCCTCACCTCCCTTTTGGCCCACTGAGCTGCTGTCCCTTAAGCCATCTCCCATAAGCTTAAAAATCTAACGTGTTGCACTCACATGAGTGCAAACTCTTATACTTATATCTTCTTCCTGTTAATTGAAAAACTCTTCCGGTTTACGAGTTATTCAAAAGTCATCCAGAGTAAACAGGACTACATAAGCTATAGCCAGAAAATTCAAAATATACATTTCATTTGTCATAAAATATCTTAAACATTTTATTCAAAATCGTTAGTCATTTTCAAGAAAATCAACATTTTCGAAAACTTTTCATGTAAAGGGTAGTTTAGGGGGGAGGAATTTTCTTCAAAATCTTCATGTCGCATCCCTGAAAGACATTAAACCTACGTACCAACTTTGATTTTTAACCGACTTTTCCTTTTTGAGTTATGCTGCACGCACGCGCGCGCACACACACGCACGCACGCACACACACACACACACGCACGCACACACATTTTTCTAAAAGTACTTAACTTTAATTATCCATTTAAAAGCTATAGACAATATTCCATAATTTGTTCAACTAACATATTCGCAGTGTATATTCATTAAAATGTTTAAAATTCAGTCGTCAGTCCATTATAACATCAATTTCCTGCTGTCCACACATGCTGTTCCTGCGTCATCCGCGTTACCATTCAGCAATCCTTGATGTGGAAGTCTCAGTTGGGTGGGTGGCATTATTCAACCCAGACTGGTGACGTCATCTTGATGATGACCGGGTGGTTGAGACAGTGAAGAAGTGAAAATGTGGAAAAGTGACCAAGACAGCGGCGCCAACAGAGTATACGCCGGCTTAATGCCGTAGAAATTGATGGATCTGTGTTGAAAAGTAGTGTGTATAGAAGAACCGTTTTCACTATTTAGAAAATGCTAAGAAAAAATTTGAAGACACTATATAATCAAATGCTGCACATGGGAATTTAAAGCCAGCAATGGAACTACATTTTCTACAGTTTATAGTATTTTCTCTTATTACAATTCGCAATTGTTCTTCTGATAATCTTTCTTAGTCTTTCTTCGGTTTCTCAAACCCTTACATCTTGACTATTAGGATTCAATCACTCGACGGTACATACATACTGACAGGCTGGCCGACTCACTCTCGTAGGTAAACACTAACTGCACAACTTACACAGTTAAACTCACTACAACTTCAACTAGACTCAACTAAACTGCTCCTACCCGCGCTGTCTGTGGTCTTATTTATACTGGAGTCGAAGTCACGTAACCCTCCATGCACACGCAAGATATGGCTCAGGAATAATCAATGAGAAGCTTCTCGGCCCCTTTTGTTGTCATCCCGCCGCCACGGCCACGAACACCCATAACTCGCACCAAGCCGCCCAGGCCCCCTCTCGTCCGTATATTACTGTACAAGCAATGTCACAATATCCTAGTGTAACAAAATTGCAGGAGCGCTTGAAGAAGTGCATATCCCTCAAAGAGGACTATGTTGAGAAATAAATCATTTATGTCTTCGTTTCTAACAAGGGTATTTCTCATTGAATCACTCTCGTGTATATAATTGTACTTGTATAAAGACAGTTGTTTCTTTTGGATTGCCAAAACAAGTAACTTGTACTGGCAGTGCTTTCAATGTATTCACACTGGTATCTCAAACTTAACTGTCTCCTCGAATTTAAATATTCCTAACATCTTAGTAACAGTCCGCTGTTGTCAAGATTCATTCTACACTAGGTGTGTGGAGTTAGGCAAACTGTTCAGAAGTGCACAACGATGTATGACAACAATATAGCCGGCTCCATATGAACTAGGTACGGAGCTCTCAACCAGATAATACGAATATATTTCCCACTAGACAATGTTTTTCAGCGAGTTTGTGCACCACCTTATTTCCCTAGCTTCGCTCACATTCTCGGCGACTTCGGAAGGGATTCTGTGACCGCAGAATCAAACTTGACTATGTAATGTCTGGAAGTTACTAAATAGTTCTTAAAGTTTATAGGAAAATTAATTTAAGTTGGTCACATACCAAGCAAGACAGATTATTAGGTTACACCACTAGGGTTCTGCTCATATAAATAATATGTGAATAATAACTAGAGAGAGAGAAGGAGATGGGTAGAAAAAGTGTTCAATATGTAAAACAAAGCAAATTCCTATCTGGGCAAACAATATACTATAACCGCCAAATTAAACGCTTATCAAATCCTTCATACAAATGCTACGGTTTTCAGACCTTAGAGTGAACCAAGCATCGAGAAAAATCTGTGCTACGGAAGCAAATGTAGCGTTGGCAAAAGTTAGTTTTTAGGTTTTCAGTTTAGTGAGTGAATCGTCGGAGTTGTTTGTTTGAACAGTCGAGCATTAGCGAAGTGTGTGAACACAGCAGCAGTGGCTTGCAAGATCACGAAGATTTATAAGTTGTGGTTAGGATAAAACAGGGAAGTGTGTTTCTGTGATTCAATAATAGTAATGCCTAATAACTTTTTACTGGAAATAGTTTTTGAACTTTTTACAGTTCTTGAATGGTTGAATTTTGGCAAGAGGTTTCGAAGGCCTGTGTACATTCTCTAGGCCGACTGCTGTTACCCCCTCTGTACATAGAAGTTTCAAACTAATTATAACTATAATAATAATGGCGTTAGTATTATATTTCTAGGTGTGCTATAGTTAAAATACAAAATTCCTATTTGATGAAATATTGACAGCTAGAGTAAATACCATGAAGTGTGTGTTGGAGGTATCCACTCTCAGAGAAAACGAGCCTGGGTTTTCGAAGCGTTGATGTTGATACTCCATCACACAAACCGAATTTCAAGCCGATGTGTCCGCAAGTGATAAATGAAAGACTTTTGACAGGGTAATACACCAGGATATCATCTGTAAAATGCAATTTGGTGGGGTCGGTGAAGCGGAAAATCAGTTGTGTGCAGGAGGTAGAGTGTAAGATTCTTCAGTCCTGCTTGATGGAATCCTGAAAGAACACGGTGAAGATACCAATACAGTGAACAAAACGTGTTCCTCCAGAAGATCTCAGATCATGACTTTGGTAGCAAACGCTTTGTATAATGAACTTCACGCGTTTAATTATCTCAATTATCTCAAGTACGCAGAGTAAGAGGGGAAGTATTGCATTCAACCCTAAATTTCGATGTTGAGATTTCACCGAAAATATGTTTTGAGGACCCCCTAACAAGGTCCATGCGTGACTGGCTGTGACCAGCATAACTAAAAAACGAAACGCCGATTAAGAATTGAAGTTTAATATCTGTCAAGGATGTGACAGGAAGATTTTAAAGAAAATTTCTCCACCCTGATGTTTTCTCAAATGGCTCTAACGATTTTGATTAACGTGTCATACACTTAAGATATATCTACGGCAATATAAATGTATACTTTGAATTTTCTGGCTATAGTCTACATAGCGCTGTGCACTCTTGATGACTTTTGCATAAACGGTAAACCGTAAGAGATATATCAAATCTTAGCCTACAAAAAATGTACCTAGATCTTGTTAAAACAGAGACTTTATTTCTTATAAATTTGCTTTGCTGAGTTCACCACTTCCGAATTATTGACTGTTATTACTTTCAGGTTTCAAGTTCTTGTGCTTTCCTGTAATTGGAATAGTTACTCTTATTTTTTCATTTCTCCTTGCATCGCAAGCGCTTGTTACATGCAAAAATTTGAATGCGGTTTTCGTAAGATATAACTGTGAAATACTGGTTGCATTCAGTTATGAATGTACAAATGACAAAAGTCTGGTTTTTTATTACGTTATTTTCTTCTAACGACTGCACAAGAGAGTTCACTTTTACCGATGTTAACACAGTCTACAGTCCTTCGTGATATTATAACTCACAACTCTTCTTCTTGTAACCCTGACTCTCTTTCTGTATTTCTTCATATTCTCTGTCTCTCCAACAGTTGTCTTTGACTATAGAATCACTCAACACTTATTAACTGCTTCGCTATCTTCTCGGGTAGCTACCCTACTCAGGTAGCTAACACGCACGTTAGAACTAAAAACTGACTCAAAATTTCATTACCTCGCCTCCTTATATAGCGAGAATGACGTAATACGGACTTTTCTCGAACTTCTACAAGTACCCCGGCTGCAGGACGCTTCTCGAATACTCTGGAAAAAGTTTGTGATGTGCTAATTGTTGTCCTGTGTTCACAAACAGCTGCGGGAGGCAGCCTAGCCCAGAACATGCTGTCGGCCGCTGTCACAGTACGCGCGATAGGGTGGGCAGATCAGTTTCCTTGACGGAACACTCCACAAAGTTTGTCATGATGATGATTATGATGATGATATCGACCGACTTTCAACTTCATAGCGCTCTGCACACGCTGCGTCGTCCTCCAGTTCGACGTGACACTCCCCACTCCTCAAGAACAGATGCGCAATAGCAGAGACCAGCGCACTTGCATATTAGGAGAGGTGGAGATTAGTATACCAGTGGCTCTCACTGTGATAATTACACAATAATTGTTTACAATACGTAAACATACTTTGATTGTGTATGTGACTGAGTTCGGTTACAGAGTTCGGCAGAATGGATAGTGAGATATAAACAGAACGGAACTTCGAAACGAATTGACAAACTTATTAATACATACACTGGAAACACCGAAGGATACTGCTATTTTATCACAAAACACATTACTTGGTTTTGCATATGGCACCTCAACCGACATCATTATGTTGTTTCCCATCTCCGGATCCACTGCCAGGAGTTCAAGGAAGCGCGAGGCAAAGGTTCATAGGGCAACTTTATCTTGTTATCTTAGTTTCTGTATGACCTGTAGTTTGTATCGACGGAAGTGGAGGTCATTATGGATGATGCACCTCAGTTAATGATCTGACATTCTTGCAAGGGAAGTAGCCCAGCTCAAGCGGCTAAACCCTATTGGAATCCGCTTAGAATATAGTGTTATACGCGTTCAAATAGCTATCAAAGTCATTAATCTGTAAACCTAAGTGTGCGGCCGCTAGCGTCCCCTGAAGCTCAGCGTACTAGACCCACTGCGCCGTAGCTGTACAGACAGTATGAGCGTGACCGTTGCAGTGTTTGGTAACAAACTGCACACACTGGCATCAAACATGAGTTATTATTGAAATACGCCTCTACAGCCAATGCGCTATGCTCTGAGCATAATTACAAATGCAGTTCTTCCTCAATAAGGTGTACTACGTGACTCAAATCAAGCTATTTATTTTGCCGGAACTTGTATCACTTCCTTGTTCCCTGTTACTGCTTTCACTTCTCCTATTTTCTCCTCTCTTGCGGTTGGAGTGCCAAACTTTCTGGACAAACTGTACTCACACTAAATACGCACTGTCTGCGTGTTACCATGCAACCGGCTGGGTGTTGCAACAGTTATACAATTTAACTGACTATTCCACTCATACGTGATTTGGTTGGAATCAATCAATCATACCGCTATTCAAATGTCAAATATGGCTGACTTTCGCTTCGGTGCTAAAATAAATGAAATAATTCGAAGAGGGAAAACTCAGAATACGGAATACAACAAGAAATATATTTCGAATCAGTTTGACAAATTTTGCATTGAACGAAATTATAAATTAACAGCAGATACTCCAACTTCTAACATTACTAACATGTTAAAAACTGGAGTTTCAATATCATAACCTATAAGGCAGTGCTAATGGATGCCAATGTATGTATTCAGCTACATATTTCTTTTAAGAGGTTCATAATTACAATGCCATATTTAAACAACATTTCATTGGCTATATCACCTTTTAATTCCTGAAATAGTCTTAAGAAATGCAACTCATGATAGTCAGATTCTCTAGATATTCTCTCCTCACTTTAATTATATCAATAGTTTGACAGTCACTTGTGGCATTACTTATGATAACATTGCATCGATCATTTTTGTGTTTAAAAGTTGTCGATTCCAACAAAGAATTCGACCTATACAAAGTTGGTCCTATCTATTTTGGTTTCATTTCAGTACCTGACTTTGTATAGAAATTGGAGATAAAACATTGAGGAACAAAAATTGTATAATTCTAATATTAATTTTACAAAGTTCCAATTACCTATTTGGTACACTAATCGTTCTGACCGAATGCGATAGTTCAGGCGGTGGTCCGCATTCGGGAGTCCCGAGTTCAAATTTCATAGGCCGACAATCTGACCTTTTTATCGTGATTTCCTTCAGTCGCTAAGGTAAATACCGGAATGGATATATGACACCACGACCCAAAGTTCCATCCTAAATCTAATGCAATAATGAAAAGCACATGTTAATAAAGAATACTGTGCCACCTATCCACAGATAATGAAAGCAGATAGACTGGATCAGGACCCTCTGGATTAACGGACCTGACTCTGCCATCTAAGTTGTACAAAAATGGCGTCGGCTGATGGCGGTGATTTCTGAGGTGTTTCCACACGCTATCCTTCGTATTATTTTCTATGCCTATGAATTATTGTCTCTTATAACAATTCCTATGTAAGTTTGTCTTCATGTTAGCAAAGCGAGTGTTTAAAAACTTTAATTTGGGCAGTATAGGGAACGGGAATAAACCTAATAACGTGTTGATTGTGAAGTGTGCTATTCACGTGTTCATGTTTATTGTGTTTCATCTAAGACTATGGCTACGTTAGCCGTATAGTGTGGTTAATTTATCTGTTTGCAAATACAATTTGTGTCCCGATTACAGTGGTGAGAGGTTGTTGAAGAAAAACTGTCCCAGTAGTGTATGTTATTGTAGTCATACCTCAACCTAACCTCAAACATCACAATGGACCGTAACTGTTGCATTCCTGGATGCAAATTAAAAATCAGAGACTTTCAGTTAAAACAAGAGGTAAATTGAAACGTAACGCTTGTAAATTCTATTTAATTACTATAAATTGCAGCGTCATGTGTGTTGCCGGTGTGTATATAACATGGTGAATAGTGAAAGACAAATTTCGAGACGCCGCTCCCTTACAGTTTTACCCATGTAAGTAGTAGATATGCTACTTGTATTTATACATTATCTTTTGTCTTTGTAATTTAAATGTGTAGCTGTAGTTTAGAAGAAATGTGTTATGTTGCTGCATGTAAAACCGTAGACTATAGCAAAGTTGGGAAAATGTTTACAAAATCGGCCTCTCGAGAAAACGAATGAAACATAGTGCAATGGATGCAGTTTTTATTGCTGATTACGATTTTGTAAGTTTTATTGTGCGCTCAAGCTTCATTTTTTATTTATGAGCAAATTTCGTACGTGCGATGCAGTGGTTTTATTTCGCTTATGCGGCGGATATTTAGCTAGTAAATGTGTATAAACGAGTATAATATATACTAGAATGATTGATTAATGCATTTACGTTGAAATGATTGCATAAACACTGCCCAAATTGTAAATATTTCGATAACACAGGACCCTGTCACCCCACTCATATACATACACTAACCTAATCTAACACGGGCAAAATTTCGATAACATAGGACCCTGTTACTACACTCATATATGTACATACACTAAACCTCACCTAACACAGGAAAAACGAAAACGAAGCTTGACCGGCAAATAAAACTTTCAAAACCGTAATCAGCAATAACAATTTCAACGTAAATACATTAATCATTCTAGCATATATTATACTCGTTTATAAACATTTATTTGCTAAATATCCGCCGCATACGCGAAATAAAACCACTGCATAGCACATACAAAATTTGCTCATAAATAAAAAGCGAAGCTTAAGCGCATAATAAAACTTTCAAAATCGTAATTAGCAATAAAAACTGCATCCATTGCACTATGTTTCATTCGTTTTCTCGAGCGGCCGATTTTATAAATAATTACCCAAAGTTGCTTTACAATGCTGATTTAAGGTTACGTATTTCATATATGTATTTCATTTACAGTGCTGTCTTACGGTTATTATTTTTAATATTTCATCTGCTTTTGTGGATTCCCCCCTGTAAAATAAAGTGTCATGAAGTGCTGAGTAATATGCTGTTGCAAACTGAGTAATCAAAAGTTTTCAGTAATAGTAAAAGCAAATTTTCACCCTAAAGCTTTTGAATTTTGTAGGTAGCTAATTATTCTAAATGGCAGCATTTGTATATCAGCCATCCAGTATAGTATGTTTGTGTAGGTATATAACATTATGTAGATTGTACAAGTGTGACAAACAGTGTAAACAATGATTAATAATTGAGTCAACTCAATGTAAACACTTCTGTTCTATTTAAATAACATGCTGCTTGCAGTTTTGTCTATCTTCTTTGTAATTTGAGTGTGTAATGCAGTTACATAATGGCATGTAAACCTGTAGATTGCATGAATGATATTTAAGGTTATATATTTCATTGCCCATGGGTTATCGTTTAATATTAAATGTCATCCTTTTTTGTTTACTTGAGGTTATGTTTAAGACAGTGTTTTTGTGTTTAACACAGCCCATATTTACAAAACAGGCGTGTTATTACACAACATTTATATTTTACTGCGTTGAAATCGTAGCCTGTAGACGAGTTGTTTAAAAGTAGTTCCCACCACATAGCCCGCCATCTTGAATCACAGTGTCAGGTCCGGTATTTAGGAGGTCCTGACTGGATGACACCCTAATGCCATCTGTCGTCACAGAGGCAGATATACAGTTGTCCCTTACAGTTACTACTCCCTCTATGGACTCGTGACTAAGCAAGATTGTATGGCAAAGGGGTGAGACCTTCATCCTCACTCCAGGGACTAAGCTCATAGCTTGTTCCGTCCTTACTCAATTATTGTCACCTCTTCCTTGGGCGTCCAACATTTGTTTTACCTTGAGGTTTATAACCACACACGATACTAGGTATTCTACCGTCGTTCCTTCTTTCTATATATTCCTTCAAACTGTTATTATGTTCTGCAACTTTATATATCTATATTTCTTATTAGATCTCTTCTTGTACAGCCTTTTACACGGCGTAGAAATTTCATTTCTGCTTTCTGCATCTTACTTCTGTCTTTCTGTTTTAAAATCCACGATTGACATCCATATAACAAAACTGCTACTGCCATTATGTTATATAATTTCAATTTTCTTTCCTTTCGCGTACTATCCCTCAGAGTTTTATTTATTGTTCCACACATTTGTTGAAGTTTATTTATTTAAAAGTCAAACAACACAGACTGGGTGGCACCATAATATTATCTACCTGTCAGAGGTGGAGGTACAGTTGTCCTGCACTGATTCCTCTGTGGATTCGTGACGAAGCAGGATAATATAGTATAGGGATGAGACCTTGAAGACTAACAGTCCACTACACACCAATCTACGAGCATCGCATAACATTTCCGCGATATGACTACGTAGTTAAAGTAACGCAAAAGAAATGAAGAAAAACGAAAGATAATCATTTTACTCTTTGTTTCCTCTATCATAATTCCTTAACGGATAAGCTCAACAAATAACAAGAGTATTCATTGTGTTATAATTACACGGCACGATTCGGACATCGTTAATTTAAAACTATATAGGGTAGCAGATTGTGTTTCGGATTACTTGTTGCTGAAAATTAAGTACAGGCAGAAGGTGTTCATAATTAAGATAAACGTTGATAAATTAAAAGATAAGGTTAATGTAATGACAGTCAAAAGGGAAGAAGTTAAAGCAAAGTATAAGGAGAAAAGTAAAGAACTGCAGAAGGAAAACGTAGGTAGAGAGGATCCACTTAATACACTTAATGAGGTTTTTAAAACAGCCGAAGAGGTATTAGGAAATAAGAAAAATGTGTATAGAAATGAGTGGTATAATGAGGAATGCAAAGGAGAAGTTAAGGACAGGAACAAAGTCAGTAGCAGAATGTTGGAGACACAAGAGGAGCAAGGACAGAAAGAAGGAAAGAGAAAATGAGGAAGGAAAGAAGCAAGGAGTATAGAAAGGCAAAACGACCAGATGAAATAAATAAATTTAAGAAGTAGATGAATATGCTAGGAAAATCTGTGAGGGATGTGAAGTACCAAATAAGATAAGAAAAATGTCCTTCAAACAAGAACAATATGTTGCTAAAACTTGTTTTGTTGTTTAAAATTGATGCTGTCAATTGCTAGGATCACATCAGCGTCGCCGGTGTGCCGGAATTTTATCACAATAGGTTACGCGACGTTCACTTGGTGGATCTTCTGAGCACTTGGACTTTATCGCCAAATATTGATAAGCAGTACCAAAGAAGTCACTAATGAACGTATTATGGCTTAAGATTTGAAAGTGCTTTCGTAAATCAAACGCAACGTACATATAACCAAACCGCCACTGCAATACAATTGAAAGTTAAAAGAGTGGCACAGTCCGTATAAAGTGGAAGGGGGTAAAACCCAACATCCCCTCTTTCGCAAACGTTGGACATTGTATCATGTTCACTTTGAGAACTAGCATCGCATGCCTAAACAATGAAATAAGAACTAGTATAATGTTTTGATAAGTGACTATCGTTTGTGAGCACTTTATTAGTCGATACTCAGGTTTATGAGAGCATTTAAAAATGAATTTCCAAGAAATAAGGATGGAAAACCTTGTTAAAACGAAATAACAATTGGCGGTTTGCTTCGCCATTTAGCTTTCATAAAAAGAGAAGCATCACTTTACAGCAGACTGCACGTATCTGAAATAAAAAGAAATTAATTTCCCAGGTCAAAGTCGTTTGAAGAGTACTATTTACTGGATCGGCATGTTATGCTTTGGCAGCACGGACAAACAAACTGATTCTGTTGTACACTTCAAAGCCACGCAAATGTATCATTGAACTGTATGCTTCACATTCCACATTTTGAGGTATATGAGATTTGAAAACCGAACCAGACGCACGCACCTTTGGAATGGTGATAAATCGCTCGATCACGTCCAGGGGATGTTTCCCCCTTCGCTCATTGCATCAATGCCATTGTCCTAATTCCATAACTACCTATACATTTTCGTTTCCAATTCTCCTATTCGCAATCCACTAGGGAGAGAAGCAAGGGGTAACTTTCTGTGCATTACACTGGTCAGTGTGCAAAACATAACAGACATGAAATCACACATTGCTTTGTTTATCATACGCTGAAGGAAGACGAAATAAAGCTCTGTCCTCTGATGCGTCATATCGGCACGATTTCTCTAAAGGTTACAACCCCACAATGTCCGTATATGCCGGCCTAGCACAATGTCTTCCCTGATTATGATTAATTATATCTCAAAATGCATGCTAGATACAGATATGCGGTTTCATGCAAATGGTATTCTAATACATACAGAATCTACGGGTACACTTCACATGTAGTCCATCTGTTGCACAAAGAACGTGCTAGATTTCTCCCCATGTGTTTGTCAACATCCCCTTTTGAGACCATTTCTACAGTACATCGTGTTCGCAGCTTAAGTGCTAGTATCAGGAACTGGTAAACTAAACATGTCTTTTCCTTTTTACTTTCTCTACTACCTATAGTGAGTAGAGGCTCCTAAAAAGAGCATTTTTAGAAAAAGGTCCGTGTGTGTGTATGTGTGTCCATGAACAGCATAACTCAAAAACGAAAAGTCGGTTAAAAACCAAGTTGATATTTAAGTTTAACGTCCTTCAAGGATGCGAAGCGAAGATTTGGAAGACAGTTCCTCTACCCTAAACTACCTTTTGCATGGAAAATGGTTGGATCATTTTGATTTTCTCGAACAATTTTTATTAAAATGGCATATATTTAAGAAATTTTTATATGCAAATAAAATTATTATTTTGAATTTTCTAGCTATGGTCCATGTAATCCTGTTTACTCTGGATGATTTGAAATCTCATTATACAAAAATGTAGATCTTGCTAAAACAGACTATTAATGTCCACATGAATTTCATTTTTTGGAGTGAACCATTTCGAAGATATTCGTTGTTATTTGTATGAGTTATACAAGACCTATGCTTTTACAAATGGAAGACCGCTTGAAGCCGAAATTGTGAACGCCATAATTATGGAAATAATGCTGCTTCACAGGGCAGAATTAAATAACCGGGAAATATTAAAATCGTCGCATGTATAAAAGATACAGACCTGGGAACATCGTTCACGGTTAAAATTGTCAGAAGGGACATATAATGGTACAGAAAAGTCATTAGTGGCAAGTTCCAGCTAACCGGACTAAAACCCTGAAATACTAGTTTTTCTGGAAATCACTTAGTGCAGGTGTGTTGAACAGGAAAACAAGGGATGGTTACGCACGCTTCAGCGAAACCCCGTTGCTAGCGTAGAGGTAATTAAGAAGTGAAAGGCATTAAGGGGGATTTGAGGAGAAGTTGGAAAGTGACATTTACTTTGATTTTGAATAAAAGTGTTTCAACGAGAGCTCTGTCTTTTATGTGAAAATACCCACGCATACCCAGAAAATAAGGTACATGCAGAGCAGCCGGAACAGAAACTATCTGAGAACAGCATTCCGCAAAGGATAGCGGAATAGAGGAGGCGGTATTCCCGCTTCACGTTATTCATTTTTATACCTTACACGTGCAAGGAGAACGGAATCTGAAAACCTTCATATAGCGGCCAGCTTTAAAAGATTTGGCTACCGTTCAAAACCTGCTGTATTCCCATAGTCTTCTTGTACCTAAAAGAAAATTAGATCATTTGTGCATTTCTGTACACACGAAGCCTTTTCTAAAAATAGTCTTTTTGATTCAGGTGTCTCAAAAGATATGATTCCGGTGAAACCTTGACATCGAATTTTTAGGTGGAATACAATACTTCCTCAGTTTACTACACCTAGTAGAGGAAGTAAAAACAATCAACAAAACAGAAACAGCATATGAATAAAAGTATTAAATTTTGCTTCCAGTCAAACCATGCAGAAAGAAAAATCTTTAACTAAGATTGTTCATAAAATCACAAACGTGTTCAAAACGTCTAATTCTACCTAACAAGTTCTAATATTCTGTATAGCACGCTTCACATATTCAGTGTAGTAATATTTGGTTTATTATGTATACCAGTTATATAAACGGAAATAGAATTCACCATAATTAATATCACTTCTAAAGCTAGTGCAATAATGTTCAACATATACCTAGAATTTACTAGTCATACAAATATGTTAACATGGGGTAATCTAATGTTGATTACATTACCATTTTGAAAACGTTAAAGATAATGAAAATGTTACCACGTAAAAAGCGGGGAAATATTCTTCAAAACCTTCACATTGTGTGACTCAGATTTGAAGAGAGTATTTATGTGACTTTTCCTTTAAAATAATGCAGTTCATAGCCAGGCGTCATAGATATCTAGATACCTACGCGTGCGTACACGAGTGCATGGACCTTTTCGCTGAAAGTACTGCTTTAGATTCCAGGCATCACAAACTATGGGGGAGGGTGAGTAAATATGTGGGGTTTAAGGGCCCGTCGGGTCATTTGGGCCTGAAGTCAAACAATAAAATCCCAAATACACTTACTGGGTTAATAAGGAAAATTAAAAGAGAACGTTAAAATACTAAACAATTTAAACAGTAAAATGCAAAGGACTACTAGATTAAAACACTATAAAAGGATCTCAGAAATCTAACAGCCACCATGAAACTAAAAATCAAGTCTGACTTCTAAAAGTTAGGTAAAATACCGTAAAATAATACCGTTAAGATCCAAAAACCATCTATAAATATTATTAATTACATTAATTAATATTATTATATTATTACTATAATTATTAATAATAATTATTAATTAGATTCGCATCGAGACATAAGGTGGTGCTGTTTTCTGTTATGTGAATATCTAATCATGGTGGAAAACGATTTTCCATAACTCCAGTATGGCAAAAGCAGAAATGTCACTCAATCTTCTTCAGGAACCTAGTTCTCTTTCAGGTTATGACGTTCTTTTGCGTGTAAATAAACGTTGCGAAGGAAGCCATGTTGGGGAATTTACAATGGGAACCAGAGGCTTGCATGGTAAACATCAGACCACCAGAGACCACTGTCAACCATGGAATTCGAGTATATCTCCGCAATTCCACTTACTCCTAAAAATAAACCTTAGGCACAAAACTCCGTTATTCTTAAAAAAATACATTACAGAAAACTTGATGTTCTATAGTTTTCAGTCAAAAATATATTTTCGATGTCTTATGTAAAGTTTCAACGGTTTTAAACTTCAGTGTAACAGCTCTTTCAGTTCCGAATCCATTATATTTTAAAACTGCATTTTTTATACTACGCCAAATGCTTCACACGATGTAACTTTAAAAATAACTGTCTTTTGAAATCCTATGTCTAATATCTAGCACAAAAACCTACCATAGTTTTGTTTTACTGCCCTTAGTTTAAAAGAAAATAATTTTTAATCTGTATTAGAAATTAGTAGTTCTTAACATATTTAAAATATATAACGAAATACCCATTCAAAATAAAATGATATGGGATATGAGATTACGCGTACTTTGGAAATCTTCAGGACAAATTTCAGAACAATTGAAAGAAAACTGTGTTGTGTGGAAAATTTTGGAAAAGTGAATGGGTTAAAAAAACAATTTTCAAGAAGTTCAAATTTTAAAACATTTGTGCTCCTGATTTGAAACTATATGATATAAGCATAGGCAACTAGTACAATATATAGTCCAAATAGATTTTTAATTTATTACTCCGAATTATTTTAAAGTAATGGAATACGAATGTTATATTTTATGAAATCCATATCAAATTTCCGAAGTGCATCCCCTTTTTTCAACTTCTCCATTAAAATTATGCATCATATTGGAAAATTGACATTAGCAATAAAAATTACGTCTTTGAATTTTAGATTTCTTTTTTGCAGTTACTTTACTCTTTCTCTGCTACGTATAGTATTGCATTCCACCCAAAAATTTGATGTCTAAATTTCACCGAAAATATATGTTTTGAGCCCCCTGCATAAAGAATGCATGTTTACAAACTCTGTGTGTGTGCGTGCGTGTGTGTGTGTGTGTGTGGGGGGGGGGGGGGGGTCTGTGTGTCCATGAGTGTCAGCCTGCAGTCAGCATAACTCAAAAACGAAAAGTGGGTGAAAAACCAAAGTTGGTATTTAAGATTAATGTCTTTTAAGAATGCGACACGAAGATATGGAAGAAAATTGCTTCACTCTTAACTACTCTTTGCATGGAAAACTTTGATTTTCTAAAAGGAGGCTCTAACGATTTTGATTAAAATGCTTGACATATTTTTGTGACAAATGAAATGTATATTTTGAATTTTATGGCTATAACCCATGTAGTCCTGTTTACTCTGGATGACTTTTGCATAACTGGTAAACCGTAAGAGATCGACCAAATCTGACTAATAAAAGTGTGTCTTGCTGAAACACACAATTTATGTGCAAATAATTTTTTGTAGAGTGAACGATTTCGTAGATAGCCCTTTTTGTTTGTGTAATTTTGGAAAATTTCAACTTTTGTCTAATGGAACATAGTTATTCTTTTCTGCATTTTAATCGTCCAAAGAGAACGGGATTTGAAAGCTTTAAAGGATTTGACTCTATTGTTTTTGGCCTTTCTCTTTTTCTTCTGGAAAACAACCTTACTTTCAATATTCTTTTTGGCATTCTAAGGTAGCATCCCTAAAAGGTGAAGTAGTCGTCTCACGCTCGGAAGTCGGCGTGCTGACCCCCGCCACCCCCAACCTGCACTCCTCCTTGGTCTTGGCTGCAGCTGGAGGAGGCAGCGGCCGGGCGATGAGGGTAACCCCTGCATAGAGGAGACGCCCTAGAGATTATTATTATTATTTATTATTATTATTATTATTATTATTATTATTATTATTATTATTATTATTATTATTATTATTATTATTATTATTATTATTATTATTATTATTATTATTATTATTATTATTATTATTATTATTATTATTATTATTATTATTATTATTATTATTATTATTATTATTATTATGTTCTGTTAATCTCTCAGTATGTCCTTGCCAACTTATTCTTCGTACCTTTATAAACCCCACAATATCTTGCTTATTTATCAGTTCATGTAGCTCATAACAGTATTGAATATAAATGCTTGCTGTTTTAGCAACAGATGTTTATCCCGCCTCTTCTGAATGCCTGCGTACATGTAAAACCATTGAAACGCTGAAAAGGTGCATAAATCCTTTGAGGTATTATTGCTGCTTATCAATATTGTGACATTCAATGGCGCCTACGCTAGATCTGACGCTGGTGAGCAATACTTAACGGATCCGCTAGATGTCAGGCGTGTTCTACACAGGGTAGCCTTCCATGACTAAAAGGGCAGGGCAGGCTCTTACTCAGTAAGGGCGGCTGGCAGAGCAGTGAATTATTAATTTTAAGTTCTATGTGATTTTTTTTAAACGTTATTATATGTACTATGGCATACAGACTTTCTCCAACACTACACAAATGCGAAAATCAGGAACGTTTCACTACGAAAATTAGTACCTATGATCTACAATGTACCAAAGGTAAGACCACTGACCTATGGAGCTCTTGAGAAAATGGAATAGATATGCAACTCTAGCATAAGGGAGTTTCAATCACCTTAAAGAAAGTTAATAAACCACATTATATGGAGAAGAGAGAAGTAACGGTCAATGATGCACAAATGTTGGCCTTACCTTTACGAGGATGTTGGAGATTTTTGGAAGGTAATCAAAGAGTCCTTCGAATACTAGTGTCACAGGTTCTTATTTGCATGTCAAATTGTCTCTCGCATCATCAAATTGAGGGTTCCAATGTAAAATTATTGCTGAGTGAAGCCTTTTTCGACACACGCCAGATAATCTACGTCACGAGAGAATGATGTCCAAGCAATTGCAGAACATTTTCCTACAACACAAGCTTCCAAGAAATGCCTTGCACTATGCTAACAGGAAGCCGCATGTCTAGACGTTAATTTATCACTCCTGAATATTTCAATTCTGTAAATTTACATTTATCAGAAACCTATAAAGGATATAATCGTCACAATGTCGAATAAAATCCATTATATAATTTTCAAACGACTTTATCAATTGTTACTTATTTATCATAGCTATTCCACAAATTCTAATACTCTAATACTTGCGAAAATGCTTTTTACATTGCTAGAGAGAGAGCCCCGTGAAACGTACTTAAAATATATTTCAAATAGCAAGTACCAAATAATAAAAACTGGTTGGAAATTGCGTCTATTGCTGGAGTGGAGTACCAATATCAGAGAGAGCCAAATCTGGGGTGGCTGTTCTAGCAAAGAGAAAATGGAAATCTGCAATAATTATTACTTGGGAGGAACAAGGAAGTGACAAGACAATTAAGATTGTGTATTTATAAATCTCCTGTGGAAGTAATAGGGATATATGGTCCTAACAACGATGCTTCAGTAGAAGAAAGAGCTTCTTATGACGATCTGAGAGGATCGAACTGTTGAATGTTCGGATGGACATGAGTGTTTGTTAAAGGGAGACATTAATGGACGTGTCGGTAGGATGGTTAATGATGTCAATATTGGAATCTGGAGAGAAGATATAGAAAAGGAAGCCGTAAAAAAGTTTAAATATTGATGAGACAGGCAGCTGTAAAGTGGATGTAGACAGTAAGCTAGACGAAGCACGATGAGCTGTACGACTGTTTTATGGGGCTTTGTGAAGTAGAACCACGTTCAACTGTACAAAGAAGAAGATTATGAAGACTATAGTGGACAGTATACTGACCTATGTTGTTGAGGCGGAGACTTTGGTAGAGAGACAAAGGTCTAACATCTTGGAAGTAGAAATGCACGCACTAAGGCGTAGTGCTATAGTATCATGATTGGAAAGGAGAAATGAAGAGGTGAGTCGGATGATTGAATGATCGAGTATTACTTAAGGGCTCGTCGACAACTAGGTCATTAGGGCCCGGAGACAGATGATGGATGGAGGAAAGTGGTGGAGAGAACTCAAAAGCTGGGCCTTCAATGGTATGGTCACCTTAGAAGATTTGAGGATAATAGGTGGCCCAAGAACTAATTAGAATACTCACCTCGTGGAAGAAGGGAGCGGGGCAGGCCAAGAGTAACTTGGAGAGGAGGGATTCATAGAATGGTAAATGATTGATGCCTGAAGGAGAATGACTGGTTTAAAGGAAAGAATGACAAGTGGGAATACAGGGCAACTGCTAAGAGTGAAGAAGATCTTAAAGGTAGACGTAAAGTGAGTATCACATAAGCTAAGAGTAATAATTTTGAAATCCTGTTTGATTTAGAAGATTCAGCAGGAAATATGGATTAAGGACTTTCCTAGATATGAGAATATCAATTCCTGCGGATACTTTTGGAACCAAAAATACGCTTTGGGTAGTCTTAGCATTAAAACAGGTAACTTTGACGGCACAAACTGGGCGAAATTGATCTATTTCTGGCCCGAGCGCCGAATAATTGATGACTTAATTACCATGGCAACAAGCAAGTGATGACGTACTTACCGCCATAGTATAATTTTTTTACCTAAAACCGTTAGTCTCACATGTGCAGAGGTATTCTAGCTCAGGAATCACCTCATTAGATTTGTTTTGAAACCGTAACTATATTAATCATAGCCTATGTTACTTGGTATACTCGTTTTCCTTCGTCAATATTAATGCTACAAATTAGTGAAATTAGAAAGTGTTATGCTGAGCTCTGTAAGTGTTAGAACAAATTAAACATCTGTTTAGGAACAATATTACGTCACAAATCTCTGATATATTATAATCTTTCATTTAGCAAACTAATTTATTAATTATTTTCACGTATTTTAATGTTAAGATTTCATAAAACGTTGTATGTAATAAGCATAAAACAGTTTTCTGTGACATTCGTAAAAAATAGCGTTTGAGCAAAAGTGTATGCGCTATACATATAGTGGTGTCATTATCAGTCATATTATACACTAGTTATATAACTACTTTGCATATAACATTGTTGGCGCCGTCACATTGTTATGCAAAAAATGGGCTGTGGAGCAGCCATTGGAACCAAGAAATTACATGCCGGATATCTTTGAAATAGAAGAAATGTCGTTTGGATATTATTTGGCAACTGACAATAATTCTGAAGTGCCCTTTTTGAAGAAATGGAACATAATGAAGAATCCACTGTGTTCCTCCCTACTTCTGAAACTTCATATAGCAATTCGACTGTGATAATTAGGGAAGGGGGTTATAGTAAGTAAACGTAGCAATACCATTAACAGCATGGAGTATAGAGCCGGTAGGTAGCGTGAGGGATGTACTGCCTTCCATTTTACGTGTTTACAAGAGGACTGCAAGGTCACCAGCGCTTCCACTTCCCTTTGCAGGTACAGTTTGGTTATTTAGGGCTGACCCTGCAGAAATGCAGAGGAGAAAGTTGTATATGGTGGAGGGAAAAGTCTGGCAGTATTCTCTTTGGCTGCGTTTGTTACACGCATTGCCCACATACATCCTGCTCGGCTACTACCTACTCAAAGCCCCTCCTTGAAGATAGTGGACTTGTGAAACTACTGTGCATACAGCTAAGCACATTCAGGACGAATAAGCCATACTATACAGCCGGCTTCAAATGTTGCCCGAGTCACATGCTGCTAGCCGCTAGATGGCTTATCTATGGGTTATGCCAGGTGGTCTCAAAGGTCGACTTGCCAGCTCATACCGGTCTACAATGGTGAAGGACGTAATGTGTTGTAAGTTCAAAGAGAACATCACTCCAACATTTCTCTTACAATTAGTCGTGAGAAGGTTATCTCAAAGTACAGAAAACATTAACGTTATAAGCCAACTCGCAGCGAGGATGGAAACAAAATATTTCGCACTAGTGATGTCATATCACTTTATCATGAAATTAAATTTAAAATGTTCGTGTAATTTAAGCTATTCGTGGAGCACACACATTCGCACTTTAAAATTTGCAAATTGTTTTCATTCAGCGAACATGAAATGCGTATTCGACCTAAAATTTCATTTCGAAGTTGAAAACATTAAACGGCTGTTTGTTGGAAATAGCACAAAAACAGAACTTCAAAGAAAAACAGAAGTTTAGTTAACACAAGTAACAGAAGTATTGCAAATCTCAAAACAAAATGTATTAAAAACTACGAGGCATCAAGCTCTCTATAGATTACGATGTAGTCATATTTCTTAAACACCGTTAATGCTATGACAAAAGGCAACGTTACTTGTTTACATACGTGCAAAAAGAATGTGCAAAGTTTTTTTAGTTGAAAAAATTGATTGCTTGGCTTCTTGCTTCCTCCACGCTGACCACACATTAGAGGAACATACACAAAAGTAAATAACTCTGATGAAGCCGTCGCTGCTCCGGGCTGACCAGGCGCAAGTAATTCACAAGAAAATATTTCGTATCTTTTCCCTACACCCTCTCGTCCATCGCAAAATATTTGGAGCCGAATGTAAGAAAGTTATTTTCAACTGTTTAGATCTTCAACTTAGAGTACTTTTCCATCTGAAGGTTTATCTGGAGATGAAAAGGAAGGAATGCCATGACTGGGAATCACATGGAGTAGCGCTTACATGCTGAGGTATCCTTCTTCTCGTGATGTAGGGACAAACTTTGAGGCCGAAAAAGGAAATTTCTGTATTAAAACCGAAAAAAGGGTTTACTTGTGGAAGAAAACCACCTATGGAGTGTTTCCCTGAAGGAAACATGTTGCGTGACCACGGCCAAGCAGGAACCCTAGCATTGGTATTCCTCTACACAGCAGTCGTACGCGGATACTGCAGATTTGTTGTTGCCACGCCTCACACGGATACTGGACGCCATATATAGCTATAGTTATTTCTTATTATTACTTTATCTACTACGTATAGTAAAGCAGAGGAAGTTTTGTATTCCACCCAAAAGTGTGATATGAGATATCACCAAAAATATATGTTTTGAGACACCCTGAATAAAAAAAAGCATTTTTACAAATATCACCGCGCGCGCGCTTGTGTGTGTGGGGGGGACTGTATGAGTGTGTGTGTGTGTGTGTGTGTGTGTGTGTGTGTGTGTGTGTGTGTGTGTGTGTCAGTCTGTGGACAGCATAACTCAAATACGAAAACTTACTGAAAAGCAAAAGTTGGTATTTAAGATTAATATCGTTTAAGGATGCCACAGGAAGATATGGAAGAAAGTTGCTCGACTCTAAACTACCCATAACATGAACATTTTTCAAAAATTTTGATTTTCTAGAAAATGGATCTCAAGATTTTGATTAAAGTGCCATATGTTTGAGATATTTTTATGACAAATCAAAAGTATATTTGGAACTTTACAGCTATAGCCCATGTAGTCCTAGAGCTCTGGATGACTTTTGCATAACTGGTGAGCCGTAAGAGATAGACCAAATCTTACCAATAGAAGGTGTGCCTTGATAAAACACAATTTATGTGCAAATAATGTTTTTCGTAGAGTGAACCATTTCGGAGATAGCCCTTTTTATTTGTGTAATTTTGCAAAACTTCAAATTTCGTCTAATGGAACATTGTTATTCATGTATTGTATTGTATTGTATTGTAAACGTAGAAAGAGAACGGAATTTGAAGGCTTAAAAGGATCTGACTAACTAGTATATTGTTTTTGGTCTTTCCCTTTTTCATCTAGAAAACAACCTTATTTTCAATATTCTTTCTTGGGATTCCACGGTAGCATCCCTATAAGGTCAAGTAGTCATCTCAGGGTCGGGGGAGTCGCCATGCTGACCCGCGCCCCCCCAAACTGCACTCCTCCGTGGCCTTGGCTGCGGCTGGAGGAGGCAGTGGCTGGGCGATGAGGGTAACCTCTGCATAGAGGAGACGTCCTAGGGATTACTATTATCTTCCGTTAATCTCTGTCTGTCCTAGCCAACTTAGTCTTTGTGCCTTTATAAACCCCACAATATCTTGCTTATTTATCAGTTCATGTAGCTCATAACAGTATTGAATATTAATGCTTGCATATTACAACTATGGTATAGCAACAGATGGCTATCCAGCCTCTTCTGTATGCCTGCGTACATTTAAAACCATTGAAATAAAAAAAAAGTGTATAAAAATAAGCTACTTTATCTACAGCTGTTTCCCACCAGACAGAATAATATTGCTTTGAGCTATGAGTGCTACTTATCAATATTGTGACGTTCAATGGCGGCTACGCTTGATCTGACGTGGGTGAGCAGTACTTAACGGATCCGCTAGATGTCAGGGTAAAGACACTGGCGTCTTTGACACAGGGTAACGTTCCATCACTAAAAGGGCAGAGCAGCCTCTTACTCAGTAAAGGCGGCTAGGAGTGTCATGAATTTTTAATTTTATGTTATATAAATGGATTTGTCTGCTTTTTAAAACTTTATTATATGTACTATGCATACAGGACTTTCTCCAACACTACACAGTAGCGAAACTCAGGAACGTTACACTACGAAAATTAGGCCTCTGGAAGTCCAATGATTGGAAAGCAGGGTTTACCAAATATTTCAGTTTGTTTATTATAAAGTATTGGCCTGGTGCCGGTACATAGGGCCCAGCTTACAGGCTATATTTGACATTTATATACAATTTGCTTACTTATAACCAATTATAGTTTTTGGTTTGTGCAAAAACCCATACGGTGACCATCTATCGGTCACCGAGAATAGTTTTCTTATGTCCTTTAAGTTCTGTTCAGTTTGGTTTATATATATGTATATACCTATGTACATATTTACAATTATATACACGCATACATACACGCGCGCACTCACACACACACACACACACACACACACACACACACACACACACAAACACCTTCACTGGGCACACCAGAAATATGCGTCCCAGCGCACTGCACTATCTACACTTCATATATACACTTTCCCGCTGTTTTCCTGCGCGGGCAGGGGACAGCTCCTGAATATTTTCCGAGGCGAGGGCCTCTGCCGGAACATGTGTGTGGCTTAGGAACGAGGTTGCGTGGACGCGCATTTGTCGGCGAGCCGTGCCGCTTCTAGAATATTTTTATTCTAGTATGTTTGCGGTGCTTCGGCTCGCCTTTGCCGATGTTGGCGATCACGTCATTCTCGTGGTTCCTAATGCGCGTCCATGCCGCCATTGCTCGTTTTTCTATTGCCTCCGGGATGAACGGGATCCGGGTTTCGCGGTGAAGAATGTGGTTAGTGGTGAGGAGTGGAGCAGACAGGCTTTTTCTGAGGGAGAGGTTTTGGAGGGTTTGGAGTTTTTTCAGGGCAGTTTTGGAGCCATTAGCCCAGGCCACACATGCATACAGGACCACCGAGAGAATAAATGACCTATATGGTATCAGTTTTGACTTCAGTCGCAACTGTTTACTACGGAAGATGGGGGCGCAGAACTTGAGCCGTTGTCTGCCTTTGTTGGCACTATTTTTTATGTGGGTGGACCAACACATTGTGCGGTCCAAGGTGACACCTAAGTATTTAACCTGCTGACGGCAGTGTAATATTTGACCACCGACCGTTAGGTCCATTGCCAAAGTGTGATGCCGCTTAGACAAATGAATCAGCTGGCATTTGTCGGGATTGATTTTGATTTTCCAGTCATGTTGCCATGAGAGGAAGTTGTTCACATAAACTTGCATTTCTGCAAGGCCGAAACGTGGGTTTCTATGGTGATTGTATATTGCAGTGTTGTCGGCATACATGACGACCTTGCATCTAGTGTCCACTGGGAAGTCATTAGTGAATAATTTGTACAGAAAAGGGGACATGATTGCCCCTTGTGGGACGCCAGCACGCATCACTCGCTCCCGTGAGGAGGAGCGGTCCACTTGGACGTAAAACTGCCGCTTTTCTAGAAAATTGTGCAGCAAGTATAGATAAATTTGAAGAGCCGGGAAATTGTGGTGCAGTTTGTAAATGAGGCCATTGTGCCAGCACCGGTCAAATGCGGCTTCTACGTCCAGAAATAGCGCCAATGTTGAAGCCCCATTGTTAAATTGCTCTGTTACGTCATCAGTTAGTCTGAGGAGCTGTAGTTCAGTGGAATGTCCTTTTCTAAAGCCAAACTGTGAATTTCAGAGTTCATGTGTTGCCGAGACTTGTTTTTGTAGTCGAGAAAGCATAGATTTTTCGAGCAATTTACCAATAGTAGACAAAAGACTAATGGGGCGATAGTTTTGCGGTTTTCTGGTGCTTTTCCCTTGCTTTGGGAGCATGATAACCTTAGCTCGTTTCCAAGTGGAGGGGAAATAGCCTTGCTGGAAACAGGTGTTAAATATCTTTGTTAGTTGCACCAGCGCTTTTCTCGGGAAATGCTTAAGTTCCTCATTAGTCACTTTGTCTGGGCTGACAGCTTTCGCATTAGGCAATTTCATAATGAGCTTGAAAACTTCCTGCGGTGTTATGATGGGTAGTTGTTGCTCTTGCTTCTGCGCCACCCAGGTTTGTACCCATGTCTGGATCTCCCGTTCTATTTCACGGTTGGTCACTGGGTTTTCGGTGAATCTGTCTTGGAGACAGTCAGTGAAGACCTCGGCTTTCTCCTCTTCAGAGAAGTGCAAGCCGCTCTGAGTGTGCAGCGCCTCAGTTGCGTAGTTGACGCTCGTGGAAAATTTGAAAGCCTTGAGTAATTTCCACAAAGAAGAGTCCAAATGGGTGGTACTCAGCATTTTGTTTTCCCACTGTTCAGTTTTATTGATTTTAATTTGATGCCGAATGATGTTGCGTAGCCATTTTGCTAGCATTTTGTATTCAGGCTGTCGGATGTATCGCCACAGTCTTGTCAAGCGTCGTCTCCGCGCAATGAGTTGCTCTACCTCGGGGTATGTGTAAAAATCGGGTGGTCTTGTGGTGTATGTGGTAGCACTTCTCTTGGCTGTGTGTAGCGAGGCAGTGAAATTTTCAATGGCGACATATATATCTACCTCACTATAGTATGACAGTCTGGGTTGCGCCATCCCGTGCATTTCGATGGTGAACTTATTCCAGTCGGTCTCAGCCCTCCTTCGAGGGCCAGAGACACCGGCTGAAATACCACCCTGTATGTCGAAATGCACAGGAAGATGGTCAGAGTCCAGGCTGTGATACACTGTAAAGTTGTTTAACAGTGTCGCGTTTTTTGTGAGTACGATGTCCAAAATCTCAGGGTCAAAGTGCCCTGATCGATGCCAAAAGGTGGGTTCTTGGGGAAGATGTACCTCAATGTCGTCATTATCAGTTATAAATTCAACCAGGAGATTTCCCGCCGCGTTTGCCCGGCGTGAAAACCACCAGGGGTGCCGGACATTGAAGTCTCCTGCAACTATAACGTGCTCCTCTAAAGCGAGGATTTGTTCGAGGTCACGTATGAAATCTGGGGAGTTAGGGGGCCGATAAAGTGCTACCAGCATCACCGTTTTATTATTTACACGTGTTTTAAGTGCTGTGCACTCTAACGCTGCCATTACAGGCAACGTAACAGAAGCATGAGCAATAGTATTTCTAAGCAAAATAGCAGTCCCTCCCCCTTGTCTGCCAATTCTGTCGTTCCGAAAGATTTGATACCCCTGGAGCTTAAAAGTATGCTCGTGTTTTAATTTTGTTTCGCAGATAAATGCGACGTCAATTTTGTTACGCCGTAGGTAGTTTTCAAGTTCGTGTTGCTTCCTGTGAATGCCATCTGCATTCCACAGGAGTGCGCGAGTTAAAATTGCACACAAAACACCCAGTATTTAACCTCACGCTGTGAACATCAACGATGAAGCTACCAAACCCCGAGCAAGAAATTGAAGTGATGATTCGGAGTCCATTGTTTCAGAAACCAATAGCATTTCTTCTTCCCCTCATTGTAGCCAGGCGGGCCACTGACGAATGGGGCAGTTTTCTTCACTTCCGTGAGGAACTAATATAGACATGCAACTGGGTTTTTTAAAAAGATAAAGCAAACCCGAATTCACAATTATTGTAAAATTATAATTAATGTTAATTTTGGCCTGTAAGCCGGGCCCCTCTGTACCGGCACCAGGCAAATGCTTTCTTTAATAAAATAAGTTGAAGTTGAAGTTAGCAAGCCGAAGCACCGCAAACATACTAGAATAAGAATGTTCTAGACGCGGCACGGCTCGCCGACTAATGCGTGTCCAAGCATGCAACCTCGCTCTTAGGCCACACACACACGTTACGGCAGAGGCCCTCGCCTCGGAAAACACCCAGGAGCTACACCCTGCCCGCGCAGGAAACCAGCGGGAAAATGTAAATATTGTAAATAGTGCAGTGCGCGAGCTGGGACGCATATTTCTGGTGTGCCCAGTGAACGTGTATGTGTGTAAGCGTGTGAATGTGAGTGTGTGGGTAAATGCGTGCGTGTATGTGTGTATATAGATGTATATATGTATATAAGGAAAAAAATCTGATGTGTTGCACTCACATGACTTTCTCTACTTTTGTACCAACCATTCTTACAAACTCTTATTCCTTTATCTTCTTCGTGTTAGTTAAAATAAACATTTGTACAAATTATCTTATTGCTTATTTCCTTGTAGGTGCAAGGGGAATGTTGGAATACAGTAGGCTTTGTGCGATAGTCAAATCTTTTAAAGCTTTGAGATTCCGTTCTCTTTGTACACGTAACATATAAAAAAATGAACAACGATGATCCATTTCACGAAAGTTCCAAGTTTTCCGAAACTAACACACATAATAAGGTATATCTCCGAAATGGTTCACCCTACAAGAAAATTTATTGAGACATAAATTGTGTATTTTAGCAAGATCTACATTTTTTGTATAGTATAATTTGGTCTATCTCTAACGGTTTAACAGTTATGCAAAAGTCGTCCTGAGTAAATACGACTACAGGGGCTATAGCCAGAAAATTCAAGATATACATTTCATTTGTCATAAAAATATATCAAACATATGACATTTTAATCAAAATCGTTAGAGCCATTTTCAAGAAAATAAAAATTTTCGAAAAATTTTCCATGCAAAGGGTAGTTTAGGGTGAGGCTATTTTCTTCAAAATGTTCGTGTCGCATCCTTGAACGACATTAAACTTAAATACCAACTTTGGTTTTTAACCGACTTTTCGTTTTTGAGCTATGCTGTCCACAGACTGACACACAGACACACACACTGACCTTTTTCTAAAAATGCTTTTTTTGGATTCAGGGGGTCTCAAAACATATTTCCGGTGAAATCTCGACATCGAAGTTTTGGGTGGAATACAATACTTCCCCTACTTACCATAGACAAAGTAAAAAATAATTGGAATAGACACCAAAAGACTAACGAAAACTATTCTCGGTGGCCTAAAGACGGCCACCGTATGGGTTTTTGGTGATACCCAAAACTATAAGTTTGTAAAAAAAATTGCAAATAAATGTAAATTTATAGCCTGTAAGCCGGGCCCCTTGTACCGGCACCAGGCCAAAATTATGAATAAAGAAACTTGTTAGAGGGGTTTCAATCCGCATAAAGCATGTTACTAAACCACATTAGATGGAGAAGGGAGAAGTAACGGTCAATGATACACAAATGTTGGCTTTACCTTTACGAAGATTTCGGGAGATTTTTGGAAGGTAATCAAAGAGACCTTCGAATACCAGTGTCACAGGTTCCTATTTGCATGTGAAATTGTCTCTCGTATCATCAAAATTGAGGTTTCCAATACAAAATTATTGCTGAGTGAAGCCTTTGTTGGCACACGCCAGCTAACCTATGTCAGAGGAGAATGATTTCCAAGGAATTGCAAAACATAGTATAATTTTTACTTTCTCTACTGGTAAGTAGGGGAAGTATTGTATTCCACACAAAAATTCGATGTCGAGATTTCACCGGAAATATACGTTTTGAGACCCCCTGAATCCAAAAAAAGCATTTTTAGAAAAAGGTCCGTGTGTGCGTCTGTGTGTGTCAGTCTGTCAGCCTGTGGACAGCATAGCTCAAAAACGAAAATTCGGTTAAAAACCAAAGCTGGTATTTAAGTTCAATGTCTTTCAAGGATGCGACACGAAGATTTTGAAGAAAATAGTCCCACCCTAAACTACCCTTTACATGGAAAAGTTTTCGAAAATTTTCATTTTCTTGAAAATGGCTCAAACGATTTTGATTAAAATGTCATATGTTTGATATATTTTTAAGACAAATGAAATGTATATCTTGAATTTTCTGGCTATAGCCCCTGTAGTCGTATTTACTCTGGACGACTTTTGCATAACTGGTAAACCGTTAGAGGTAGACCAAATTATACTATACAAAAAATGTAGATCTTGCTAAAATACACAATTTATGTCTAAATAAATTTTCTTGTAGGGTGAACCGTTTCGGAGATATTCCTTGTTATGTGCGTGAGTTTAGGAAAACAACTTTCGTGAAATGGATCATCATTGTTCATTTTTTTATATGTTAAGTGTGCAAAGACAACAGAATCTCAAACATTTGACTATCGCACAAAGCCTAATGTATTCTAACATTCCCCTTGCACCTACAAGGAAATAAGCAATAAGATAATTTGTACAAATGTTTATCTTAACTAACACGAAGAAGATATAGGAATAAGAGTTTGTAAGAATGGTTAGTACAAGAGTAGAGAACGTCATGTGAGTGCAACACATCAGATTTTTTACCTAAAACTGTTACTCTCTTAAGTACAGAGGTATTCTAACTCAGGAATCACCTCATTAAATTTGTGTTGAAACCAAATCTATATCAGTCATAGCCGATGTTGCTTGCTATACTCGCTTTCCTTCGTCAATATTACTATTACAAATTAGTCACATTAGAAAATGCTATGCTGAGCTCTGTGAGTGTTAGAACTAATAAAATATCTGTTTAGCAACAATATTACATCACAGATCTGTGATATATTATAATCTTTCATTTAGCAAATTAATTTACTAATAATTTTGTCGTATTTTAATGTTAAGATTTTATAAAGCGTTGTATGTAATAAGCGTAAAACAGTTTTTTGTGACTCGTAAAAATGGTGTTTGAGCAAAGGTGTATGCGCTATTATTACTGGTGTCGTCATATTATACACTAGTTATATAACTATTTTGCATATAATATTGTCACATTGTTATGCTAAAAATTGGCTGCGTTTCTGAGTTTCAATCACTACGCCCTTAGGCTCAATGTTTTCTAATACTCATTAAGAAAGAATAACATATGACGAGTGCATGCTGATGCATTAACCGTTACGTTTCGTCTCAGACGATAGAGTTGTTAACACCATAGTATAACAATAGTCAATAATTCTCTGAATAATAGCTTTAGTTATTTTAATCAGGAAGAGCATATGTCCTTACATGAATAATGTATCTGAATTTTAAAGGAAAACTTAATATAGAGCGTTTGCAACGAATGATTAAACGAGCGGGTGGCTCAGGCGGTAACGTATGTGAGCTGCATTTGGGAGGTCGCGTGTTCGATCCCCGTGGCTAACGTTCCTGATTTATGGTTTTTTTTGGAGGTTTCCCAGGGTCGCCAGGTGAATGTTGGAAAGGATTCCATATCCTCATGCATTTAATATCCCTCCAGTTCCTTACATTAATCATTACGTCCCACCCTTCACCCCTTTGAGTTTATTTAAGGGTTGGAAGCGTTGGCAGCGTCGGCAGCAGCATGACAGGGAAAGAAATGTACCCTGGAGCTCTTGACCCCCGGACTGGAAAGTAAACCACTGGTTTCCGAGCCCCAAGAGGGTGATACAAGCCCGAGGGAGTTGGGCAGCTAAGCCAGCCTCTGCCGGGGTGCTTCTAACTCGAAAAATATAGGGACCCTGGCCTGTCGTGTCAATGATCCGGCCGCCTTTAGGATCCATTCACCTCAACCATCCTCCCGGGGGCTGCTCCGTCAAAGCCAAAGCTGTTCTGTATAATAGCTCTAGTAATTATCAGGAAATGCATAGAAAAAGATGCTCTTACAAACATAAACTGCTAAAATGGATCTATGAATGTTAAAAGTCAGCTTTTTATATAGCGCAGTTGTAACGAGTGATTAAATATAGCGATTGATGTGTTTTTACAGTTATAACTAAATTAACCAAAATAGTGGATACTAGTAACAGATTTCTTTGATTTCAGGGGAACGTTAAGTATATAATTACTTGTGAATAACAGAGCAGTGCAATCCAGTGCAGTGGAACAAGTTGAATTAGGTCAAACGTGCTGAATACCGCAGGCTCAACTAGGAAACCCAGTGGGCGTAATGTAGTTGGCAAAACTGAAACTGTCAGCACTCAAAGTTCAAATCCTCCCAAACAGAATAGCAAAATACCTCATGCTTCTCTTCCCTTTAGAATTTACCAACAACCTTTTTAAGTCCACAAGTTATTCATTTATGTGAACATTATCTCGATTGCGGTGCACCTGACTGAACAAGAATTTGAAAATAGTCCGTTAGAAAATAAAAGCTGCCCTTGAAATTCATGCGTTAATCTCGCAAATTCTACTGACATCGACATGTCGAGTGTGTTTTGTTTAGTGTGCTCTTGTAGTACATACATGATGACAGCGCAGTGCTTCCCCCTGGCTTGTCTCCATGGCGTTTTGTCCACTTTCCCTTTCTCCATACGGGAGTGAGTGCATTTATGTGTTTATGAACTCGAAAACCAAAAATTAAGTAACTACTAACTTCAAAGGTAGAAAAGCAAGCTTTTGTATGATAAATAAGCAGAAGAGATACATAAAATATCTGATGTGTTACACTCACATGACGTTCTCTACTATTGCACTGACCATTGTTACAAACTCTTATTTCTGTATCTTCTTCGTATTAGTTGAGATAAACATTTGTAGAAATTATCTTATTGCCTATTTTCTTGTAGGTCCAAGGAGAATATGGGATTACAGTAGGCTTTGAGCAAGAGTCACATCTGATGTTCCATTTGACATAAGTATGTTCTCCAAAACTCACACAAAAAGCAAGGAATGTCTCCGAAATGGTTCAGGGTATAAATAATATATTTGCACATAAATTGTGTTTTATCAAGATCAACATTTTCTGTATAGTAAGACTTGGTCTATCGCTTACGGTTTAACAGTTACGCAAAAGTCATCCAGAGTAAATAGGACTACATGGGCTATAGCCTGAAAATTCAAGATATACATTTCATTTGTCATAAAAATGACCAAAACATATGACACTTTAATCAAAAACGTTAGAGCTGTTTTCGAGAAAACCAATACTTTCTAAACATTTTCCATGTAAAGGGTAGTTTTGGCTGTAGAAATTTTCTTCAAAATTTTCGTGTCGCATTCTTGAAGGACACCAACCTTAATACCAACTTTGGTTTTCAACTGGCTTTTCATTTTTGAGTTATGCTGTCCACAGACTGCCACACACACACACACACACACACACACACACACACACACGCGCGCGCGCACGCGCACGCACACGCACACAACACACACAACACACACACACTCAAATTGCTCTATTTAGTGCTTCTTCAACAAATATTCTTTAAAAAAGATTAGCCTTCTATCTAGTTCATGTTATTGGGGATAAACTCCTGCAGATATGGTTTTACTGCATACCTACTGAAACATTCTGTGTGACCCGTGGTTTGATGATTTTTATCTTTAAAGCTTTTAGAAATTTACTGCACCTGCCCACTAGTCTTGCACTTCTTTTGAAACATTTAACCTTTAAATGTGCTGCACTGTATGGGGATTTTTCCCCGACCTGTTTCGAGATGCACTCAGTCTCGTGATGCCAATTGAGTAACTATTCCTGTGGAAAAGATAACATCCCTAAAAGTTCAAGTAGCCACCTTAGGGTCGGAGAGTCGATGCCCTAGGACCCGCCACTCAAATATTGCACTCCCCTGGCCTTGGGTGCGACTGGAGGTCGGTATCAGGACCACAAGACTAAAAAAGTACCCTCTGAACAGGGGAAACGACTTACGGATTATTATCATAATGAAATAATCCCTAGGGCGTCTCTGTGCATAGGTTGGCCTCATCGCCCGGCCTCTGCATCTTCCAGCCGTAGCAAAGGCCACGGGGGAGTGTAGATTGAGGGTGGCGGGGGTCAGCACGCCGACTCCTTCCACCTTAAGGCCACTACTTGACCTTACAAGGTCACTAATTTTCTATCAGGATAGCTCCTGAATTGTCCCTTTTAACGTTTTAATCAAACGTTTGCAGAGAAAAGAAAAGGAAAAAGCAAGCCGAATGAAGGCCTCTTTAAAGTGAAAAAAATGAAATAATTCAAAAGCAGTACGAGTAATATCTCGTAAATGGGCTACACAACAAAAACATTGGAAATAGAGGGTCATTTTAGAAATATCTACGGTGTTTTAGTAAGCTTTCGTTGGTATCTAACGGAGTTAAACTTATCACAAATAATGAAATACTTACTCCGAATGAAGATTCTGGCAGCCCCTCCGTCTACGCATTGTACACAAGAGGAATCCTTAAGCTATGTCCTCAGACACAAATGTTAGAAATATATTTTAATCCACTTTTATTATACAGGCGTTAAGGGTATACTTTGATAATCGTAGTCTAATGTATATCCACTTACAAAGTTGATGTCTCTCTTCGTCTGACAGTTTTCCTACAAAAATAATTACAAACTTTACTACTGAAGTTTTTTGCATGGACGTAACTGCGCCGTGAACTGAACAGCACCTGTTCTATAGACTATCTCCCACCTCAATGCGTGACCTACTGGCCTAGGCATTCTAAGATCATTGGCCTTGTGCAAATGAATTCAAGTCCGGAGCAGCATTAATAAAGTCACTCTGCTTCATGCCTCGCCTACTTAAAAGGTACTAACCAATGCGAAACTGTTAATAACTGAACTTCTAATTTCGCATGTGAAACAAATATTAATAATATTACACTGGCCTCAATTATCAATAAAAATATTTGCACCTACATACCTAACACTCTGTGTAGTGTAGTGATGGGAGGATACCACTATTTATCAATATTGGATACTCGATCCCAGAATTGCCTTTTGAACTCCGAAGGTGGGACGCAGCGGGATAATAGTATATTATTAACTGGATGCTGCTGTAATCTAGCGGTGATAAGTAGAACTAATACTAAAAGTCAGGAAGAAACTGAGACAGCCATTTTATTTCAGCGTGTATAGTGGTTTCACAGGGAATGGTAGATGTGAATGTATTTGCAAGTGTTCTTATAACTATTGATGAATTTCACTTTAAAGCCAAATACTGGTACATGGAATATATTAAATGTTATATACTCTCAAGGCTCATGTAATTAGCTGTAACATGGCGTAATAGTTTGCTTAAACTGATCATATACTGCGTGTCCCAGAAAGATACCGACAACGTTTAGTATGTTGTGCGGGATGGGAAACTGATGTATTTTCAGATAGGAACCTCTGTCCGGAAATGTACGGTTTAGACGCCGGAGAGGGTCAAAGTTTGAGAGCGAACGTTTGTACCAATTTGTTAAAATTCGTTTCGGTATCTTAATACGAAAGCTATGCTACGCTTTAGCCATCTGTGTACTGCATGAATGACCCGAGGATAACAACGTTACTGCGCATGCGCTAAATTCCTCCATTGAATTCTTGCTGCATATCCTACTGCGTTACTTGCGTTGTTTTTAATTTCATTTTTAACTCCATATTCCGTTCCTCCCGGCCTATCCCTGCTTAATTTATACAAAGAAAGTGTGAAGATGATAGCTTGGTCGATGAATTATGTTATTTGTGTATAAATGTATGGAACGGGTTTACCATTGTATGCTAATTTTACAATTGTTCCTGTTTAATATTATCCAATTGGCAGCAATGTTTTTGTCACTAAAATCCCAGGTTATACGGGTATACCCCACGTGTTAGTCAATGCTAGTAACAGTAATAATAAACAATAATATTAAATAATGACAATAACAATAATAACCACAGCAATAACAAGTACTAACAGTTTTTCCGTATTCCACAATCTCGAAAATATAAATGGGAACAGAAACCAGATCGAGGAGTTAATTTTTGTGGCTGCAGTACTTTTGAGAATGATAATTTTAGGTTTTCTTACGGCACATTGGAGAAAACCACGTGGCCCAGTTGACGTCCTTGCTTTCTTATTGCCACGTAATTACGTCATTCATTTTCTAATACTGGTGATAGGAAGTTTCACACAATTTATGTCGTCATAATTAGCGTTTTAGTGCTAGGTTGCATAATAAATGTTTTCCTGCCTATTTTACACACTGTTGTGGAATTATTAGTATTATCGTGTACTACAAAGTAGTTCCACAGTTTGCTCATTCTATTCAATGCTCTACATTGTTTAACGACATAAAAAGTAAAGGTAAACCCCAGCGCAACAAACCATGGCTTACCGCCCAGTCGCTGCGTCCCCTCCTTTGCCCACTACAGGCGTCATTGATGGGGTGCAGTACTGGAGGGTGCTAAGTGGTCATAGTCCCGAGCCAGCTATGCCGCTTTCTCGAAATGGGGCTATGAAGTAGCTCCTCAGTTGACCCACGGGAGCTAACGAGCCTGTTTAACGACATAATTGTGAAACATGTCATACTGTCCACAACTAACAACAAACAAACTAACACATGGAAGAAAATAACATTTCCAAACCTTGTATAATTTCAAGTTCTGATACATCTCTGCTGGATTCACAGTTTTGGGGTCCATGAAGTATGTAGATGTAGTGGCCGAGAGCGAGTGATTTAGTGTCTCAGCTGTTTTTTTTTTTTTTTTCATTCACAACTCAGTTAACGCTTCATGTCACACGATTACGCCTTCAATTTAGACACAAGAGGTATGCAAGAGATTCCGAGTTCGAATCTCAGTTAGGGTGAGTCATTCGGATAAGATTTTTCCGTGGTTTTCCCTTATTCTAAGAATACAACAATCGGTAAGCACGTATATCATATGTAATTTTTTTTCATGGAGTAAGTTTTAATGCTATCCATTTTACTATGACACGTGTTACATTCACATGGTCTTTTCTACCCATTTTTCGTTTGCATAAAACATTCACACTCCCTCTTCTACAAACCAGTCATAGAGTTGGCTATATGTTTCAAATAGGAATGCAACGAATTGCATCGCTTCTCACCAAAACGGCCCGGTTTCGTTCCCAGGCAACCGCATGTGGGATTCGTGGTGGACAAAGCGGCGCCGGGGCGGGTTTTCTCCGGGTTCTCCAGTTTCCCCCGCCATCTCATTCCACCGGTGCTCCATCTTCATTCCATGTATCAGTGTCAACGCCCTAGTAGTAAAAGCGGGCGTTAAACACTACCCCCCCCCCTTTTAAAAAACGAATTGCACTCTAAATGTTTTCTCAACTTACTTTTCTTTCATGAAAGACAGTCATACTTCTTTCTCTAATCCGTCTCCTACGAACAATCCATACAATTTCGTACATGATTAAAATAGAAATGTAAGGTAATACATTCACTGAGCTTTTTCTACTCGCTTTTCTACCCCTGGTATTTGCGATTCCTTAACAGTGCATTTGCATGGTGTCTCCCGTGGGTTTTTATTTATTTTGTTAATTTCTTCTTCTTTATAGTATTCTAAGAGTAACGCTTTGTTTAGGCGTATTAGGTAACATTTTTAAAACTCTCCAAGAATCACAAGGCTCTTTGGCAAGTGCAACCTAAGTATACAAGTTGAAGGGATAAATCGTTAAACCACGGACAACGCCAGATATTTCAGCTAGTGTGCTATAATACAAGGTTGTGATAGATTCGACATATATTGGGTCCGACGTGATAATATTACATATATAGAAGAGACAAAGGACTGTATTTTGCAGTGAATTTGAGTGGCATGCAAACTAGAATATTCACTAACAGTGCATCTTAGAGAAGTCACTAATAGTTGATGCTGAAATTAGGATTTCATAAAATAAATACTCATTTTAAAAAAATAAGGTATGTGATGGAGTCGAATCAACAATTAATTGATTTACAGAGAAGATAGTTCAGCAGAGAGGAATATTTTGTATCAAGTTAAAATATCTTGTATAGGGAATTTCTTTCGTATTACAGTGGAAAAAGTTGTTTGGCAGTTAGCAAAGAACTAGAGGGTTGATCATTAGGAACCAGATACAAGTTCGAGGAATTGGCCGTGGCTGAGCGCTTCCAGGTAATTGAGTGATTACAAAGAATTAGAGAAGTGAAAGGGAACAAAGGCGCTTCAAAGTAGATGGATTTCCAAGAATAAAGAAGGGGAAGAGTGGTCCGATAGCCAGCGAGTAGAATAGAGAGGTGTACCCCTTCTGTGAGTAGCGTCACGAACTGCTTCGGTGACGATCGTAGAGGCCAGACGTAACTTCGTCTATCACAGCGTGTTAGCAATGCTCATTTAGGCTCTTTAGCAACTGTCTTTGAGGTCTGCCCGCCACGTGGAGAATTATATTCCTGAATATATTTACAAGTTCTACAAGTAATATTCAGTTTCAATTGTATTACATCGGTCGACAACTTCAGTGATTTTGAATTTAAGGATCCATTAAATCATATATACGAGTCCTGTTGTCTTTAAGCAATAAACACTCACGTATACCCTGAGTTAGGTATCTCATCGCTCGAGTGAAGCCAGGTACAATAACAAAAAGAGATATTGTGGATATAAGATCCACTGGCACCCAAAACACTTGTGGAGCAGAAACACTACTCCAAAAGAGACACTACTGACGAGAGGCGGAGAGCGCCGCTTCATGTACTAAATTTAGTGACGCTAGGATGTAATATGTGTTGATTACGATAAGTGCACATTCATAGGTTTATTTATATGGTCAATTGCTGATGCGCCTTAAGTCGCTTATTTACTGAGTAAGCCGCCTTCTATGTCCACATGTGAAGTGTGGAGTGTCGGTGAAGATAGACTCAAGGTGTCCATACTTCCTAGTGGATTGCATAAATTCTGGGGGGGTGGGGGGGGGGGAGGAGGATGATTCACCTGGTATAGTCATAAGCTATTTACATTTATTTATGTGCGGCAGCCTTGGTAAGGTGACTGTCGCGCAAGGTGCTTTGTCGTTACTGCTGCAAGACGTTTGATGTTAGAGAACTTTGTGAATTAATGTCTCTCCCACTTCGGACCATTTGCGCTCCTATTTCTACAGCGTGGAACCGATGCTACATTTGACTCTCAAATGTTGGCACCTTGTGTAACCTGTATACTTAATGAAGAGACATTCGTGCTCTTTGTACTGTTACGAACACTTGCTGGTTTCTTGCTTCCAGTTCCCAAGGCTACTCAATTACCCTCTTTTGGAATTAGAATGTAATCTTCCCTGCTTTTGACGTTGCTTCTAAAATTTACTTGTTTTAATAAACCTCTTAACGAGGCACACTTAATATGCAGCAGTCAAGGGTCCAAAATTTAAATGAGGCATTTATAACACTCCTCCAATATGAGGATAGCCGATAGCCTTAGCTGTTTGTTTTACTGCCATACTAACACCCATTTTATTTGAAAAATAATCTAACACATTCATAATTATTTGATGTTCCTTAGTTCTTAATTTACCAATATATCGGCTTCCTCCTCCATAACTACAAATATTTACGAAAATATTAAACAAATAACGCAACAACAGCTCACAGATTCCACACAGTTACACACATGAATTATTTCGAACTAATGTTAGTGCTGCTCCTTATACTATCTTCTGGGTTAGGCCTGGCGCAAGAATACGCTGAATAGATGAATATCTTTTGTTTGCCTTACTGGATAAAAGAAAGAGGTTACCGCCTTTTGGTTTATTTTAAAAACTTTCTCCAACCTTCCTCAACATTTGTTCTCGCTTGGTCCCCGATGTAAACTCACTAACAAAAAAGTTTCACACTGCGTAACTTTGGCAGTACACAGATATAAAATTTTCCGAAAGCATTTGATTTAAAAAATTGTAACACTTAACTGAGTAAACATAGAGTTCAAAGTAGGCAGTTAGTAGCACAATACATAGTTTACTGTAGCTAAGAAAAAATATAGACGTATTCTAGCACTTTGTTAGTGCGTGATTAGCATAGAAACAGCAAAAAAAAACGTTTTCTGAAGAAATATGGGCCTACAGAAATGTATAATGACTCTAAAAAGGATATAATCTGATAGAGAAAAAAATTCTGCGTAGGATAATGTGTTGAAACCTGAAATTTATAACAACTCAATATTTACACCACGCTATTAGTAACCTGGCAACAGCGCGAGGGTAGAACGAGGCTAATGGCAACTTGTATGCGCTAGATAGAGACAGATATATCCCATTTAATTCCATGCTGTCATCTAAGGGTGAGACAAGGTACAGTTTACGAACGAGCGCGCCTATACAATCGCTTGACTAGGACATCTAATATTACACCTTACTGGACTATTTGGCAGATCTGTTTATTTTTTTAGTTCCAATTATCACTAATCGACAGTTATGAGTCGCGTACTCTCATTAGATACTTTTCCTGGTCAGTTATGCAGTATATCTGTGTCATTGCAAGTAGATGTTACTACTTCTCAAAAACAGGAATAAAAACGTATGCTTTACAAAATTCCAAGAATTTGGAAAAAGTGCATCTCTCTTGTGATCATGATGTCTTATCCATGTGTGGCAATTTTAATGAATCAAATGATTACGTTTTATTTATCTTTGATCGATCTAGTAAGGCAATGTTAATGAAAATTATTTATATTTAAGCTAAATGAAGCGAAACATAGGGATGAAAGAAAAATGCAAGCATATAAGCACAAAAATACAGCGAGGGCCTACTAGGCCCCGCGCGGCTAACGGTGTTCTACCAGGGCGCCGGCCTAACGAAGGTTTAATGTAACCTTATTGTTACTATCAACAAATTCACTTACGTGTAGCAAAAAGTAGCTGCATGGCTATTTAAACATTCATTTGCACGCTGTCAAGCTTTCACTGTTTTTCTCATTTAGAAGCATCTCTTTACACAGAAGTTTTGCATAGCTTGCATGAAAAACAGGGTCACAATTACCACCGGGTGTAACACCAGTGGGTACCTTTGACTTGCACCTCTTACACAAAACAACAGCCCTAGTGCTGGGTAAACCAACTCCCTTCATAGTTACAGAGCGGAAACGACATAGGTTTGCACAAAAACAACAGCTTCCAAACAGGACCCAGGCTCAACCTCGAGGAAACTGAAGTACAACGTGTGTGTGTGTGTGTGTGTGTGTGTGTGTGTGTGTGTGTGTGTGTGTGTGTGTGTGTGTGTAATGGTGGTGACGTGTGTGTATGTGTTTGTGTGTATGAGCAGCATAATTAGAAAACAGAAAGTATGTAAACAGGAAAGCTGGCATTTAAGATCAGCTTTTCCAAGGATTCTCTAGCGTGCATTACACTTTGTTTTGATATTTTTTGTGTTTTCAAAATTACAAAGATTTTTGTTAAAACATAATATGCACAGGACACTCAATTATCAAATAAAATTCTTGGAGTAACCCATGAAATCTTCAAATATTCTTTGTGCTGAATAAATTTTATATAACTAAAGCAAGAGATTGACAAAAATATACTATTCAAGAAAATTAGATCTCTAATAAAGCTTTTTATGGCATTAGCCACTTCCGAGGTGTGCTTAATTATTAGTATGACTTTTGTAGCAGGTTTGGAATATGAAATAGTCCCGTGTTGAGGCACACTTTTACATGAGTTTAAATATATTGATTCTGTTTGTGAGTAAAATACTATCTTTCTTCTTACATGAAGCGCGTAAATTCGTTGAGATTTCCTGAATTGGCCCAAAATAGCTGCGGAGGTTTTAGCTACGATACCATTTATTTTCAAAGGGTCGTGGTAAGCGATCGACATGGGATCTATGATGAATTTATCTCTTTGAATCACTACTAATAAACGTTATCTTTTGATGGCGTTTCACAAGTAAAAACGTATTGTTGATGTTTATATAACATATAAAGAACGACTTCTCAATGCCTCTGTTGTTCATTTGATTATGACGCCTTGGAAAAAAATCTGACTAACTTTAAGGCATATTGAGCTTTCAAATGGTTTGGTTTTCCTCTCGTGATCGTGCAAAGAGACAGAATTTCAAACCCATTGCAGAGCAATGCACTTACTTATCAATTAAGCATGCTGTATTACTCTTATATCTGTATATAAATATATAACAAACTAATTTCTGTAAATGTCTATAAACAGGGCTAACCATTTGCTGATGACGTAATGGATATATGGGCAAGGAAGAATGCTGGGAGAACTCCGGTTGGACTTTGTAACGGGGCATGTTGACGCCTGACACTGACTTTCTTATTTTGTGAAACTCAAAAGGAGTGCAGACCTAATGCCATTCACCTCTATCCTGCATAGCCACACCTAACAGTGGCAGCCGTTTGTTTTTTCGTGGTATTCAATGGTCTGATACACTTTACTACTTAGTTTTTGTGTTCAGCCGTTGTAAACATACGACTTATCACTAATTTTAACAGTTTTAAAACGGGATAAGAGGATTATACTGTTATCAATATTCTTCACTTCAAAAATTAGACTAATATTGAACCTGTCCCAGTGTTCATTTCGCTCTTGGTCTTTCAACATCTCGTTTTCCTTTTGGTTTATATACAATTGCTAAAGTTGGCAGTCTGTATTTCGGCATTCTTTGTAGATGTTCACACCATTTTCTGTTGTTTCTCTTTATCTTCTCCAGCCCAAGTTCTTCCCGGATATCTGTGCTCTTTTTATCTAGTATTCCACATTCTAGTATACTTCTCATGAATTTCATTTCGGCTGCCTAGACTTTTGATTTATCTTTTTGTGCCATTGTTTTGGCTTACTTCCATAAGTTAGTATGGGCACAGCAACCATATTAAAATTTTTATCCGTGTATCCTTTCGCGTTTTGTTTGTTAACGATCTATGGATTGTACCACAAACATTTCCAAAACGATTAAGCTTTTTACCCAGATCTATATCTCTGTCATATGACAGATAACATCCTAGATAATTAAGTATTTCACCTGTTGTATAATTATCTCATCAAATACTATTTTAGTCCTTACTGGTTGTTTTACTTTTTTCAGGTGCAATCTTAAAACCATAATTGTTTTGTTATTTCATTTAAGATATGTTATAAATATTAATGCAACAAATTACGTAACAGCCAATTCGTTATAAATGCTGTGGACGTTTGCAGCATTAATTCGCAATCAACAATAATATGCAGCTCTTTTATTTTTAATGCAGATATTAGTGTATTCCTGGAGAACAATGATTTTGTGGTCACCTGACAAATGAAAGAAAAAATCTGATGTGTTGCACTCACATGACTTTCTCTACTCTTGTACTAACCATTCTTACAAACTCTTATTCCTATATCTTCTTCGTGTTAGTTAAAATAAACATTTGTACAAATTATCTTATTGCTTATTTCCTTGAAGGTGCAAGGGTAATATTGGAATACAGTAGGCTTTGTGCGATAGTCAAATCTTTTAAAGCTTTGAGATTCCGTTCTCTTTGTACACGTAACATATAAAAAAATGAACAACGATGACCCATTTCACGAAAGTTCCAAGTTTTCCGAAACTCACACACATAACAAGGTATATCTCCGAAATGGTTGAACCTACAAGAAAATTTATTGAGACATAAATTGTGTATTTTAGCAAGATCTACATTTTTTGTATAGTATAATTTGGTCTATCTCTAACGGTTTACCAGTTATGCAAAAGTCGTCCAGAGTAAATACGACTACAGGGGCTATAGCCAGAAAATTCAAGATATACATTTCATTTGTCATCAAAATATCTCAAACATATGACATTTTAATCAAAATCGTTAGAGCCATTTTCAAGAAAATCAAAATTCTCGAAAAATTTTCCATGTAAAGGGTAGTTTAGGGTGGGGCTATTTTCTTCAAAATCTTCGTGTCACATCCTTGAACGACATTAAACTTAAATACCAACTTTAGTTTTTAACCCACTTTTCGTTTTTGCGCTATGCTGTCCACAGACTGACAGACTGACAGACTGACAGACTGACAGACACACAGACACACAGACACAGACACACAGACACACACACGGACCTTTTTCTAAAAATGCTTTTATTTGAATTCAGGGGGCCTCAAAACATGTATTTCCGGTGAAATCTCGACTTCGAATTTTTGGGTGGAATACAATACTTCCCCTACTCACCAGTAGAGAAAGTAAAAAAAAAAAAAGAAACTGCCACCATGCAGGACATCGCCAGAACCATGTGCAAATTTACACCATTAAACAACGCCAAGCAAAGCGATATTTTTAATCTTACAAAAGGATAGCGAAATGTAATTTTGGGAGCAACTATAAGGCTACTAGCGTGGTGCAGTATCTATTCATTGGTTTTGGACATCCTCTGCTGTTAAACCTGTTTGTTTTGTTCTCTCTCAGTGAAAGGATTCACCAGACTGAAAGACCCACGGTTCCTGGCAGAACAAAATGAAAACTGCGGCACTGTTTTGTATTTTTCTGTAATTATGAATCATAATTAATCGAGTGAGTCGCGGATACAGTGTACCTTGCTGGTAATTACGTGCGTTGACCTCAGAGGACCGTTATGATGTCCAACCACCGTAAACGTTAATGAATATCGCTTTTTCCTTTTGTCGTTGGATTTCATCCCCAATGTCATTAATTATGTATATGCACATTATGGTCACTAAACTCCATTATTCTTTCATCTACGCAATGTTATTTATTTAAGCACATTAGGAGTAGTATTAACAGTAATATTATGCCACTTTTATCTCATTAATAACGATATCTAAATTGTTGGTGGAAATGTATTTGCTAAAGTTTTCAGATTTCGTTAGAAACATGTAACGTACAATATTGTAGACAAAAGTTGCAGTGGTAGCTGTCAAGCCTCGCCTGCTCGGCACTATACGTGCCTGGCGGGACAGGAACTCAGGACCCTCTGCTCGGCTGTTAAATATCTGCATGAGTCTATACTGTGTTCTCAAGGTGCGAAGTACGAGACAACAGAACACACGAAGTTTTATGAACACATTTTATTCTTTCTTCTGTTCTAAGCACAAACTGTCACAATTCTCTCATCCGGGCACGCTCGCAAGCCTAGATCTTATTAATTAGCACTATCTCCAACAACTGGCCAACATCTCTCTAAATCCCCATGTATGTCAATTTCCAACCCACCTATGACGTCTCAATCTTATAAACGTATTGGCTGAAAGTTCCCGGCAATTTAAAGAATAGATAAATCTTATTGTTCGATAATTGACTCACCTCATGCTAAAATAGACAATCCTAAAATTCCTGCCTTTTGCCCATTTTGATCTCGGCCAACCCACCCTCCCTCTCCCGCCCCCCCCCCCCCCCCCCCCCCCATCAAAACGCGTTAGCTGAATCACTACTCACAAAAACTAGAGTTATCACTTCACCTAGAGTTATCAGGTTATTTATGGAAATGTAGGACACAATGGTAAAACAATTTGATAAAAATGTAGGACATTATTGGGCCATGCAAAAATAATGGAAAGGTATAACTCAAATGCTATTTATAATAGCATGCATACAATCAAAGACATGTAGATTTATATTTCCTTAAACTCTTGTAACATACATACAGGCTTTTTAAAAAGTGTCCGATATTTCAACAGGGTTGGTATTGGTCAAATTTAGAACAAATGTTCCTATAAACACATCTCGAAACAAATACGCGTAGATATACGAGCCATTTTAGAAAAATTTCCAACGTATCACATTTTTATGGGTTTGTCATACACCAATGTCTTTGTTGTTCCCATAGCCAGAAATTAAATGGACTGAGGTGCAAGGAACGCGGAGGCCATGCTACTGGATTTCCTCGACCAATCCATTAAATGTTTGGTTGAAGTATCAGAATCGATTTAGTACTAGTGTGTGGCCAGGAATTGTGCGAGACAGACTCCCAGGACCATACATTCATCGAAAGGAATTAACAGGTGCTGCGTCTCGTCGATTCCTGTGTAATGGGTTACCCGTGGCGGAGTTTATGAATGATGAGGCACCACTCCATTTTGTACGCATCGTGCGATAATATCTAACCCAAACATTTAATGGATGATGGAATGATCGAGGAAGTCCAGTAGTATGGCCTTCCGTTCGTCAGACCTCAATCGTTTAAGTTTCTGGCTATGGGGACATTTAAAGACATTGGTGTATGCCAAACCTATTGAAAATTCGAATGGTTCATATCTCAACAAGTAGTTGTTTCCGAATATATGTTTACAGGACTATTTATTCTAGTTTTGACTAATGCCAACTCCTGTTGCAATATCGGACACTTGCTTTAAACATCCTCTGTAGTGTTAAATGTAGTCATCAGCAGTCAGTGAGGCTTTAGTTTGGTGAATACAAGTTTACCCTCTGGCCGACTTTTGTCGCCAGAATTTGTCTGTATTGTCAGCTCCTCTTGCTATACATTTCTTTCCTAACACGATATGCTGACTGTGTGGGGTGAGCAAAGAAATGTTTAAAACCTGAAATACCAGCAGACTTTGGGAAGTTTATTTTGTTAGAACACAGACTGTTTACTTTCTACTTTCGTATTCTTCAGCAACCAAAATGAAAATGGAAGGTGAGAGTAAGTATCTGTTTACCTCTATGGAACACCGCACTTTTATCTCGGAGTGCAAACACTGCGCTGTCAATCTCCAGTTTAAGGTTACTAATGCAGGGTAATGCTGTTTGACTGTAGCCATGTTGCGTTAGCGATTTGCGGCTAATAACCAATTATTCATTTCTATTTTCCCAGTTTCCAGTTCATTCTGTAACTCTCACTGTTTGTTTCCGAAAATGTAGATATTAGAGACTATTCAAAAATCCCCCTGAACGCCAGACAAATTGTTAAAATGTAGGGCATATCCGGAAATTTCCTACCGTCATGCGCACACATACGCGTGCGAACGCACACTCACTGTCTCTCTCACCGGGGTGCTCCGACTGCGCGCAAGCATTCCAGAATTTCTACCGGTTTTTAAGTGCCCGACTGCGGGCGGCGGTCATTTTTGGGATAGGTCAACTGCGCGTGGCGGTAATTTTTGGGATAGGTCCACTGCGCGTGGCGGTTACTTTTGCAATTTCCTTCCCAATTTTTTAGACATAGGTATGGTTAAATATGCAGGCGTATAATATGCAATCCCGTATTAGAACGGCATTTGTCAATAAGTTAACATACCTATGCATACCTGTGTATGGCCGTATTAGAACAGGACATCTTTCTCTGCAAAATTTATATTCAACCAAACTTTGTCCTCTTTGACTTTTCTTAACTTGCAGAGAAGCGCTGGAACATTCGACAGTCGTTAACAGTGTTACAACCCTATAACCTATAGCCACAACTATTCTCGAAACAAATGACTAATATTATTTACTAGTGGTGCCACACTTCTTTTGCTTACACGAGGAAGACTCACAAGCATTTGATGTGTTTGTGGTATACCCGCTCGCGCGCAGTAGGCCTGTTTACCCCTGACAAGCGCGCGCATATGCTTTCACTGAGTTATCAAGTTTAGCATGGCAATAATTTGTTAAAATTTAGCAAGACAAAGCAATAGTAGTGTATCACTCGTGAATGGGAAGCTTACAGCTTGGGATGTAAGCCGAGAGAATTGCTGCGGATTCATAGATTTTCCTTTATTGCAGAGCGTGTTTTTCCTAAAATTCACATATTTTTCTTATGAGTTTTAAAATATTACAGAATGGACTGGACTATAGTAATGATGAAATCAGATTAGAATTTCCCTTAACACTAAAAGCTTATTTCCCATCACTATTACTTTGGTTAAATATTATTGCCCCGGTGATCAGGGGCCTAGTTTATTAAATATAAGTAAATATCCTTTGGGAAGATCACCGTTTGGTTGCTTATTGCTTCTGCAATAGCAATGTTTCTGTGCTTGCGCAAGAACGTAAGCTGTTAACCGTGAAACAGTGTGCCTTTCTTCTGTGTCGTCAGTTGGACTTCTGTTACTATTCCCCTTTTGAGGATCAGAAGCTGATGAGGCTTGTTTAGCTGAATCTCCCTCTATCTCCAAGTCTATGGTATTTTGCTCCCCATATTCCGGGTTTTCCGTATTCATGGGTTCACCTGTATCCACTGTATCTATAGAGGTCCTACTAGTATTACATGGGTGTAATATGTATTGTAGGGTTTCACCCGGTTCACTTCAGAGGTCGGTAGCGATGTAGCGTTCGGCACGATGCACTTCCACCTTGGCTTCAGATGAACCATTGCTCCTTTAGACCTTTTTTTCCTGATTTTTGACAGTAAGTCGCTTATTATTTCGGCACCTCAGTTGCAGTTTCCCTGGCATGGGCGATTCTACCGATATTAAGCCCCGCCAGTACAGTCTGCAAAGTGTTTATTAAATAACAGGCCCTTCACCTACACCAAGGTCCTTGCGGCTTCTCCTAGGATGGGTTGTGATCAATTAATATCGGCAGTCCGGATCACGCTCAGGATATACAGATTTACGGTCACCACTAGGGAATCTTTTAATTAACATTTCAGGCCTCACAGCTTTTGCGGTCCTCATTATTTTTACGTTACGGTTATTTTAAATAGTAAAGTATTGAAATTAAATTAAATTATTTTAAATTATTTTGTTGTTTAACGACGCTGTCAATTGCCAGGATCACATCACCGTCGCCGGTGTGCCGGAATTTTGTCCCGCAGGAGTTCTTTTACATGCCAGTAAATCTACTGACATGGAGCTGTCGTTTTTAAGCACACTTAAAAACCATCGGCCTGGGCCGGATTTGAACCCGCGACCTTGGGAACAGTAGGCCAGCGTCTAACCAACTGAGCCACCCAGACCGACGTAAGACCTAAGTATTGAGGCTTCAATATTCAAAAGAGTTAACACTTCATCTGTTACGGTTTCTGGTGCTGAAATTCGAAAATAGTTACTCCTACTTGTATATTCCCGAATAATCGAAATCCACTTCAAAGAGCGGATTATTAGCATTCATAGAATTGGTCGGCCAACTTAATTAAGGTTGTTTATGCTCAAACCCGCCTATGCGTAACTTTAAAAAAAAACATACGCTCTCTTAAAAAAACAGGTTTCATAGGTCAATATTGGAGTGGCGAGCACTTGTACTTGGTTGTACTTGGTTAGGTTGCAACTTTAAACCCTTAGCAAAAAACAGCTGAATTCTGCTCTCCAACTTCATTTTGGAAGGAAAACCGCACCTTCGTCAAAGTGTATATCTAATGAGCTTGGAGACCTCTTTAATAGAGTAAGAATCAATAAATACTGTAATAAATGTTACATTATTCAATAATTTAAAATATAGCTTTATGTATATGGATGTTGGTATTTACAAAGTTGATAAAACTCCAACAATGTTTGACCAATTCCTATGAAAATTGGCTCATGTACATGTTTTTTTCCATGGAGAAGGTTTTTGGGCTATCAATTTAACCATGCAGGTTTTAGTCACATTGTGTTCTCTACTCGCTTTTCTTTTACGTAACACATTCACATGTCCTTCTCTACTCACTCTTTAACATACAATTCATACAATTCTCTACGATTGAAACACAAATGCAGCGTATTACATTCACATGGGTTTCCCTACTCACTATTCCTTTATGAAACACATCACATATTTTTCTCTACTCCCTCTTTTACCTACAATTCATACAATTTTCTATATGCTTGAAATGCAAATGCATTACACTCACAAGGCTTTCTGCATTCCTTTCCCTTCCTCTGATTTTGTTGTTCAACATGCTTTTACAAAGAGTTTTCGCGGTGTTTCCATTTGTATACTTTTTCATTTCAGTACCCTAAAAATTAATTAACTTTATTTTTGCGTATTAAGTAACACTTTTAAATGTTTCGAAAGAAACATAACGCAGCTGCGTAAGTAAACCAAGTTTAAACATCAAATCACGAGCAACATCGGGTACTTTACCTAGTTATAACATACAACTAATGTATGTTTGTATATATGTATGTGTGTGGAATATTTGCGCAGTGAAATAGAGAAACTTCACAGGGAAGTTGTCATGTAAGTTTTATATTACGATGACGAAGCCACTGAAGCTGGATTTGCCGGCAATTTAGAGATCTGCGGACACGCCAACATGATTTGTAAACATTTTATGAGATGTTGAACTCCGTTTGTCCATTTCTCCTCAATTGAGGGTACCTGTCGTATAGGACTTTGAGTTTGTACTATTTACATTACATGAGTGGGTAACAGTCGCTGTTGCGCTGTTAGAAAGAGAAGGAATATATAGTGATTTGTGGAGTCACTCTATTTGGATGTGTCGTGTTTTACTTTATTTGCTCGTTAATGAACGTATTTTATATGGGCAGAAATAAACATACCAGAGCACTGTTTAACATGGAAACAAATGAACTACTAAAATACAATCCTCTCACCATTGTTTTCAACATTAACACAACTGCAGTCATGAACAATGTTGCTTTACTTGCCAAGTAAGCCATTTCTGAAGTAATGATAGTTAAGTGTGCACCGTGGTGTTGGTGTGGTTAATTCGTGTAACTCAGAGGAAAGGAAATGAAGGAAGTGTACACCCTGACACTGGCGTATCTGCAGGATCAGTTCTAAAAGTACATTTTCTGTAGTGTTTAATAAGTCAATGTGAACAACGGTGAAATACCTTTGGGTACAACAAGTAGTACACCATTTTATCACTAACGTTGAATAATCTTTCTAAACATAATCCTGTATTAATATGAAACTTCTACATGGCTAAATTAAGTAAAACGTTTCCCCTTCTTAATCAGAAGAGCAATAAAATACAGAATTTTGGCACACTTGAAAGCCACCTGACCCGCACGCAAAAATTAGCACCCCAAGTTCAAGATCAGACTCAGCAAAGATAAGAGAAATCAAAAATAGGCCCAAACATAATACCCCGAACCATTTAGATGTCCGCCCTGTGCAGAGGTTAAGCACTCACTCCCGAAGCCAGGACTGGCACCGGCGCTGGTGTCGCTTGTACCACAGCGCTACGAGCGGCAGCTGTCGGTAATAATTATAAGAAAAGACAGCCTAGCGGAGAACTTATGAATGAAAAGAAATTAAAGAATTCTCATAATTAAATCTGTGCTGTTCGCATAGCTGAGTAAATTAAGTACCTTCTTTAGCCATAAAATTTTCTTTTACTTCCGTTATACGCAATTTATTCATATATTTATATTACTGTTGCCTAGAGCTGTAAAAGTACCATAGGCTATCATAGGTAGATAATTAGTCAGTTAAGAGCCTATCACCTGCACGTTAGCTGGGTTGCATAACTATCGGGCGTTACCACATATAGATCGCGTTTTATGTCTTTCCGCCACCCGGCCCTGGTCCAAAACGGCACCTCCTTTGCAGGAGCCGCCGGAGGGCGAAATGCTCCCGAGCAACCACCAAATGGTCCCCCTCCACAACCCCAGCCCTCAGAGGCACCCACCAGTGACCTGGGAGGCTTGAAAGAAATTTTCAGCCTCTTCAAGGATATGAACCTCCCAGTTCTACTACCAAAGTTGCGGCCCATAATCGCAAGATTAAAAAGCTGCAACGATACCATGGAGAAGCTAGAAGCCATCATATGCTTGGTAACCACTCTCTTCGAGTAAATGGCAACTTCAAGGGGAGGCATAACTTTAACTCGCGCACTCCTGTGGAATGCAGATGGCATCCACAGGAAGCAACACGAACTTGAAAACTACCTGCGGCGTAACAAAATTGATGTCGCATTCATTTGCGAAACAAAATTACAGCAAGAGCACACTTTTAAGCTCCAGGGGTATCAAATCTTTCGGAACGACAGAATTGGCAGACAGGGGGGAGGGACTGCTATTTTGCTCAGAAACACTGTTGCTCATGCTTCTGTTACGCTACCTGCAATGGCAGCGTTAGAGTGCACAGCACTCAAAACCCGTGTAAATAATCAAACGGTGATGCTGGTAGCGCTCTATCGGCCCCCCAACTCTTTAAATTTCATACATGACCTCGAACAAATCCTCGCTTTAGAGGAGCACGTTATAATTGCAGGAGATTTCAATGCCCGGCACCCCTGGTGGTTTTCACGCCGGGCAAACGCGGCTGGAAATCTCCTGGTTGAACTTATAACAGTTAATGACGACTTAGAGGTACACCTTCCCCCAGATCCCACATTTTGGCACAGATCGGGGCACTTTGACCCCGAAATTTTGGACTTCGTACTAACAAAAAATGCGACACCTTTAATTAACTTTACAGTGTATCACAGCCTGGACTCTGACCACCTTCCCGTGCATTTCGACATACAGGGTGGTATTTCAGCCGGTGCCTCTGGGCCTCGAAGGAGGGCTGAGACCGACTGGAATAAGTTCACCATGGAAATGCACGGGATGGCGCAACCCAGGCTGTCATACTACAGCGAGGCAGACATAGATGTCGCCATTGAAAACTTCACTGCCTCGCTACACACGGCCAAGAGAAGCGCTACCACTTACACCACAAGACCACCCGGTTTTTGGACGTACCCCGAGGTAGAGCAACTCATTGCAGGGAGACGACGCTTGACAAGACTGTGGCGGTACACCCGTCAGCCTGAATATAAAGTGCTAGCAAAATGGCTACGCAACATCATTCGGCATCAAATTAAAATTAACAAAACTGAACAGTGGGAAAACAAAATGTTGAGTACCACCCATTCGGACTCTTCCTTGTGGAAACTATTAAAGGCATTTAAAGTCTCCACGAACGTCAACTCCGCAACTGAGGCGCTGCACACTCATGGCGGCCTGCACTTCTCCGAAGAGGAGAAAGCCGAGGTCTTCGCTGACTGTCTTGAAGACAGATTCAGTGAAAACCCAGTTACCAACCGAGATATAGAACGGGAGGTACAGACATGGGTACAAACCTGGGTGGCGCAGAAGCAAGAGCAACAACTACCCATCATAACACCGCAGGAAGTTTACAAGCTCATTAGGAAATTACCTAATGGGAAAGCTGCCGGCCCAGACAAAGTGACTAATGAGGAACTTAAGCATCTCCCGAGAAAAGCCCTGGTGCAACTGACTAAAATTTTTAACGCCTGTCTGCAGCAAGGCTATTTCCCCTCTACCTGGAAACGAGCCAAGGTAATTATGCTCTCAAAGCAAGGGAAAAGCACCAGGCAACCGCAAAACTACCGCCCCATTAGTCTTTTGTCTACTATTGGTAAATTGCTCGAAAAACTTATACTTTTTCGACTTCAAAAACAAGTTTCGGAATCTCATGAACTATCACATTCACAGTTTGGTTTTCGAAAAGGACATTCTACAGATTTACAGCTTCTCAGACTAACTGATGACGTAACAGAGCAATTTAACAATGGGGCTTCAACGTTGGCGCTATTTCTGGACGTAGAAGCCGCATTCGACCGGTGCTGGCACAATGGCCTTATTTACAAACTGCACCACAATTTCCCGGCTCTTCAAAATTATCTACATTTGCTGCACAATTTTTTAGAAAAACAGAAATTTTACGTCCAAGTGGGCCGCTCCTCCTCACGGGAGGGAGTGATGCGGGCTGGCGTCCCACAAGGGGCAATTATGTCACCCTTTTTGTACATATTATTCACCAATGATTTCCCAGTGGACGCCAAATGTAAGGTCGCCATGTACGCCGACGACACTGCAATATACAACCACCATAGAAATCCCCGTTTTGGCCTTGCAGAAATGCAACGTTATGTTAACAACTTCCTTTCATGGCAACATGACTGGAAAATCAAAATTAATCCCAACAAATGCCAGCTGATTCATTTCTCTAAGCGGCATCACACTTTGGCAATGGACCTAACGGTCGGTGGTCAGGTATTGCATTGCCGTCGGCAAGTTAAATACTTAGGGGTTACCTTGGACCACACAATGTGCTGGTCCACCCACATAAAAAATAACGCCAACAAAGGCAGACAGCGGCTAAAGTTATGCGCCCCCATCTTTCGCAGCAAACAGCTGCAATTGAAGTCCAAACTCGTCCTGTATAAAGCTTTTATTTTATCGGTAGTTCTATACGCGTGTGTGGCCTGGGCAAATGCCTCAAAAACCGCCCTGAAGACCATCCAAACCCTCCAAAACCTCTTCCTCCGAAAAATCCTCTCTGCTCCCATCCTAACCACTAATCAAACCCTTCACCAAGAAACCCAGACCCCATCCATTCCCGAGGCAATTACAAAAAGAGCCACTGCCGCGTGGGCGCGCATCAGAAACCACGACAATTATGTCATTGCCAATATCGGCAAAGGTGAGCCGAAGCATCGGAAGCATGCTCGTATTAAAATGTTTTAAACGTCACTCGGTTCACCGACTGATGCGCGTCCACGCAAACACGGCCCTAGGCCGCACACACGCTACCTTAGAGGCCTGCACCCCAGGGAACAGGTCAGGAGCTGCACCCTGCCCCGCCCAGGATAACCGCGGAGTGTACATAGTGTATATATCGTGTATATAGTTAACGTGTGTATATAGTTCTTTGTTATAATGCTGGGACGCATAGTTACGTGTGCCCAGCAAACATGTGCGAGCGGGACGCTCACTTGAAGTGCCCAGTGCGCGTGCGTGTATGTATGTGTGTGTGCGTGCATGAGGCATATCACATGATATGCCAGAGTGAATGAGAGAATGCATGTCCGTAAAAAATATGTATATAGCAAGAAAAAAGCGAAAAACGACAAAGACAAAATATAAACACATACCCAAGAACTATACACAAGAGAACTGTTCTCGGTGGCCCAAAAGAGGGTCACTGTATGGGTTTTCTTAAAACCCAATGTATATTTGTTGTAAATATCAAAAAATTGTAAATCCAATGATAAATTAAGTCTGTACGCTGGGCCCCATGTACCAGCACCAGACAAAATTCTTTTAATAAAATAATCTAAATAATCTAATAATCTTGATCTTGTTTTACCAGATTCCTGTAGAAACCGGAAATCTTGAACTTTGAACCTTCTCGAAACTTAGAGAGGGAATATAAAATGCCGCTTAACCTACAAAACGTTAGTGTCTTCAAAAAAATTGGGAAGCTCCTCTAAGCATACTACAGTTCAGATCGAAGATACTGATAGTAATCACGAGTAATGTTATTTTGAACCGAAATACACAGTTATTATTTTAATCACAGTAAACAAAGTCATAGTCACAGATCTTGGTGATCATTCATTTTAAATTTCTCACTAAATTTCCTAACACGTTGTACTTAAATTGTTTCTTTCTGCCAATATTGTCAACACTACCAGTAATCATACGAATGCTACCAATACTACCGGTAATCGTACAATTTACTCCCCACTTATCACACATAAGTCATTTACTCCTAAAATCAAGCTGCATGCATTGCAAAAGGCACCTTAAAATTTAGGATATATTTTATTTAAAGCTACTGAGTTTGTTTTCCCCAAAACACTTACTTTTGTTTCTAAAAATTGAAAGGTATTAACGTTCCATTTACTCACACCTTCATTCCCTTCATTCCATGCTACAATTGACAATTACTACTTTATATATATATTTCACAAACAAAAATTGTGACATCTGCCTGACATTGCAGGTGACCATAAAGATCCAGAATACAGAGATATATGACAAAGTCAATTTTAAGAAGAAGAAAAAAAAATGATTAAAATTAATATTCAAAATATCTAAAACATTAAAAGATTATAACAAGAAGATAACAGTTAACACATTGAATACAAGTGATATACTATAAAGGGATACGATAGCTAAACATCTAGCCAGTCGTGTTACTTAGGAACTAGGTGATCATTTAAATAGTGTACATGACTCACCCGGCAATATATGATGGATTTATCACTGTACGTAATAGTTTGTAGGTTTCAATTAATATAAGCATGCCACCCAAGAAACAGACATTTTGGTTGGACAAAAAAGATGAAGGTAAAGATAGATCGACAACGGAAGGGCCCCTGGATTAGCGAGATATGGTTGTACGAGTGGGCAAGTAGGCCAGTTGGGAAGGGTAGGGAAGGGAAGGCGCCCTGGAGTGGATCTCAATCTTTCTTACAAACTCTAATTCCTATATCTTCTTCGTGTTAGTTGAGATAAACGTTTGTACAAATTATCTTATTGCTTATTTCCTTGTAGGTGCAAGGGGAATATTAGAATACAGTAGGCTTTGTGCGATAGTCAAGTCTTTTAAAGCCTTGAGATTCCGTTCTCTTTGCAGTCTTAACAATTAAAAAAGTGAACATCGATGTTCTATTTCACGAAAGTTTTAAGTTTTCCGAAACTCGCAGACATAAGAAGGAATATCTCCGAAATGCTTCACTCTACAAAAAAAATTACTTCGACATAAATTGTCTTTTAGTGATATCTACATTTTTTCTAGAGTAAGATTTAGTCTATCTCTTACGATTTACGAGTTATTCAAAGTTATCCAGAGTAAACAGGACTATATAGGCTGTAGCCTCAGGGAGGGCGGCCATGGAGAGATTTGAATCGCGAATCTTCCACTCACGAGTCCAACCATCCTATTGGCGTGAAAACTTGGAAAAAATATTAGAGATGGAGTTAAAGGTGGGGCAGGACATCCTTGAGTAGACAAATGTGGCAGCAATCTGCAGGAATGATCAATGTTTGCTCAGTTGGTGAATTTCAGAGATAACGCATATACCTAGAGACAAACAGGAATAGCTACAGAAAACCTTTTGCTCCGTCTGAATGATAAAGTTTATGTGGTGGCAGGCACGTGTGTAGTGTGTTCTCGTGGAAGCAGAAGTTGTCTAGAGTTGGGACATGTTCATAATGACGTTGAGATCTTCGCTTCAAGTTCCCCCTTAGGTCTAGCATCACGTATTTTGCAATACAGTTCCGTTAGTTCCCCCTTCCAGGGGCTAACAAGGTGGAGACCGTCTCTGCTAATAATCCCATTAGCGACTCCTTAATAATAAATGAAAATCTGAGGTCTGACAGGCGCAGGCTGTACACATTATTGCTTATTTTTGGCTATGCTGAATTGTTGAGTTACCACAAGTGATGCCACGAGTTATTGTCAAATTACGTAGAGAATTTGACTTTCACGAGTTTCACTTATTAAGACTATTTCACGAAATAGTTATGCCAGTAACCTAGTCTATAATTCGTTCAATAGAACATTTCTGAAGCGGTTTCCAAACATTACCCGTTGTATTCTCTGTTCTAAAGCTTTCCTCTTCAACTTATTTAATCTATTTTAGCATTAGATGCTTCTCGAAGCGATAGCCAACCATTTTGCACAGGGTGTAACGGAAGTCACTACATTCCTTTTAATATGTGCTTCATACAAGCGTTACAAACAAAAATCTGATGTGTTGCACTCACATGACTTTCTCTGCTCTTGTACTAACCATTCTAACAAACTCTTATTCCTATATCTTATTCGTGTTAGTTAAGATAAACATTTGTACAAATTATCTTATTGCTTATTTCCTTGTAGGTGTAAGAGGGATATTAGAATACAGTAGGTTGTGTGCGATAGTGAAATTTTTTAAGCTTTGAGATTACCTTCTCCTTGCAAGCATATAAAAAAATGAACAACGATGTTGCATCTCGTTAAAGTTCTAAGTTTTCCGAAACTCACACACATAACAAAGAATATCTCCGAAATGGTTTAAGCTACAAGAAAATTTATTCGGGCATAAATTGTGTATTTTAGTAAGATCTACATCTTTTCTGCAGCTTGATTTGGTCTATCTCTAACGGTTTACCAGGTATGCAAAAGTCGTCCAGAGTAAATACGACTACAGGGGCTATAGCCAGAAAATTCAAGATATACATTTCATTTGTCCTAAAAATATCTCAAACGTATGGCATTTTAATCAAAATCGTTAGAGCCATTTTCAAGAGAATCAAAATTTTCGAAAAATGTTCCATGTAAAGGGTAGTTTAGGGTGGGGCTATTTTCTTCAAAATCTTCGTGTCGCATCCTTGAAAGACATTAAACTTAAATACCAACTTCGGTTTTTAACCGCCTTTTCGTTTTTGAGTTATGCTGTCCACAGACACACTGACACTGACACACACGGAGCTTTTTCTAAAAAAAAATTGTTTAGATTCAGGGGGTCTGAAAATATACATTTCTGGTAAAATCTCGACATCGAATTTTTTGGTGGAATACAATACTTTTACTTACAACACATAGTAGAGAAATTAATAATGTATAGTACAGCAGAGCATCAGGGGTGATTCGGAATGTTCCTCGGGGGCTTTGCGTAGCTCAGTTCCATGAGGACCTGGTACTGGCTATTCGTCGCGTCGGATATAATGTCTCTATGAGAGTCAAATTCCCAAACAATTTCAGTTCGCTGGTCAAAGTTCTTGGCAATTATACCTCATGGACACTGGAAGAGATATTATACACGTTTCCATCCATTCACAAGCATCTTGCAAATGATTTTGTCTTGCTAAAACTTATTTTGTATTGCCTCAAGATTGTGTTTATCCCAAACCAGGCAAATATCAGTTTCGTAGCCCGTCCAATGCAATATGTGATATAATGCAGCACCATTCTTTTTAGTTTTTATTTTCTTTACGTAAACTACATCCGAAGTTACTTGCGTTACTTCATGTAAATATGGCACGGTTGAAATGGAGAAAAGAGTATCATTTACGCATGGCGAAAGAGCTGACATAATAGTTCAAACACTTGTGCAAATGAGGGCATCATTCGCGGCAGGAATATGCATTAATATATTGTGCAATTCGTCATGACCTTGCACTTCTCAGCTCTTCTGTCTTATTGTAATCTTCACACTTTACAATACGACATTCAAATACACAGACTCACAAAGTCTCCTTCCCTTCCTCCCTCCCTCTGTCTGTGTATGTCTGTGATAATAGCTGTCTCCTTCAACACTCTGAAGAACTGCCCTCATGCCGCCGCATTCACTTTTATAACTGAGAATGACGTAGCACGAATTTTTCTCGAAATTCACATTTTTGTTAGGTTAAATTCTGCAGCAATTGTATCTAAACTGAATAAGGCACGTTGTAAATTGTCTTCTGTATCAGCTAGAACCACTTGATCATCGGCAAGTACTAAAATACTGAGAGGCGTGTTACGAGTATTTATAATAAAATTTGTTCTTAAATGTTGTTGCCATATTCTGGTAACTTCGTGTACTTTTATGGGTGATAAAGAGAACCTTTGTCTTACTCCTCTAGATGTGTCTAGTGGTTTCCTTGTAACATTGTTTACTTTAACCCTAATTCTGACTTTAATACCTATAGGTACAGCGACTTAATCAGCGAAACATAAGAACCTAAGACACATGATACAGTTAGAACAGTTAAATGTCTAACTGATGAGACATTATGAACAAGTATCTTACAGAAATTATTAAATACGAGAAAATTAAACTGCAATTTATATTATTTTTGTTAGTTGTCGGGGTGATATTTTGTGCTGCCTCGATTCTAAGATTTTCATTATAGAGGTTACTTTAATGGCTGTGTTTTCTCAACTTTAAAATGCAGAAGAGCTCCTCACACATATAAGTAGTGTTGAACATACACAAGATCTTAGCTGCATAACTATACAGGTATGGAAATCGTAAACGAGGAAAATATTGGTAAAAGCCAAGCTTGTTACTATACCATTTCAGTTCTGTCACATTGGAAGTCAATTTCTAAATGTAAGTCTGCAGGAACCGAATCAACATTTACTGCCAATGGTGTAGCAAATATATTAAATTATGTTTCTAGACCTTGCAAGTCCTGGAAACGTCTTTGCTACAGTTTAGCGTCAGTCATGTCTTCACCAAGTACACAGATACATGCATTCCTGTGCTAAACGCTGAACCGCCACTGCTGTGACGTTACCACTCGCTGTTCGGCAAGCAAGCTCTTGACCTACCGGTGCTTGCTTTAAACGACAGTCAAATAATAGGCAGTTTTCGCACTCGTGACGTTAACATTGACCGAAGCGATGATGTAATTAAGATTATTGTGACGACAGTGAAACAGTTTTCGCGTAACGTAATCATGTTATTTATTTCGGAAGTGGTCGGAGGAGTTCGTTTTTCTAACTTTCATATGCAGGCTTAACAGCTTGACGTATTTTCCGTCAAAACTAACGGATTTTCAAGTTGTATGACGGGCAAATTTTTAAGTGATGCTATATTGGTCTTCCACACACACACACACACCGCACGCGCGCACACACACAGATATATAGATATGCACATACGAACTGTTGCTCTGAATACATACATATGATATAAGTAAAATCTGAATTGGAAAGAACTACTTTGATTACTTTCTTGTCAGCAACGTATACAGCTACCTTTTATTTATAGATATCAATTTAAAAAATCTCAGATGACTGGACAACTCCACAAACAATAACACTGGCGTATGTCTCTAATTTCTCCTAAAAGTAAACATAAGATAGCAGACTTTTTTTTCAGGGGGGGGGGGGGCGCATGTTGGAAGTTTGCAATTAAACAATATTAATTCATTATTCTGTTGCCAAACACTGTAAAATACAGGTTATAGTATTTGTTGGGGATAAGCATATTAATTTATGCTAAATAAAGACTTCTTTGTAGCAACATTAACACAATAGTCAATAGTAATTGATTGCACATTGCATTTATTATTTTCCATAACCCACTTCCCTATTTGCCCACGTTATTCGTGCACTTAATTATAACCGCACCAGGCCTCCACTTGGTATACGTTGTAGAGAAAGATAATTGGACAAGATGTTTCACTCTAGGAGTATGCTGATAATTTATACGTTATGAACGTACCTTAAGATGCATCTTACACTGGCATTCGTACGACAACATGAAGATTAGATTATGAAACTGCTCTTTGGAAAGATCCTTACAACTAATAATTTTTAATTTCACAGTCGCCAGAACATTATGCATATGTTTGAGAAACAATAATTATCTGACATTCTTTTGAGAGCTTATTTATCATTTTATCACAAGAGGTTTCCTGACCTGTAACTTTGTTTCCTACCTACATGATGATAGTGTTGAAGATAACTGTTTGGGGTTTAGGATCCATTTTGTGAGACATAAATGGTCTCTTTTGTATATCCATAATAATTTTGCATCTAGTTTGACACCTGTCTCATGAATGTTGTCACAACTATCTAGATTAGTGCAGATAAACATGATTTTAAATTATCTCATGATTCTAAATCATTTCAGTTGAAATATCATACTGTCACTTTGATTTATTGACATTTAAAAGATATGTATGGGCGAAATTTGATGAAAATCTCGGAGGGAGAAAAAAAAAAAAAAAACAACAACATGGTGTACCTCAGAACGCCATATTTGCATGCTATATGAAATGTGAACAATGCATTCAAATATTTTATCCTTGTTTTCTCGCTATTGATATTTATAGTATTTTTTCTTGGTGTAAAACGTTTCTCTCAGAGCAGTTGAGGTGTGTCTAAGTACATATTTTTTATTTTCAAGCACAATTTCAATTTTGGGGGAAAACGGCACATTTGCAAACTTAAGAAGCTTTACAGCTTAAGTTGAAAGCGACACAGAGAAATCTAGGGTAGACCAAAATGTCATTTTTTGTCACGGGTGACTAATAAAAGAAAATAAACAGATTTTATTGTAATGTCTGAACTAATAAAGTCAACTGGACAGAATTTAGGTTGCAAAATCTTTGTAATACACTCAATTATAGTATACATTTTAAAAAGCCAGTATTATGGCTTCAGAATTTCGAAATTTCAGTCATATATATCCTTAAGCCGAAACATGCAGATTAAATTTTAGTTTCATAAAATTTGGAAACTTTGATACCGTAATTATTAGATATGATTTTAATAATGAATTAAATGATAATTAAAATTATAATGAGAAAGTAATGTGAATATATTTAATGTAATGATGATTATGAATGGATCATTTTGTAATATAAAGCAACAGTATTTAAATTTAAGACATAGTATGCGAGTAAAATATTCTAATTCAGTTATATAATGTACTATTTCTGGTGCATATGGTTAGAATGTTACTGGTAAAAGGGGCCTCCTTTTACCAGTCGATCCAAAACTTGTTCGGCCAGTCTTCTAAGAAATACCCAGACGCTGGGAGCTCGCTAGCTAGCGGTTTTCTGAGAATTCAGTCTGAAGTGGGCTAAAGGCCGCGGGTTCTTTAGTTATCAAGCATAGCGTGGTAGGCCGCTCTGATGTGAAACTCGCATATCGCCTGCCGAAGACACAAACATTGATTCGCTCCAAGACGTAACAGTTATTACCGCCAATATTATAGAGAGTGAACAGTGTTTCTCAGTAGTGAGGTATATTTTCCAAATTGGGAAAGTTATTCCACCATAGCAGATTTCAACAACTTAACCTATTTTAACTACAATAGGGGAACATAATAGTAACTTTATTTTCAAAAGGTGACAGCTCACGGTGAATGTTGATTTTGAAATCAAACCGATAATTAACCACTTACAGCTGTGTCTTTTCTTATTCCGTCAACACCGCTCACGCATACCCTGTAGATAGTGCCGTTTCAGCTCTAATGGTTAGCCAGGGCAAAGTTACAGAGCACTTATATAGCAAATATACAGCACTACAAGACCTTTAAGGACCAGGCTGCAGAGATCCTCTCCAGCGAGTAACCACGTCACACTAATAATGTCGTGAACTTATTTTCTAAATCTTATTACATGATAAGTCTAGCTCCAAGTTTGAGATCTTAAGCGCCCACGTCTTGCGTTCTCATGACGTTTCTGTATACACACAAACAAACAAACACAAACACACACACACACACACACACAATTTTCCGTGCATAGAAGTGAGCTAATACTTGAGATTTTTATGCTCAACCATGCCATAATGCAGCACTTTTACCACACTGTAATGGAGCTGATTATATCCACACCTTCATAACTACACTGCTAACCACCAATCAAAACATCATAATGTCGCAATCAGTACTTTGCCGACTGCACACATTCCCACGCACTGAAAGTGAAACTATCGATGGCCGCATATGAAATAGAGCTACTCTGTTTATTAATAATTACAGTTAAAATTGTAGATCACATACTAGTAACTTAAAATTGTTTTCCCGTTTCCGAAAGTCTACCTTTTACTTTATCTACTACGTGTAGTAAAGTAGAGGAAGTATGGTATTCCACCCAAAAATTCGATGTCGAGATTTCATCGAGAATATGTTTTGAGGCCCCCTGAATCCAAAAAAGCATGTTTAGAAAAAGGTCCACGCGCGCGCGTGTGTGTATGTGTGTGTGTCTGTCTGCCATTCTGTGGACAGCAAAGATCAAAACGAAAAGTCGGCCAAGAACTAAAGTTGGTATTTAAGTTTAATGTCTTTCAAGGATGCGACTCGAAGATTTTGAAGAAAATTCCTTTACCCTAAACTACCCTTTACATGGACAATTTTTCGAAAGTTTTGATTTTCTTGAAAATGGCTAATGATTTTGATTAAAATGTCATATGTTTAAGATATTCTTATGACAAATGAACTGTATATCTTGAACTTTCTGGCTATAGCCAATGAAGTCCTATTTACTCTGGATGACTTTTGCATAACTGGTAAACCGTAAGACATAGACCAAACCTTACTCTAAAAATGCAGATCTTGCTAAAACACACAATTTATGTCCGAATAAATTTCTTTGTAGAGTGAACCATTTTTGAGATGTTCCTGTTATTTGTGTGTGTTCTGGAAAACAAACTTTCGTCAAATTGTACGTCATTATTCATTTTTTAAATGTTAACCGTGCGAAGAGAACGGAACCTGAAAGCATTAAAAGATTTGACTATCGCTCAAACCTGCTGTATTCCCAATATCTCTACTAACACGAAGAAAGTCGGACGTGGTTTGTAGACAATCAATTCAGAAACAGCTCGTACTTATGCATTTGTAACTACGTATATCGCAAATCGTCATCCAGAGAACATATTTGCTTTTATGAGAGACACAAAATTTAATGGCGGCTTATACCTGACCACTATTATTCTCTTTCACAGTGGTAAAGTAAATTTTGTGGGCTCAAATTACATCCATATCACCAAATTTACAGCGTGATTTCGCAGCGTGTTTAATTATACGACACTATAAGGCATGGCAAGTGTTGATTGGATTTTGTTTTGACGAGGTCCTCCTGCCATCCATCACTAAATGTTATGTCAGTCATTAACCAGTTCAAATTAAACTATCAGCTTTTGTACAATATGCGCCTTTTCAAAAGTGCCGTTAGATGTCAATCAAACACAAAGCAGTTTTAGGGCCTTATTTGAATCAAAGTCCATATTTGTATGCCGTTTACTATGAAAACTATGTTAATGCTTTTTATTTTCTCTACTAGGTATGGCAAATAGGTAAGTATTGTATCCGACCCAAAAATTCAATTTGCGGAAATATGTTCTCAGACCCCAGAATAAAAAAAGGAATAGTAATAAAAAAATAAAAAATAGGTCCGCACGCGCGTGCTGGTGTTTGTGTCTGTGTGCCTGCCTGTCTGTCTGTCTGTGTCTGTGTGCCTGCCTGTCTGTCTGTCTCTCTGTCTGGCTGCGAACAGCATATCTCAAAACGAAAAGTCGGTTGCAAACTAAAGTTGGTATTTAAGTACATATTTTAAGGATGTAACACGAAGATTTTGAAGAAATTTCTCCACTCTGAACTACCCTTTTCATGAAAAATATTTAGAAATTTTCCATTTTCTCAAAAATGGCACTAAGGGTATTCATTAAAGTGGTATATCTTGAAGATCTTTTTATGGCAAATGAGATATATAGCTATACTGAATTTCTGGTTATAGCCCATGCAGTCCAGTTTACTTAAGGTTCAAACCATAAAAGATAGACCAAATCTTACTATACAAAAAATATCTCATTAGAACACACAATTAATGTTATATGATCTGTTTTATGAAATGAATCATATTCCTTGTTATCTGTTAGAAGTTTATAACGCTTATAGACGTTCTAAATGGGAGGTCCTTATTCACTTCTTCATCTGTTGGTCATGCAAAGAGAACGTATAGCTTCACAATGGCTTAAAACGTACTGTATTCCACTTGCACGTAGAAGGAAATTAGGAATAATTTCTAAAAATGCACTGCGTTATAAAGAAAGATAATTTTGAAATTATTTTTTAGGTAAGTCGTAAAAACTCTTGCTCTATTCGTTTAACACACGTGCTCTTGTAGCATTTGAAAACCTTAGTGATGTTGATTATTAATGCACAGAACAAAAGCATCGTCATAGAAGATCTGAGTGAACAAAGTGCTGCATTTAATGATGCTCTTGAAGAAGATGAGTGGCTCAAATTGCAGTATCTTATGGATAATTGCGTCGGAGGAAAGAGATTACAACGGGTCATTAGTACAGAATTATGCCTCCATTAGTCCCGTCTGGTTCTAGGAACACACATTACAAGCCAGGAACATGTTATATAAATATGTATACTTAGATCAGTCTTCTACTCTTGTTCTCCAGAAATTACAGAAGTTCTTCCTCCAGATGAGTTTGTGTTCTTTGTTGAAAATGCAGACTTACGGTACAGTAGTTATTTTACTTATGGATGGCGAATGTGTAAGCTGAAAATGTATAATAATAACAATAATAATAACAACAATAATAAATATAATAACAATAATGACAATAATGTCCATAATAATAATTATAATACTAATAAATCATTTTGTTGGGTCAAAAATGAACTACAAATATGTTCTTGTACTCGTAAAGGGTGCAGATTTAGGTTTCCATCAGATATCACAACAATGCTGTTTGGATGTACTAGATATACTAGTTCCAATGTGAAAGTGTGGTAGAAGAAATCTTCAAATTTAAAGTTATCTTTGATACAGCCCGTTATGCTCTTAACAGCTCATCTATTTTAACAACGGAACATGTATGCTACAAAACTAGCGTAACCTTGAACTTTCAGTTCTCATTCAAATTGAATTATGACAAACGCTGTTAATAGTAATCGGTAAATGCAATTAAAAGCTCTCCAAATTCAAGAAAGAAGAAATGCACAGAATTGCCAATATGACGAATTCTCTCCTTTAAGGTAGTTACTATAATTTAAAATTTTAAACGTCAAAGTACCTTGCCCTCATTAGTTCCAGTGATTATTAATTAAAGCTTCTAGCGAAAGCCGCACTTAATTATATATATCACGAAAACTAATAAAATATACATGCAAGCATCCATTAAGATTGTCCAAAATATGCACTATACTTGACGCCAAATAAGAATGTGATTGACAGTTGCTTACCGCGGGACGGGAAGGTCTAAGTGAGGATAGGTGCATCATTGTAGTCGTCATAGCAACGAATAGAAGAAGCAATTAGAGCTAAGATGTCTCTTTATGTCTCCAGCTCTTCATGTTATACATACTAGGAAGTAAGTATTTTGTTATAGTTATATTATTTGTATTATACGTTCTGAACAAAATATTATAAGGCGCTAAAAGCTATGAGGTATGTAAAAGCCAACGGTTGGAAGATTATCTCAGCTCACGAGATAATCACGATTTGAGAGATTAAATTGAGAGGCTGATAAGTTCTATTAACTCAATAGAGGTCCAATTCTTAAAAGCTATTACTTATTTGAGCACTTTGAATCTAAAGATTTATGCACTGATCTGCGTACTTTATGGACCGGAAATGTTTCTCTGGGAGGAAGCATGCCGAAAAAATGCCATATTTAAAGCGGAATCATCTATTTTTACTTGCTACAGAATACGCGCAACATTAACCGTTAAATTTATCTTCGCATAATACCTACTCTCTGTTTATCACTGTTTTATTACTTTCTCTACCACGCACATTTCTAGCATGTTCCACCAAAAAGTTCAGACCGAGATTTATTCGGAAAAACATATTTATGACACCCCGAGTTCAGAACAACAGCATTTTTACTTTCTCTACTAGTAGGTAGAGGAAGTATTTTATTCCACCCAAAAATTCGATGTCGAGATTTCACCGCAAATATATTTTTTGAGGCCCCCTAAATCATTGGAAGAAGGTCCGTGTGTGTGTTAGTCAGTCTTTGGACTTCATAACTCAAAAGCGAAAGCTCGGTTAAAAACCAAAGTTGCTATTTAAGTTTAATGTCTTTAAAAAATGCGACAAGAAGATTTTTAAGAAAATAGCCTCACCCTAAACTACCCTTTACATCGAAGATTTTTCAAAAAGTTTTATTTTCTTGAAAATGACTGACAATTTTGATTAAAATGTCATATGTCTAAGATATTTGTATAACAAATTAAATGTATATTTTGAATTTTATAGCTATAGCCTGTGTAGTCCTGTTTACTCTGGATGACATTTGAATAACTCGTAATCCGTAAGAGATAGACAAAACCTTACTGTAAAAACATGTAGATCTCACTAAATCACACAATTATGTCCAAATAAATTTTTTTGTAGAGTGAAACTTTTTGGAGATATTCCTTGTTATTTGTGTTCGATTCGGAAAACTTGAAACTTTCGTGAAATGGAACATCGTTGTTCATCTTTTATATGTTAAGTGTGCAAAGAGAACGGGATCCCAAAGCTTTAAAATATTTGACTATCGCTCACAGCCTACTGTATTCTAATATTCTCCTTGCACGTATAAGTTAATAAGCAATAAGATAATTTGCACAAATGTTTATCTCAACTAACACGAGGAAGATAGAGGTATAAGAGTTTATAGGAATGGTTAGCACAAGAGTAGAGAAAGTCATGTGAGTGCAACTCATCAGATTTTTAAACATTGAATGTGCTTTCCTTTCATTATTTTATACAGTGGGCTCCTTTACGAACCAGTCCAGCTTTCCTGTCCAGGTCACTGTGTTGGCTGACGCCACTGATTCGATCTTTTGACACCCGCGGCGCGGCACTCTCGCCGAGCTTAGCTGGAGGGCTTCTCTTCCGGCTAAGTTTGATGCTGTGACTCCTGCATAGAATTCCTTGCTCGATAACCTCCCCCTCTCGGCGGTATCGCACTTAGCTTTCATTTTAGTTAAATGAGTTTTTCTGGCTCCCTGTGGGCGTACTCCATCTTGTTTAGAGTTAATTTTATTTATTCCAAATATAGTAGAACCAAAGAGTCCACAGTTTAGGCTGCTTGTCGTCATATAGAAATACGTTTATACTATTTTATATATGTAACTCCCGATTTCAAATTGTTCTTATAATCCTAATGTATTATACCCATTTTAATAAGGGTTGAACGTATAGTTATTTAAAGTACGAGTATCAACAAAAAACTCCTGCGGCAATAATTGCCTTAAAGGTATAGGAGTGAATCGAGTTTTTCCAACTTAAATTAGCGAGTTGCATATCAATGGTAAAGTATTTGCAAGTTTCTTATTAATCCTTCATAATACTTTAGGAGAAAAAAACATTAGGATGATAATTATAGAGAGCTTCTGTAAATAAATTTTTACTTATGAAAGGGTAACACTCAACTTCAAGATTTAGAAAAAGACTACGCGTTTGCGACTTTATTATTTGTTTTATTTACATATTGATACGTAGTTTCCTGTTGTTAATGTTATATTTTCTTCATAATTATTAGACAGGGCAATGACACAGTGAGAAAATATTATACGAGGTACGCTTGGAAATGCTTAAAGATGTATTGCACTCACATGACTTTCTCTACTCTTGTACTAACCATTCTTACAAAGCCTTATTGCTATATCTTGGTGTTAGTTGAGATAAACATTTGGAGAAATTATTGCTTATTTCATTGTAAATGCAAGAGAAATATGGGAATATATTAGTATGTGAGCGATAGTCAAATGTTTCAAAGCTTTGAGGTCCCGTTCTCTTTGCACGCTTAAGGTATCAAAAATGAACAACGATGTTGCATTTGACGAAACTTTCATACAAATAACAAGGAATATCTACGAAACGATTCATTGAAAAAAAATACATATAAATTATAAAGTGTGTTTTAGTAAGATCTGCATTTTTGGTACAGTTAGAGTTTGTCTCTTACAGTTCACGAGTTATTCAAAAGTCATCCAGAGTAAACAGGACTACATATGCTATAGCCAGAAAATTCAAAATATAAAATTTATTTGTAACAAAAATATCTTAAATATATGGCATTTTAATCAAAATCCTTAGGGCCATTTTCAAGAAAATCAAAATTTTCGAAACATTTTCCACGTAAACGGTAGTTCAGGGTGGAGCAATTTTCTTTGGAATGGACAAATATGGACTGCACAGATCTGTTATGGACTATTGGAAGTGGAGGATGAAGATGCAAATTTTTAGGAGAAATTCTGTTCGATAACATGAAAGAAGTACTGCAGGGAAGCTACCAAGCATCCTCCAAGCTTACCAGATCTTAAGCTACCACATGAAGACTATTTACGGCATCTTAAAAGAACTATCCTACACCGATGGAAGACAGATTGGACAACTACATCCAACAGCAAACTGCATGATATCTGTCCAATACCTAACCTCTCCACAACAATTACAACACTAACCCGGCGAGACCAGGTGCTAATAACCCGATTATGCATTGGCCACACTGCGCTTACTCACTCCTACATTCTGTCCCGTGAACTTCCTCCTAAATGTACTCTGTGTGATTCTACTCTTACCGTTCAGCATCTGCTCACTGTTTGCCCAAGATACACTCACCAGCGACTTCAGTATGGAGTTCCTGAGAACATTCAGCTAGCTTTGGGTGATCAACAATATCACAAGAAAATCATCAAGTTCATCAAAGCATGCAAAGTTAATATTTAAATTCATTGTAAACTTCATGATATGTTTCCTCCTTTTTTTTCCTCAATGTTTAGTCGCGATATGACTTTTATGTTGAAGCGACTTCAAATAATAAATAAATTAAAAAAAAAATACTGCAGGGTGAAATTTCGGCAACAATAAGGAATTCCAGGCAGCTGTCTACGAGTGGATGCATAGTACCTCCAAACAGTGGTTCTGTGACGCTATAATGAAGTTGCCAGGAGGATGGCAGCACTGTATTGAGTGGGGAGTGTATTAAAACATCCCAAGTACATTGATTCATGTTTATTAATAAATAAGGTATACAAATTATTGCTGTACAACATTTCCGAATATCACTCGTAATAACGAGATGTATACGAAGATTATGCAGACTTCACCGGGTGAACCTGTGGATGAAAACATAAGAAATTCTATTACTTCTAGACATACATTTTTTTTAATTCTTCCATTTTTATCCCGCCTTTAACAGTAGAGGTCATATCGGCGGCCTTGCCTATTGCCAAATGGTGTTACTCGTTTAACAGTGAGTTTTTCTGTCTTTGAGTTTTTATACACACACATTTACACTAGACTCAGGGAAGGATGAGGAATAATCTTGGCTGGAGAAAAATTCCTAACCCCCCTGCCGGGAATCGAACCCGGGACCCCTAGCACAGCAGACAGATGCTCTACCAACTGCGCTACGGGGCCAGCTGGCATGTCATTTGTTCTTTAGAGACCCGTTTTTATATCGGTTTTAACTCACTGATGAACGCAAGAAGTACTATATACATTTGTTATGTAATTATTGAAAGTGTTAAACAAGTACTAATGACCTTACGATATTTCTGTTCATGACAATTCTCAAAGGCGGTTGGAGGATGTAGAGTAATGAGCCAATGGTGACAGCTATCACGATCTAGTAATGTTTATCATTATTTTATCCACCAGTTAAGGTGAGGTTAACCTTAAAATGTATTTTTTCTTCCGTTGACAGAAAAAATAATATCTCTTGGTAGATTTATCCAATTTATTTCAAATGTTGCATACTTATTATCACTACAACTATCTAACCAGTGTCGTAAGTTGTTTTACAAGATCTTTCGTCTATTAATAAAAAAAGATGAAAGGAAAATCTTATCAATGAGTTGGAAATAAACAAACATTAACTGTGAGCACCCAGGGGAACCAGGTGTCACCACTGTGCATATTGTACTTGTGGTATTTTATTTCGGGAATATATCACCTGCGCTGTCGCTGCTGTCAGATTTTATTAATCCGCCTTGTCTAAACTAAACCAATGAAACGGTTGATGCCCTTGCATTAGATTTTCGTAGATTTGACACTATTTTAATAATAAATGCTCTTCGTTTATTATTGAACATGATATTGGTTAATGGCAAGTATCAGGTCAAAACGCGATCCGATAGAACTTCACAACCACGTTAACAATGATGCAATGAGTTCAAAAAGAAGAGCACGCTATCTCGACTGTTTGCAATAAAAACCCGATGATGTGACGGTAGTTTTGATATTGCTTATGGGGCAGGAGTAGAGTATTTAGCTGCGATTGACACTTTGGAGCAGTTACCAACAGGCAGCGAAACTTGGACACCGATTAAACTGGTTAAGTGTAACTTTATATCAGGTTTTTGAGGATCAGCAGTATGGAGGGAGCGAGTGGTAATTATAAAAAAACCGACATGAATACGACGCAATAATTTACGTACTGGCTCACAGTTCACGCTCCCAAATGTTTCAAAAATAAAATCGGTAAAGTTCACTTATTTTGGTTGAATATTTTGTACATTCAAAATAATATATCAATATGCATAATTAATTCTGGACAAATAACAGAACCTATAAACACTAAAAAAGGAACTTTTCTCCACTGTTATTCAATATTGCATATTATGTTTATATTAATATAATAGTTCAAGAATTGAGATAAACAGAAAATCGTGGAATTCCGCTAACAAGAGGTGAAATAGTCCCAACAATATTATATGCGGATAATCAAGCTTTGTTCTCAAAATCTGCAGACAGCTTACAAATGGCAGCGTACCAACTGTTCAAAATCGTCAGCAAATATAATATGAAAATTTCTACTTCAAAATTTAAAACAAAATTATGGAACAAGTATCAGATTTCTCACCCCAGGAAGTGTATTTGCAGATTACAAGAGTGATATTGATACAAAATTATAATATAATAATATAATAAAGTCTTATGAAATTCCATTTGTTGGTCTTGTTAAAACAAAATTAACAAGCAAATATTTATTTTTGCCTTGGTGAACCATTTCTCAGACATGCTTCATTATTTATTTGAACATGCTATCTCTAGGCCTTGTAAAGGAAATGGAATTTTAAAAGCAATCGCATAGCAACCAGCTCTTAAAACATTTCACTGTCGATTAAAGCCTATCGTATTCGCATATCCCCTTTGCACCTACAAGAAACTTAGCAATAATATTAGTTCTACAAATGTTTGTGCCTATTAAAATGTGGTAGATCCCTCACGCCTGTAAACTTTATAAAGTTACAGACTTTTTTTTTTTTAAGGCAAGAAACATCTTTAAGAGCTCCTAATCTACTATTGTGTCTAAAATTTGTATTAAAACCATCAATTATCGCAGAGTTCTTAATATGTTTGTACTCTGTGTTAAATTCTTCCTTATTAAGGGATATATTTAATAACCTATAAATTAAGGTATTAAAAGAGCGAAGTTCCGGTAAAAAGGTTTAAAACCTTTATTACTTCCTGTACTAAGTAAGAGAAGTATTGCACTCGACCCAAAATTTCTACGTCAAGATTTCATCAGCAGTATACTTTTGGAGGCCACCTAAATCCAAAAACACCCATTTTTAGAAAAGGGACCGCGCGCGCGCGTTTGTCAGTCTGTGAACAGCATAACTCAAAAATAAAAAGGCGGTTAAAAACTAAAGTTGGTATTTAAGCTCAATATCTTTCAAGGAAGCGACACGAAAATTTGGAAGAAAATTACTCCAGGCCAAACTATCTTTTACATGGAATATTTTTCGAACATTTTGATTTCATCAAAAATAGCTCAGACGATTTTTACTAAAATGTTTAAGATTTGTATTGGTAAATGAACAATTTTCTCGCCATAACCTATATGGTCCTGTTTACTCTTGATGAGTTTTGTATAACTGTAAAGCATAACAGATAGACCAAATCTTACTATACAACATATGTAGATCTTGTTAAACCCACAAGTTATGTCTGAATGCATTTTTTTTTAGTAGCGTGAACCATTTCGGAGATATTCCTTGTTATTTGTGTGAGTTTTCCAGTATGTCTACTTTTCTTAAATGGAAGGTCATTATTCACATTTTTATGTTTTGAGCGTGCAAAGAGAACTAATTTCAAAGCCTTCATGTAGCAACCAGCTTCAAAAGATTTGACTATCGCGCAAGCGCTTAAGTCTACTGCATTCTCATATTGCTCTTGCACCTACAAGCAAATATGCAATAATATTTATCTGTACTAACACCAAGAAGGTACAGGAATAAGAATTTGTAAGCATAATTAGTACAAGGGTACAGGAAGTCATGTGTGGGGGAAAAAAATAGATTTTTAAGTGTAATTATCAGTATTAGATTTTCTACAAATGCAAACGTTCGGTTTTTTGTTAGTTTATCTTGAAATCTAGAAACGGAAGACAACTTTCATATTCAGTTTCCCAAGTAAATTTTATGATATCTGTAAATTTAAAGGTTTTAAGACGTCATTTGTTTCTCAGGAACAATAGAAAAAAGATATAAAATTTAAATAGTTGAAGTTATGTTTAGTACATTTTAATAATCTCAAAGATATATATTTTTGAAACCACATGCACAAAACTGGTATATACCCCTTTAAACGGCAGTGTGACCTATAGGATGCATATATATTTATTAAGTTTTGGGCTATTTTATTAGCTCTTCCTTTCTAATTTCCTGTTATGCTAACCTACAATATTAAATTTGTTCAATTAAACTATCATATTTTATAACAATAGTAGTCAAATGTAACCCCGTTAGCTGCCAAGCGTGCCAATACACCAATTGTTTTATTTGGGCCCTTTCTTTCCATTATCATTTGACTGCAGTTGCTGGGATTCGAAGTTGCGGCATTTAGCTTTGAATGGCTGCCAGTCTATTGACTATCGCTCTAACGATTACACTATTCGAATCGCTTCGGTGAGGTGACTCTGAATACAAAACCTGGTTTGGGAATTAGAGGAAGAACGGCATATGTAGCAAGATAACATGCCAGTTAAAGGGATACAATGTTTCATATTTTGTTTATATTATTAAATGTGTACAATGTTACCTCCCGTTGAACTAGACTCGTTGCACCAAGAGGAGGTGTTCCTGATTACTGCATTTTTTAATACATACCGCATAGCTAAGCACAGTTACGCGAAAACTGCAGTGCATTAATATTGAATGGTATTCAGAATGCTGCATAGTCTCAACTACCCTGAGTGTGAACTTTGGGAGTTTGGTGGTAGAGAGAAAAAAGAACTGCATCATGAAATCACCTATTCAGCAGATGCTGGAAACTTGGATGTTTGGGTTTTCTGTAAATTAGATCACAGACTATTCACAATCTCATTCATACTTCCAGAGCCTTCTAGTAGGGTAAGGAATAGTCTTGGCTAAAGAAAAATTTGTACTTCCCCACCGGGAATCGAACCCGGGACTCCTCGCCAGCAGGTAGATGCTGTACCGACTGAGCTACGGGGCCAGCCAAATACCCAGTCGTTATTTCAGCAGAACCACTCTGTTATGTGTATTATCTTTAACCTTGTATGAGGAGGAAAGGACCAAATATCAGAAGAAAAACTGTCCAATCAATCCAACGTCATAGAAAGGATGAAGGAAAGAAAAGTAATGAAAGGATGAAAGAAAGAAAAGTAATGAAAGGATGAAAGAAAGAAAAGTAATGAAAGGATGAAAGAAAGAAAAGTATTGAAAGGATGAAAGAAAGAAAAGTAATGAAAGGATGAAAGAAAGAAAAGTAATGAAAGGATGAAAGAAAGAAAAGTAATGAAAGGATGAAAGAAAGAAAAGTAATGAAAGGATGAAAGAAAGAAAAGTAATGAAAGGATGAAAGAAAGAAAAGTAATGAAAGGATGAAAGAAAGAAAAGTAATGAAAGGATGAAAGAAAGAAAAGTAATGAAAGGATGAAAGAAAGAAAAGTAATGAAAGGATGAAAGAAAGAAAAGTAATGAAAGGATGAAAGAAAGAAAAGTATTGAAAGGATGAAACAAAGGATGAAAGAAAGTAAGAAAGAAAGGCTGAAAGAAATGCTGAAAGAAAGGCTCAAAGAAAGTCTGAAAGAAAGAAAGAAAGAAAGAAAGAAAGAAAGAAAGAAAGAAAGAAAGAAAGAAAGAAAGGATGAAAGAAAGTAAGAAAGAAAGGCTGAAAGAAAGAAAGAAAGAAAGAAAGAAAGAAAGAAAGAAAGAAAGAAAGAAAGAAAGAAAGAAAGAAAGAAAGAAAGAAAGAAAGAAAGAAAGAAAGAAAGAAATGATGAAAGAAAGTAAGAAAGAAAGGATGAAAGAAACTAAGAAAGAAAGGATGACAGAAAGTAAGAAAGAAAGAAAGTAAGAGCAGGAAAGAGAGAGAGAAAGAGAGAAACAAGGAAAGAAACAAAGACAGAAAGTAAAAAAGAGAGAAAAAGAGAAAGAGAGAAAAAGAGAGAGAGAGAAAAAGAGAGAGAGAGAAAAAGAGAAAGAGAGAGAAAGAGAGAAAAAGAGAAAGAGAGAGAAAAAGAAAGAGAGAAAAAAGAAACAAAGAAAGAAAGAAGCAAACAAACAAACGAAGAAAAATGTGATGTGTTGCACTCACATGACTTTCTCTATTCCTGAACTAACCATTCTTACAAACTGTTATTCCTATATCTTCTTTCGTGTTAGTTGAGATAAACATTTTTACAAATTATTTTATTGCTTATTTCCTTGTAGGTGCAAGGGGAATATTAGAATACAGTAGGCTTTGTGCGATAGTCAAATGTTTGAGATTCTGTTGTCTTTGCACACTTAACATATAAAAAATGAACAGCGATGACCCATTTCACGAAAGTTCTAAGTTTTCCGAAATTCACACACATAACAAGGAATATCTCCGAAATGGTTCACCCTACAAGAAAATTTATTGAGACATAAATTGTGTATTTTAGCAAGATGTACATTTTTGTATAGTATGATTTGGTCTATCTCTAACGGTTTACCAGTTATGGAAAATTCATCCAGAGTAAATACGACTACAGGGGCAATAGCCAGAAAATTCAAGATATACATTTCATTTGTCATCAAAATATCTCAAACATATGGCATTTTAATCAAAATCGTTAGCCATTTTCAAGAAAATCAAACTTTTCGAAAAATCTTCCATGTAAAGGGTAGTTTAGGGTGGGGCTATTTTCTTCAAAATCTTCGTGTCACATCCTTGAAAGACATTAAACTTAAATACCAACTTTGGTTTTTAACCCACTTTTCGTTTTTGAGTTATGCTGTCCACAGACTGACAGACACACAGACACACACACGGACCTCTTTCTAAAAATGCTTTTTTTTTGCATTCAGGGGGCCTCAAACCGTGTATTTCCGGTGAAATCTCGACATCGAGTTTTTGGGTGGAATACAATACTTCCCCTACTTACCAGTAGAGAAAGTAAAAATAATCAAAATTCGCAGCTGTTAGCCGCATTTGATACTATCACAATAATTGCACAATTCTTACGCTGCATTAGAATGAATGCAACTCAACCGCGACCCTGTAGTGCTTACTTTATGGCGTGAAGAGCCTTAAATAAATATGGGAGGATGCGAGTTACGATAAGAAACAGGGTTCATGTCCTGGAACAGCCTCAAGAAGTGAACAGAACAGCCATTTGAGACTAACTTGTCTCTGAGATTGCCTCTTCTAAAGTTGCAATGGAAACTGTATTCTTTTGTTTATTTATTGAAAGTTACAAGCAATAGAAGTGTGCTACCTTTTTCGTTGTGCAGAAAGTTTGAGGAAAAGATTAAAGAAACAACTTTTATACTTTCCAAGGTGTAAAAATGCTGGCATTAGGCTGGCAGGATCGTATTATCATGCTGACAGGCAAAGTACTGATAATGTCTATAGTATTTTTGAGGGTCATGTTCGCTCTATGATGCAAACATTGTTTTCTGCAGGCTTAGCAACATTTCAAGATGAAAACGCCTTTGTTCATGTTGCTGGATATGTAGCGTAGTTGTTTTAAAGGCACGAAGAAAAAGCTAAAGTTTAATCTCCACTTGGAAAGAGAGTGACGGCTTTCATCCGATAAGGAGCTTGAAATAGTTACTATTAATTAGTGCTGTAAAATACTTCCAGAAAAAAAAGTATATATTATGTAGATCAGTTAAGAGAACTGAAGCTGTTTAGAAATGAAAGGGTTGCTTAACACCGTATTAATAAGGTGTCTGTTTAGTTAATGGAGAATTTACTCCTTTTGCCTCTTCTCATATCTTTTTCTTGCCGTTGAAATGTTTATTTTCCAGTTAGTGCTACATTCACTGAGAAAATTTTCAAATGGATATTTTAATCAGTGGCTTTGAATTCGCTACCATCAAAATAGAATATTAGAAACCATCAGGATGGAAGCTTGAAAACATTTGGACTGCCTTCTATACTGCACAGATAAAGTCACAATAAGCAGCTAGGTGCTGTGCAGATAAACATACCGTACAGTAGAACCTGTACGACCTGTTCTCGAATACTGAAAATGCTGATGTACACAAAAAACACTCATTCAGTGCAATTACCGTACCACTTAAGCAGCCACTAATTCCGCAAATCAACAGGAATCGAAAAGTAATGCCTCCAGTGTGTGAATGTAACTTAAATGATGTATTCTTCAAATAATAATATGCAGTTTTCCATAGTTAAGAAAGCAGAAAAATGAATCAATCAAAACCATGAAGGAATTATAGGGTTAAAGCAAAGTTGACCTAAGGGGATAAAGATTTTCCTAAATATGTACTTCATCATCATCATCATCATCATCATCATCATCTATCAGCATTTGTTATTATCATTACCATTATGACTATTACCATTACTATTATTATTCATATTATTATTCGTATTAGTATTCGTTGTGAACTAAAACAGCAATTACCTTCAATACTCAAATAAATAAAACTTCGTTTTCCTAAAAGAATTGATTTCTTTTGTCGATTACACTGCTGCAATTAAAGTACTGACCTCCTTGTAGTAAATGACAGCTAAAGCTACCAACCGCTTATCCATGTTTATGGCTGGCCCGTTAATTTACCTTTCGACTTAAGATAAAAAGACATTACACTATTATTCACACAATATTTGCACGACGATTAAAGAAATAAGAAACCATTCATAACCATTCGGCAATAAACTGGATGGCCCCAAATGTTTGAAGGATTTTTTTTCCGGCGAAGGGGCTGTTTATCGACAACGATTCTATTGGAAATATTTTTTACTCTCATGTTGAATCCCTGGTTAACTTATGGTCGAAACAGTACCCTCCGGTATAAGAACTGGTGATTTTACTTCCCAAAGTACATGGCGGACTCAAAAAGTTTAATTTCCTGGCCTGGGGGACTAAGTAGATATGTTCCAATTCCCCACCTTTTATTAAATGTTGATAACAGACTATGGTTTCGCTAAATACAAAATTTGTAAAGTTTATGATATCGTGGTGTAATTACCTGTATCTGAGGAATTGTTTAGTATATTCTGTTTTACTATTCGCTAGGTTGGCTCCATTGATTGACTGTATAGTAGCGTGTAGGGAACAGAAGAATAAATTTTTGAATCATAGCTTCTCTCTTTCTTTTACACTGATATTATCAACCGTGGCCCCAAGTGGAAATGCTACGCAGCGATTCACTTGCCGTGCCCAGCGCGTAGCGGACTAATACTGTGACTTTGGATCGTTCAACAATATAGCGATAACACCATCAAGGTGTAGAAGCTTCTCCGCTGAGTCATCATTGCACGTGCGCATGAAAGGTTCTCGTAGGTCACGTGATGCCGGCTTCGGTATCCGTAGGGCCGACACAGTACCAGTGTAGTAGTTAGTTTTAGAGCTGAATTAGTGTTTTGTTGCTTTTCATTGTGTACAGTTAGTTTTTAGTTACGAGAGTGAGTCGGCCAGCCTGTCTGTGAGTACGTATGTGTCGTCGAGTCAAGTTAAGAGGCAGTGAAAGTGTAGAAAGACATTGGAAGACTAAGCAAGATAAACAGAACAACAATTATGAATTGTAATATCAGAAAGGAGTATAAACGCTGTTAACAACAAGGCAATTTCCCATTTGTAGTAAAATTTAAAGGAGATTAAAGAGAATGAAAGGCAACAAGATTTCGCATTTTGCTGTTATATTACAATACGTTAGAAGCCAGTTCTCTGGAGATTTTGGTGTGTTGCTCACAGAGCGATGACTGCGTCGGAAACTGTAGACATAAATCACTTGGACTTTTCAATCTGCATGGGAAAGATAATTCTTATGTGAAGTTGTCAGCAGCAGTATTCAGTGCCTAGTATGCCATCTGTATGTTAAGCTAAAAGTACGACATACGAAGTCATTATGACATAAAACTGTAGGCAACATACAGCGAGCTTAATTTTGGAGGAAATCGCCAAACCTATTACTAATTATGTTTTATGTTATTCCACTTATTTAAAAATAATCATAATGCCTTATTTTTATTTCCAAAACACTCAGAATCTCCACCTCAAGGATGACATGATTCGAAAGCTACCATATTATGTTTTCTATCAATATAACTACAACTTCAAACAAAAACTGCTGTTATTAATACAGTGTAATTATATTTTACTAATGTATTTCAAAATTCGATTTTGACATTGCTGGTGCGCATTATTCGCCCTGGCTGTTAATGCAAACGCCAATATGTAAACTAAAAGTTCAAATGTTCAAATTGTATTATTATTAGCTTTCCGGTTGAGCTGTTTTGGCATTCTTTAACACCCTATGTTTTTAAATCCCTAATTATAATGCATGTCGAGTGACGAAAACTTTATCTCCGCCCCTAGTGTCCGGATCAGTAGATCGTGACAGCATTACTAAATCGAAGTGGAACATACATAGAGAACGTTTAAAATCATACACATTGCGTTTAAGAAATTATTGGCCATTTTGACGATTCTTGCTTCACAATATTTTCAGAGCTTGGAAGACTTGATGGACGAGACTTAAGGGAATGATAAATACATTATCGGTTTACATTGTACTTGCATTTTCTCGAGTAAATTAACCTAATATTTTGGTTATTCCCAAAAGAAACTAATAAAAATATTAAAACTGAAGTAGCTTCCATTTCTAGGCACTCATACTCAATGCAAAATACCGAAGCTGATAAATTGATCGTCTTTTATCATAGCTACGGAAAAAAATTATTGTGTAGATAAACTGTTCGCAGTTTCAATTTATTGGAAGAAGGAGAGTTGAAAAGGACAGAGAGCTTTCATTACCCTAACACTGAGTCAAACAATATAAATACGGTGCTTCTTATTTGAAATCCGGTCCTTGTACAACGAAAGAAACTACCTAAAGTGCATCCTTCTGTAATAAATTTTGACATATTGTGGTGTAACTTAGGCATTCATCTATTTCCTCTTCTGCATCATCATGCTCTGAGATATTATTATTCTTCCTCTTTCCCTTCTCCATTTACAGCGTAGGGGTGGCCCTCTCAATCCACCTTCTCCATTCCTCCCTAGCTCTGAGAATAAATAAGGACCCAATGGCTGGCTGAGCAACCAGTTAATGAATGGCGAAATACAACCACTACATAATTGGCGCCCAACGTGGGGCTATATCAACAGTGTTAAAATGGTTTATAAAACCCGCTACCGAAGCCACGCTGTGTGTTCGGAATAAGTACTTTGGTTCCGTTTATGGCCTCAAGGCTGTCAGTAGAGAGTTAAAATTAATTAGTTCTCGTATATTGCCATTCGGTATTTAATAAGCTACCAGTGTAATCCGAAGTCAGTGTTACATAAGGATTCCCCGCCACTGCCACACTGCCACACCACTAACACCAGCACTGTCACTGCCTCCGCCACCATTGTCGTCACCATCACCATTACTATTAGAAGAGGCTTAAACCGCAGATTAAACCATGGATAGCTAGGAAACATGGAGAGGTCGCTTTCTGTCCGACAGTTTTTGTCAGCGCATGTGCGGTTTAAACCTTAGCTATTCAAAGCGCGGCTAGTTCACAGCAAAAGCTGCTCATATTGCTGAGGAAGAGATACTCCAGAGCAGACAATACTGACATGTAATATATGGAATGAGATAGGATCAGAAAGAACCAGAAATATACGACAAGACCTTGTAGTTGAAAAGATAATTGGGATAATTCTAGACGGTAAAGAATAATTGGAATATTATCCAACAAATGATAGTTAACATTATCAAAGGAAAGGGACGAAAAAGGTAGTTACACAACGGTTCTGCTGCAGTGCGAAATAATTCCGAGAGGTGGCCCTGCAGTGCTGCAAGAGCGGTATTAATGAGGGCAAGAGTCCCACACTTGCCATGGCGGGTACCGTGTCCTTCCCCTACATAAATAATGATGATGATGCTTGCATTGTTTAGCTTCTTCATGGTGATTAAAATAATATACTTTGTTATTTACTATTATTTGAACCACCAATTTACGATTAAACCATTATATAATAGCAATTTTTGCATGCTTGAAACAATTTGAGTGATGATTAATTCTAAAAATGGTCAAATTTTATTATTATCATTATAATATCATCATAATTATCAATATTATTTAAATATTTTAGTAGGTGAATTTTTGTTAGTGTTAAAAATGTCGACGAACAACAATATTCTTTATTATAATATATGTAAGTGCATAATTTATTTGTTCAATAATCATAACTTATGCTCTAGTCCGCAGTTATTAGGCAACAAAATCAATACCTTACATTGAATAGAACACGATCTAAAAATATAAAATACATGTTCAACAAAACCTAAAATGCATTTTCATGATGATCACATATATCTTATTTTTCTTGATAATAAAATGCAATAAAACAAGAGCATTCTCCCCTTGGTAATTTTTGTTAAGTTATTCTTCTAACATGTCTATCAACTCAGCCGTTTATATCTTACGTAGCCTAATACCGAGTTATATTATTCATCTTTTGTCTTATAACTTAATTTTTTTTCCAATCTTGAACACCTCGCTGACATTAGAAAATCCATTTCCATTGCCATAAGCATTGATTCTAAATATTTGTTTAATTCTAATGTTTCAGCTCCATATGTGGCAGTAGTTTGCACTATTGCATTATTTATTTGCAATTTATTCTTTCTGTTTATATGTCTGTTCCACAGGACAGCATTCAGCATTGATGTTATAATTTTACCTTTATTTGTTCTGTTCTTAATTCACTTTCCTGTTCATTTTCATCTATTTTTATCCCCAAATTGTTCACATTCTCTAATTTAACCATATCAACGCATTTATGACAAGCGTTAAGGTAACTTCCAAGACTCCTTCCGGAGTGCAACAGTTCAAAAAGACGCCTCCAGTCTTCCGTAACTTCCACAGCCAGTAGTAAAAGAATTAAAACACTGTAATATTGATTTCCAGATATTCCAAAATGCAACTGTGCTTGTCAAACAAGCTTTTTATACGTGTATGAAGCTCCTGAAAACTTAGATTTACGATAGCCTTGCAAAAGGAAAAGTAAAAGTATCCAAGTTTTGCACTCATAAGATTATCTACTCTTGTACCAGCTATTCTTTTTCGTGTTAGTTCAGATAAACATTTGCAGAAATTATCTTACTGCTAATTTTCTTGTAAGTGCAAGGGGAATATAGGAATACGAAACAACTGAAGAACAGGAATGCGAAGCTCATGTCCAGAAGAGAATGGGTTGTCGACTAAATTTAGAACATGTGGAAAAAATGAGAAAATCCGTATGGGCAGTTTACTTTCACACATTGTCTACAAATGATAACCCTAATCATGATTTGTGTCCAGCTGGTGCAGACAGTTGGTGTAAATACAATAGAAGGCTGGTCACAGGAGGGAAATATAACCATTCTCGAAGTTTTCTAGCTGTCATAGTGGAAGAAATAAAACCAAGTTTAAATTTTCCTGACATAAGGAATATTTTGTCAATTTTCAATATTTTAATTTTTAGTAGTTGTTTGTGTCAGTGTTTTAGATGCACTGAAATAAGGATTTTAAAATAACATTTTTTTAAATTTTAAAAACATATATACTCTAAAATATGGGGAAAATATGTCAAAAGAAAAATTACTTATCAGAAACAATTCAACTTCTTAAAAAATGTTATTTCAGTCATTATAAAAAGTACACCTACAAGCTGTAAAAATGTCAGCTTTCTAGGTTAGAAAATGTTCTTTACACATGACTAATTTTAACATTGTCAAGATCGGGAATTCCGTATTCCCTTAGAGGGCATTGTATCATTCCGTATATACTATCAATAAATGGAGCGTCCTGGTAAAAAATGTCCTCTCTGGTAATGAGACGCCGACTGCCTATAAAAACCGCTGTAATTTGGGTGACTAAGTGATTGTTAGCCGGCGGGATCGTATTCCTGTGTTATCTTGTTTGCAGAAAACATGATCTTTACCCCTGAGGAAGCAATAGCTATAATTACATTGCTAATTACGATAGCAAGAGGTGTTCAGTTCATCGCGCGTCTTGGAGCTAACAAGATGTGGGCGGGAAGGCGGGCGTCGAAAGCTTTCCAGAGCACGAAAATAATGATAACCGTTCTACTAACAACGAACTGATTCCCTAATGTTATGTCATTTCATGTAGCCTCCTGGTTTAAAAAATAAGTTGATACCGAAATTATAGACACATGAAATTGATCATTTAAAAAGAAGTTACAGATAATAAGAATTACAGTAATAATTTTAGTCAGAGGGAACAGTGACTCGTCGCTTACCTTAAAAGAGAACCGACCTAATTTTGTTTTGGAGCGTCTAAGTGCGTGTAAACCAACGGACACACAGTACAGCTAATTTTAGGTGTATAATTGTGAGCACAGTTCTGTTTGGCTGGTGAACTATTCTATAACAGACTTACATTGGTCCGTAACGTCTCAGTGGAAATAGTGAAAAGTTTGAAACTTTTATTAAAAGACGTTATGATCAGAATTGCTGTCATACTTTCAAAACACAACTCACGCATACCCAGGGAGAGAAACCTTATAGCTTTATCGGCGGCAAAGGGCTAAATCAAATGGACTTTAAGGCATTATTAGAGGGTGTGAAGAACTGTTTCTTCAAACAGTATTAGCAACGTATGACCGACAAAACACTAAGCAAATCGCTGTATCAACGATTGGCTAATCGCGCTCTAAAGCTCACACATTGCTTCAAAGTGATAAACTGAAAAAATATGTCTTTCTTCAAATGGCACCCTTTTTTGGGTTTAAGGGCGCTCGACTACAGCACCCTTAAAAATGGATCATGTTAAAATCCAAAGATAACTTTCAGTATCAAATAAAATTACCAGTAAAAAGAAAAATAAATGTACTTGAATACACGAAACAAAGAGGCAAGCGCTAGAATTAGAACAACAGTATAAGAAGGTCTAAAATTTTGATATTTAAAGTTTTAGATTCTCAGGCTTATGTCATCTTTGCTGCCAAATCTGTCACTTCATTTCTCGGCAAACCTACATGACCAGGAATCCATGAACACACCACGCTAACAGTGGAGAGCATCCAGGGTAAGTTGTACAATAGGATGGGGTCTGTACAGCTCACGAAGACTCTGAAGTCCACTAAGAGAATCACTCAAAATCAGTCACCTAGTTTATCAGTTGACTGACCACCCAATTCCAGGTCTTCACTCTGTTCGGTCCGTAGGTTCCTGTGCTCCAACAGGCATCTGACCCTAGGCACTGGCTTGTAAGTCCTACGTATCGGGAGGGTAATCAGATAAAGGAACAGAAGCCGCTGTGACCATATGTGCTAATTTCTAAACTGTCAATTGCCTTTTTGTATTTATAGCTGAGTCGGTGCCAATTTTTTATATAGCTCAATCTTCTTTGCAAGTACAATTAATTCAAGGTACCGCAGTGCCACATACATTTAATAGAAAACACTAGTTGCAATTATCAGACATTTCTGCTTCAAACAAGAGCCTCAATTAATAATCCTAATCTCACAAAATAAATGCACCAAAGTATGAGAGCTGTAAGAGAAGGAAAGGGTGTACACATGGAATATTTATAGTCCATTTTATAATTAAACTGACATCACAAAAGAACACTACAATGCTCGCCACCCTTCCACCTGTCACACCCTTCATTGGTTGGAGTAAACTTCGCTGTTTCTATCCAGAAGAAATTGATTGATAGCCACCTTTGGCCAATCAGAGACATCAGAACATCATCTCCACGTGAGGTAAATTATATGCTAGGATAGTTGGTTGCTTTCTGCTGCTAGTTGCGACCTTAGCATAATTCTAAAATAGACATTTATATCTTTGCTTATGTTCTACAGTCTGATTTTTAAAAGAAATTATGTGAAAACCATAAGATTGTCCACGTGGAGAGCTGCAATGTTGCCAAGTTGCAGGTAGCAGGTGATGCATACTCCCCCACCCCTCTTGTCACACTTTCAATACTCGAGCCATATAAACAAACGTTGGATTTCTTCTCACATAAGAAAAAACTTGCAGATATAATCTGTATTAGCCTAATTTAATAACAAAAGTATTGTTATCACGAGTTCACTGCGTATTTGTATCTTTACAGACAGATGTGAATATTAAAGAGGCCTGTTTAGGACAGAACAATAAACATTTTGATGTGAGAGAGCATTTCAATTACATTTTACGTATATTTTAGTCCGTTCCTTCCTAAATTGCGAGTTTTTCGCCCACGTAATTGGACTAGATCACGAATTGATTTTTTCTTTGCTTTACTTAGCTCTAGCAGAGTATCTTTGTATAGTTCGATCACATTTTTACTTGTGTTAAAGAAATTTTAAAAATAAAATAATATTTGAGTAAGAATAAAAAATTGTTAGATTTGTAAAATTGGTGTAATTTTAGGTATGGAGTTAACAGTACTTTTATAAATAATTAATAGTTATGCATACATACAAAATTTACGAAATTGTGCTAGTGTAAATGTGTGTGTGTGTGTGTGTGTGTGTGTGTGTGTGTGTGCGCGCACAGCATAACTCAAAAACGAAAAGTCGGTTAAAAACCAAAGTTGGTGTTTGAGTTTAACATATTTTAAAGATGACCCTTTACATGGAAAAAGTTTTCGAAAAGTTTGATTTTCTCGAAAACGGCCCTAACGATTTTGATTACAATATCATACGTTGAAGATATTTTTATGACAAATGACAGGTATAGTTTTAATTTTCCTGGCTATGGTGTATGTAGTGCTGCTTACTCTTAGTGACGTTTATATATCTGATAAACCGTATAAGGTAGAGCAAATCTTGCTGTACAATTTTTTTTTTTTTTTTTTTTTTTTTGGAGTGAACCTACAAGAAAATGAGCAATAACGTAATTTCTGCAAACGCTTATATTTATTAGCCTGAAGAAGATAGAGGAATAAGAGTTTACAAGAATAGTGCAAGAGTGGAGAAAGTCATGTGAGCGCAACGTATCAGAATTTTTAAATTCAGTCCGTTAATTTTTTTACTAAGGGCGTGTAGTTAATAGTTATTATTGTCAATGACTGTTTCTATTATAGAATTGCGTAACTGTTTCAATGTTTTCATTGTTGATCTTTTTCAGAAATAATGAAATGTCAAGGTGGTTTTAAACCACCCTTATACGCTTATGAGCAATCTTTTTTAAACTTTACTGAGACATTTTGTTACCAGTAATGGTCATAACTCATAAGGTACCCACCATTTTGCAGTATGAATTTTGTAATAAGGGTTGAAATTGCTAGGGAGTTAAACCGTTTTCCATTTCCACAAAAATGTTTCTGCTTGGTTTGTAGAAAGCCTAGGTGCAACAGTTTGCTAAAAGTGGCACCTAATTAACATTACAGAAATATATGTGCTGATCTACGTACTAAAAGGCTTGCTAGGAATAAAATTAACCTTTTTACACCGAGGTAACAGTGTCTCTTGTGTTCCGTACGTCCGTATACGCATACACTTAGACTATTTTAAGATCTTTGAAGTAATATTAATATATACAGAACGTGAACGCTTCTACAAGTGTTGATGTAAAATATTGCAATCTTTATGGGTGAAATGAATTTCTGAGATTTTGGGGTACAATAAAACGCAACTGAATTAATAGACAATAACTGGGTTCACTGTTGCAATTGTCTCGAAATTGTCTACAGTCGTGTTGTGTTATATCTGTGTGCACATGTTGTTTGTAAACTGCTTCTCCCTTGGATACGATTTCGTGTAATATGACACAGCTGGGGACTGTTATCCACTTTTTAGTGTTACTCTGAGTTCGCTTTTCTTTATCTTCTGCTTCGTTACTAACACACACAAACAAACGCACACACACACAACAATTATTTAGCTTATCTGACCACTATACGATTTCTCCACAATCTTGCTATTGATCGCAATCACCTCAGGTCATTTTACGATTTTCAGGTGCCATTAAATCTTTCCCCCAACACCATACAATAAAATTTACTGTCGCGAACGTAAAATAAATTATTTATGCTTAAGAGGACCTGGACAGATGTTTTAGCCTGTGTGGCCAACATTTTCGATTGTAAGACCCGTTTATAATGTTAGTAAAACGTTTAAATGCATTTTACGGTGTTCCAAACCTCTTTAAGGGCTCGACAATTTTAACCCGTTATACCAACTACATTAGCAGTATTAATATTTTTAATATAAAATAAAAGTTTCCCCAGAACGACATTTTTTCGAAATTACAAATATCCCGTGAAGTACACTTTTCTTTCCTTTTTCATGAAAGTGGGCAAAATTGATCTACAGTATTATCTAAAGAAATTCTAGATCAAACATAGGTAGAGTGGTGTTCTTAATCCAAGAAAAAATGTTTACTTTCGAGCCTGAAATATCTACATTATTAATTCGAATTAATATTCTGTTATTCAAAGCACAATATGAAAAAGCATCGCATCTTAGGAGCTCAAATATTAATGTATAGCAAGTGACAGTGGTTAAAAAAATACTTCTGCTACAAGGAATATTGCATATTTTTTAAATATCGCGATATGAAGAATAGAAAATTGCTCATAGTTCAAAAACCACTTCATCAATTGAAATTTGTATCGTCTGATATTTAACACGATAGTAGCCAAGATACAAAAATTAAAAACATATTTAGGAAAAAAACTGTGGAATACCATGTTATCTGTCCAAGGTCCACTTAATAAAGCTTTACATACATATGCAGATTGTGGATTAATGCTAGTAGGCGTTTGTTTCTACGTGTATGTAATAAAATAATGCACAGACAGAGAGACAAACAGACAGAGACACAGACAGGCGCGCGCGCGCGCGCGCACACACACACACACACACACACACACACACACACACACACACACACACACACACACACACACAAAGTGAGTGCAACCCATTCAACAGCAAACAAAGTAAGAAAACTATATTTAATTCCGTCCAAATGTTTTTCAGTTTATTCTGGAAAAGAACTTCTACAATTAATTTTGCAATGTTAAATATCAAAAGAAAGCACCAATTTTCTTTGTATAGTTATCAACTATGGGAATATCAACGCATTAATGCTACAACAGAAGTAAATAACAATTATAACTTAGTAGACTATAGGCAGGGAGCTCCCACATAACAAATCATCCCCATCCCTCGCGCTGTCTGTTTACACAATGCACAAGGACCGGTTTGAGCACTGTGTTCTTTATGTGACATTAGAGTGAAGATAATTCCTTAAGAATGCCTTATAAATATCAAGATATTTTAAATTGTAAAATAAAGGAAAACGTTTCCCACAGTTATTACTATCTTGTAGGCGTAATGACTCTTCGCACATTTTCCTCTTGTATGCTGAAGTTCTTTCCTCGCGATAAATAAGCTTTATCTAAAACGTTTCTTGCTTACTTTTAAACTATTAATAACGCCTGAGAACACTGCACACCCGCATTACAGATATGGAAGAGAAGTTGCCGTATAATCTAGGGTGAAATATGGAGGTATCCTGGAATAATTAAAAATAAGGTCATACAGAGCAGAAGTAAGCACAATAAACACGTTTTGGCATAAAAATAAAAAATGATAAAGATCGCGCAGAGTTAAATAATTATAACAATATATTACCTTTTATATATTCATATAAATTAAACTTCTCCACGATATAGATGATTTCGGTTGTTGTATGTATACTTTGAATCTGAATTCTGCAAGTAAGTAATGCATTGGGTACTAAAGGTTTTCCATTTTTCAGCGGTTGCCTTGTAGTCCTGTAAAAGTTCTCAAATATATCCTATCATTCCACTGTCGCTCTTGCAGTCCTATTTTCCTCATGGCTTTATCTATATTTCTGTCGCTAGCAATCTTTTCTTTGATCTTTCACTCACCGCCCCACTTTCACTTCCATGTATTGATACCCTCAAATATAATTTTTAATATATTGCACTTAAGTTTGTTCCAAAGAAACTAATTTAAGGTGTTTTTATTGATTTTCCAGCATTATTTATTCCGTTGCTAATGTATCTTTTGCTTTTGCCTGACTGATCTGTAATAGACCCAAGATATTTGAAATGTTCAACTCATTTTATATTTTACCATTTATTACCAGATTGTAAACTTCTCCAACTGCCATATATTCTGTCTTGTCAAAATTAATCTTTAATCCTCCTGCCTCAAATGCATCTGCAAGCTTACATGCAAGTATTTTTCAGCATCCATTTAAAAAATCTCCCGGGTGGTGGTAGCCTGCGTTTGATATATCACGGGTCGCGGTGGCGAGGTGACTCGCCCGTTTCCAATTCTAATGCCTCAAATACTTCAAGCCAAAGTTTCATTGTTACCTCATCTCCACTCACCTCTGTACTATAAAAATAATTATGTTTATGGGTTTTGTATTCTGAACCCTTTTAACATTCACCATTTCTCCAAATGTATTTCATAAGACGCAGTTTTGTCTAAACCAATGTTACAGGAACACGTTTTTCTCCTTGCAGATTAGCTTTAGTGTTGTTCTTTAATTTGCATTTCTATTCCATAGGTTTAGTACTTCTCCGTATTCCATTTCAAATTTTTTCAGTCTTTTTGCCACTTCATCGCTACTTTTCCAACACCATATATTACAACTAATTCGCTTAAAGCACTTATGTGAATCTCTTTTTGAGCATTTTCTTAAACTACGTGCAGAAGGTGAAGGTTTTTCTACCTAAAGTTTTCTTTGGCGTTGCTAATGTTTTAGTTCTGGTAACACCTACACCGGAAGGATATAATCAGCATGTTTCCCACATTTTATGTACTCTAACCACAATTCTATATAATAAGCGAAGCCGTTGCATTTTTACCTTCATGCTGCTACTGCCCTTCTGCCGCTTTTCTGCAAAAAAATATCGCTCCAACTTTTCTAAGCAGATCTTGACAATTCTAACTCTTCTTTAGATTTACTTCAAGTGGTAATAAGTGCTGCTTATAATGCTGCTTATTATGCTTATAATTTCAACAATCAATTCTATCTATAGACGTATTATAATTAATATTCACTGTAATTAGAATAAAGCTGAGGAACCTCCTCATAGAAGTTGCGTCTGCTTCCAATTTTTCTACTATATGTTGAAATGAAATTCAATAATTCATAATTTTATTATTTCGTCTTAGTATATTAGTAGTGGCCATAGGGTCTCTATTGCCCTTGGCTGTTGCACTCTTTGTTAGAGTTTTACAATTAATTAAAACGTGTCTGGGATATGATCACTTGTTCTGATTTTAGAAGGATACTTTTTAGTTTTATTTTAATTAGTATTGTGCAATAATCTAAAGGGCTAAAACTCGTGCCAGCCCCCAGTTTTAAAAGCATAGTCTGAAAACATAAATATATTTTAGTTGGCCAGCAACCAGCTTGATACCTAAATTTGTTTTTGCAAAAGAGATCAGTAGAGGCTTGCTGTCGAATGGACTTGATGTCTGTCTGTGGGGAACTAAACGGGTATTTCGTGGGTTCAAATCTCCTTATAGGAATGTTTTTTTACCAGTAATCATCACATTAAACGTACCCACCAGGACTGAAATAATACATAATAACTATAGAAAAATGATTACATTATTAGCATTTTACCACACTTGCAAGCATAAACTGAGTTCAAAAGGTATTTTATTAATGAAGTAAGTACTCAAATTGCTTTTTCATCTGTTTAATGCAATTTATTTATGATTTATCTTGTAATATTGTCAAAACAGGTGATATGGAGAGATTAAGTCATGTGTCTCAACATCGCTGCGACTGAAACGTAATAATTCCGCTCGACCATCACAACCCTGTAAGGATTAGCCTTTTAAACCACAATGATTACTTGAGGTATGCGGAAACTATTCATCGCTTTGTAAGTTTGCTAGTATGTTACACAAAGTTTTGATACGGTGCATGTATACCGTATACAAAGTTTATAAGCTCTGTAGAAACCTGTTGGAATTCTTAGTGTGAGGGTTCGAAATTTCTAGAATGGATTTAAATCGTGAATCACATTGCTTCTTAAATCATTTATTCATTGAGACGTAAGACACCTTCTCTCTGTGTTCATATGTAAAGTGTATAGTGAAGATAGACTTCAGGCGCACCTGTTTCTTGGTGGATTGCATAAATTAAAAGAAAGGGGAGCACGAGATTCACCTGATATACTCTCTGTTTTAATTAACTATTATAATCTCTCTTCTAAAGTGGCTGTTTAGCAAGATGGCTTACGTTTACATTAATTTATATGCATCGATTACTAAAGGTAGTCGAGATTGAAATAGCTTCTACCTCAGATTTCATTATATTAAGTTGATCGTTTATGTAATGAAATCTAGTGAAATAAATGAGCTATTATGCCGACGAAAGTTGAACGAATGTGTTTTGAACATCGAGCTTCAAACTCTGTATGCGGTTATTGAATTTAGCACATCTGCTAGTGATGTGCATTGCACAAAATATTCAGCAGCGTTTTCAATCACTAATGCTGCAAAACACGAGATTTCATTACCGGTAGCACAACTTTTGCGTGTGCTAACAAACAAAAAGGAACCAATAAAGCCGTACCAGCTTCCAGTTTGTCTATTTCTACATTTTCAAGAGGAGTTGAGTTTGGATTTCCTGTTCGTACTATGCAAATTTTCCATAAGATATTACGCAGCTAAGCTAATATAAAAGTGATTTTAACCTAAACAATATGTGCCAGAAAAGGCTAATTTTTAAATTTTAGCAGTGAAGAAGTATCTGAATTGTATATATACATATAAAGCTCCTGACTTCAAACAAAGAAATCGGAGAAAACTATGACGTAATTTCGTGATATTCAATAAACGTAACGGATAAAATAAAGCAGAACATTAGGAGCTGGTCTAGGCAATGCTAGTTCCAGAAAATTTTCATCCACTAAGTTCAGTTCTCTGAATTCAAGAGGCCAATTATTGTTACGGTGCTTTTATTAATACTACAATAAAAACTGCCGTGTAATATTATCCATTTTGTATTCAACCGTATATAAAGCATACACTATTTCAATATTCAGGCCTTCGTGTTATCTGAGTTATTTCAATTCAAAATGTAAATATGTCTTTGTAACATCTTATATATTTAAACGAGCAATTCTTGTATATATATTGTGACTTTGGTGGGTGTAAAGTAAAGAAGACAGATGTAGTCGAGATAAAGAAACACTTTTATTTCCGTAAACAGTAACTTTGTACACTCGTTGCAACAGCACGAAAGTCTTTACCGATTCACCAACAGCACGGCTCCGAATTCGTAACACAAAAACTGTCCCTTCTCACACTTTACCGCTATTTACATCTCCCAGGCACTATTCTGGAAACTTCAGGAAAGTTCAGTTATTATTGCGGTGAAAGACAGCAGAAAATTCCAGAAGTCTCTATCCCTTTCTCTCTTTCGGCAAGCGCCCCAACAATGCGGCCATTCTCTGTCTCTTCCCTTCGGCTCCTTTGCGGTAGTGCCGACAATAATGCGATGGGCGACAATATATATTTATTCCGAGCAACTTGGAAACGGCTCTAACGATTTCCATCAAATTTTGCATTCAGATACGGTTTTGCAAGTTCATCTATATAGGTGTGATTCCGAAAAAACGCGATTTTACATAAAAAAATAACATTTTTTATTCCCGCTTCCACAAGCAATTCTTGTATATATATTCCCGGTATTTCAGAAACGGCTCTAAAGGTTTGGTTAAATTTTTGTATACATGCATATTACATTCACAGTGTTTTCTCCACTCACTTTTAGGTAACACATTTACACCTCTTTCTCTACCCACTCCTCTATAAACAATTTTCCATAAAAAACCTGATTTTACACCAAAGAACATCTTTATCTCCGCTTTTATAATAAATACCATGTTCTCTGTGTTTGAAATACAAATACTGTTACATTCACACTGTTTTCTCTTCTCACTTTTAAGTAACACAATTCACAGTGGTTTCTCTACTCACTCTTCCACAAAGAAATCATACGACTTTCTGTATGTTTGAAGTAGAGATGCTGCATATTACATTCACAGTGGTTTCTCTACTTACTTTTAGCTAACACATTCAAATCTCTTTTTCTACTCACTCTTCTAAAAAGAAGCCATACAGCTTTCTGTATGTTTGAAATAGAGATGCTGAATATTACATTCATAGTGGTTTCTCTACTTACTTTTAGCTAACACATTCACATCGCTTTCTCTACTCACTCTTCTATAAACAATTTTCCATAAAAAACGTGATTTTACACAAAAAAAAAACATTTTATCCCCACTTTTAAATTAAGTAATACAATTTTCTGTATGTTTGGAACAGAAATGCTACATATTATATTCATACTGTTTTCTCTTCTCACTTTTCGGTAACACATTCACATGTTTCACATCTCTCTCTACTCACCCTTCTATAAACAATTTTCTATAAAAAACGTGACTTTACACAAAAATGTGTTTTTATCCTCGCTTTTAAAATAAGTCATACCATATTCTGTATGTTTGAAATGGAAATACTATTACATTCACTTTCTTTTCTCCTCTCAATTTTAGGTAACACATTCGCATCTCTTTCTCTGCTCACTCTTCTACAAATGTCATACAATTTTCTGAATGTTTGAAATACAAATGCGCATATTACATTCACAGTGGTTTCTCTACTTACTTTTAGATAACATATTCACATCTTTCTCTACTCACTTTTCTTTAAAAAATTCATATCATATTATATCACCGTGAAATTAGGCACGTGTATGTATTTTTCCTTGAAGAAAGTTTTTATGATAACAGTTTTACTACACAATATATTACTTTCAAATGGCTTTCTACTCGCTTTTCTTTTAAGTAGCACATTCATATATCCCCTGTTTGCCCTTCAACATACAATTCATATAATTTTCTATGATTGAAATATAAATGCAACGTATTACAAAAAAAGATTCACAAAAACAGAGGCGAAAATCGCCGAGCAAAGCTCGGTCACCCAGGTCCTTTAATATAAAATGCAGATGGTATTGTTTATGATAGTGGCAATCTGTAAATCTACAGGAAGACTGAAATAAATATGCACACATGTTCCTCATATAAAACAGGATTGTAAAAGAAAACCCTTTTACAAATGCTTAGCTGGAGTCTTATATGCAAGAAGGATGTTCCTCAGAAAAATTACTGCAGAAACTCTGTTCCTTTTGGCACTAAATAGAACTGTATGTATAAGCTTGTGGATTAATAACAATAATAATATTAATAATATTATTTATTAAGACATGCCACAATACAATTAATTTCATTATCCCAAAACTATCTTCTGCCTCCATAAGTCCCTGGCATCTTCCTCCTTTAACCCTCTTCTTTTCACCCCATCCATTCAATATTCCTTAGGTTTCCCCTCTTCTTCTTTTCCCTTCTACTTTCCAATTCAGAATTTTATGGGTATTGGATCTTCAGGAATTTTAAGGACATGTCCATACCATCTCAGACGTCTTTCTGGTACAATTTCCAAAAAGTTTTGTCAACGTGTAATTTTCCTTGTTCTATTATTCCGAAGTTTAACTTTTCTGGAATTTTGTGCTAACCGCCTACAAAATCCATTTTAATATCGTTTAAAATATTCAATAAAAATAATAACAATAACAATCATAATAATCATAATCATAATCACAACAACCACAATAATAATAACAATAATAATAACAATAACAATAACAATAATAATATCTAATTAGCCGTTTTATATCTTGAAAATTTGATTCTGCTTCATAAATAGTCGGATCAAAGAATTAAGACAAAGACTATGAATTCGAAAATAGACAAAAATAATGAAAAATAGACAAAATAATGTCTAATTACCGGTTTTAACTTTGATTCTGTTTCACAAATAGTCGGAACAAAGAATTAAGACAAAGAGTCCGACTTCGAATCCCGTTCCTGTCAGCAGGGCAACGGCCTTCCTAAGAGAAGGATAGTGCGCTGTGCTCTTTCACATTTCAGCAATGAATTTGGAATTCCCCTGTGTTTGTCTTCAAAGTTTCAAGAATATTTTTCCTTATAATGAATGAGAACGCTGGTTTACTAGTGCATGAGATATCTGATAAAGTTTGTTTAAAGGCGGAGCGTAATATTCCGATAAAACTGAACATGAATTAAAGCGAACAGTGCCTTTGGAACGTCTGTTTGGGACATAGCTGCAATATTTAATAACCTTTAGCGTTTGCAGCGTCAGCTCTGAAGTAAACAAAACAAAGCACTAGCTGCGCTGACAAAAGAAGGCTACTGCATCCTTGAACAACTCCAATGCGTGATAAACCGTTTTAGTACTTGGCGGAATGTTTCTGGAAATCGAAAGCCGGAGGAAAAAACTGATCCGTTTGAGCAACAAACAGAAACCCTGACAGTCAAAGAAAAGAAAAGAAAAACGATCTCTTAGGATTTGGCCTCAAGGAATTGGAGGCGGTGCCCTAGATAAGCGCGGCTGCAATCCTCTGTCGTCTTCTCTTAACAAAATAAATAAAAATAAAACAAGAACTTAGGTCATGTCCTTCTCGAGTGTCATGCAGTACAAAAACTTGTCAAAACCGCGAAACAACCGAAGCTTTACTAATGCTAGCGGATACAGAGGGAGTGCGAGGCGCTATCGGCAGGTCTCGAGTTCGACCTACAGACCCCACCCACTCTAATCCATAACACATGCAATTTTTCGTGGTTTTCCCGGGTAGGCAAATGCTGGAGCACGTCCTCTTCTGCCACACCTTTCTTATTTCTCTTTGCGTTTGTAGGACCAGACGATGGTTTTTCTTATTGCGGCTGGGCTGTAGATGTGCCCTATGTAAAAGTTTATTTACTGGCGTCGGTTGTGACTGTTCAGACAGGATCCGCCTCGTGAGAGTTCCGCCAGAGGGTGCACTGAGAGTGGCTAGTGGCTAGTGGGTAGGCTCAGGCATCGTCGGATGGGTCCAAACTGGAAACGTTAAGTGTCCATACTGCCACTACCCTGATCTGATCGACCCTTGGGTCTCATATAGAATTGCAAAAGTATCGTAGGCTACCGTAGACTACATATGTGTAGAATACGGTAGCTTTCCTGGTAGAGTTGGTCAGTTAAGAACCTACCCACATTACCTGTACGTTAGGTGTGTTACATGCTTATCGGAGTTTACCTCATATCGATCACGTTTACTTGTTACCTTCTCTACTGGTAGATAGAGGAAGTATTGTATTCCACCCAAAAATTCGATGTCGAGATTTCACCAGAAATATACGTTTTGGGGATTCCTGAATAAAGTAAAGCATTTTAGAAAAAAATTAGAAAAAATGCGCGCGCGCTCGCGCGTGTGTGTATATGTGTCTGTGTGTCTGTGTGTGTCTGTGTGTCTCTGTGTGTCTCTCTGTGTGTGTGCGTGTGCGTGTGCGTGTACGTGTGCGTGTGTGTGTGTGTGTGTGTGTGTGTGTGTGTGTGTGTGGACAGCATAGCTCAAAAGCGAAAAGTAAATTAAAAACCAAAGTGGGTATTTAAGTTTAATGTCTTTGAAAGTTGCGACACGCAGATTTTAAACAAAATAACTCCGTCCTAAACTATCCCTTACATGGAAAATTGTTTGATAATTTTTATTTTCTCGAAAGTGACTAACGATTTTGATTAAAATGACATATTTAAAATATTTTTCACACATGAAATGTATATTTTTAATTTTCTCTTTATAGCTTATGTAGTCCTATTTACTCTGGATGACTTGAATAACTCGTAAACCCTAAGAGATAGAACGACTCTTGCTATACAAAAATTTAGATCTAGCTAACACATACAATTTATGTCCGAATAAATTCTTTTGTACAGTGAACCATTTCGCAGATATGTTATATGTGTCAGTTTCAGAAATTAAATTTTCATCAATTGAAACATCGTTGTTTATTTTTTATATGCTAACCATGTAAAGAGAACGGAAACTAAATGATTTAAAAGATTTGACTATAGCCAGAAAATTCAAAATATACGTTTCAACTGCCATAAAATGATGTTAAACATGTCATTTTTATCAAAATCGTTAGAGGCATTTTCAAGAAAATCACAATTTTGAAAACATTTTCCATGTAAAGTGTAGTTTAGGGTGGAGGAATTTTCTTCGAAATCTTCGTGCCGCATTCTTGAAAGACATTAAACTTAAATGCCAACCTTGGTTTTTAACTGAATTTTCGTTATTCAGTTATGCTGTCCACACACAGACACACGCACACGCACGCGCGCACACACACACAGATTTTCCTAATAAATGCTGATTTTGGATTCAGGGGGCCTTAAAACATATTTCTGCTGAAATCTCGACGTCGAGTTTGTGGCTGGAATACAATACTTTCATTACTTACTAGCAGAGAATGTAAAAGTAGAGGAAGTTTAGCAAAAGATGAGTCTTTCTTTCATTCTTTGTTGACTGTGAGTTATAAAACGAATAATTACATACTGGGAATTGTAGGAATAAGGCATTCGTCAGAAACAATGTGCCTTCCTTTAGTGCAGCCTGACTGGTTCTGCTATCAGCCTTGCTCACGTAGGTGTGTCGCTGATTTAGTGAATTAGTTAAAACAGCCTCATCGGAAATGGCACAAGTAAACATAGTGAAATTGAATCCGACCGGTAACAGGCAAAATCAACAGCATTGGAAATACACAAACGGGTTCATCACTAACGCAGATACGAGTAATTGACCTACAAACTAAGTAGCTTTGCACTTAGGAGCTTCTTTAATAATACCAAGGAAGGGTATGATGTTGTCAAATATGAAAACAATTAATACTATACAGTGGCTATGGAATAGAGACAAGTAGAGTGCGGGTAATGAACAAATATATGAAATGACGCAACCAACAATGTGTCAAGGACTTGTGGACAAGCTCAAGAGGTCGTAGTTGAGCTGTGAAGTGGAAATCCACATTGTTTTATTTATAAGAAAGCTATATTACACATACATATCCTTGACATGAGTACACGTGCTCTCGTTGTTGAATTGCAGAGGATTTACTGCATCAGTGACCAAGATGGGGTATAGATGTATAGTCAAACAAACCCAGAAAGCTCTTAACAAGTGAAGTTTTGAAATCATGGAGGCCCAATTTGACGCCAGAAGCGACCACTTCTCTATGAGGGAAAAATAGCTGAGGAAATGCAGCGTTCAATAAAACTGAAGACCTCAAACGAACTGCCACAAGGAGGGGGAAGTTGTGGATGTGAGGAAGATAGAGGAGGTGGTTGATGTAGATCATGCAAGTTCACTCCTAGAGACAAAATCACCTGCGACGCTGAAGCCCTGCTTCTATCACGGCCTTGTTGCCGTGGGAATTGTTAAATAAATTGTAAATTTAGGTTATATTACCAAATGTGTGTTAACAATGATTAACTTACATATCAAGTATTGCAAAAGCTATATTGTACCTTGCTGACATCATAATGTGCAGCCACGTTGGACTGTTAATGGAAGGGAATTTATCAATAGGACTAAAACACGACATAAAGAAGTAGCAAAGATTTATAATCTACACTATTCATAAGAGAGAAATAAACGCAAGTGGAGCGAAGTATTTATAATGTATTCATAATCGCCATATTATATAGGAGTATATCACACCAAATTTTAGTTTTGTAAGTGAGGGTGACATGTTTTTAGCTACGTTCCTCCTTAATAAACAATGTAACACGCAGCAGTTTCAACAATTTTTCGTTTAATAATTAATGTATTTTCAAGAAGAAAATCTATTTGTTAATGTTAAAAATAATACTCGATTTATTTCAGTTTATAAGCCCATTGTCACTTTAACAACACGCCTAGTTCTTGAGTTTCATTTTCCTCAGTTGGCAGTGTTGACTAACGTGAACTACACTAATCGAAATTAAGCTTTTAGGTTAGATTTATAGAATTTTAAGATTTCTGGTGAAATCCTTGCTACGTACTATTTCAACTCATATCTGATTTATGAAATAGTCCAGATAAATATTATTGGACGCCCAGACCCTTCCAGATCTCGCTCCACTTGAGAATTTATTGGTTATGTAGAGGTCTTATGATATTACTTGTGATAAAGTATTCACTTCATTTTTTTCTCATCCCCGCTTTTATCTTGGCTTCATCCTTAACAATGCCAATGTCGCGCTTGCGCAGTAGCGGTCAGATTTCAGCTCCTATCAAATTCTGTCCTTGCTTTAATTACTGTCCTGTGTCCACGGGTACAATGCAAACAGACATTCGGGGAAAGCTGCAGGTAAACACCTATATCTGGTGTAATGTTTCAAGATTAAGGTTTCCCTACCCTAGGACGAGATTTCAGGTACCACGAGAAATATAAACTCGCAGTTGAGTGCCCAGGAGACGCACACCAAACCACGCTAAAGGTAGAAGAAACTGATATGCCTAGTATTGAATGCACACAATTCTTTATTTCAACAACACTTCATGCAGCATTCAATGACGTCTCTATCCTTGAAATGTTAAACTTTATACGAGGAAGTTTAATGAAACGATTTAGGAAAACATAATATATTATTGCATTATTCCTAGCGTCCATTGGCACGGCCTGCAAGGTTCTCGTATTGATGTTCCAATTATTTAAGACGTTGACAATGTCAGAAGTAAGAGTATCTACTATTAATTTATCATTTCGTTCAACACATAATTTGTCAAACTGATTCTAAACATATTTCTTGTTGCATTCAGTGCAACCCCTTCAAATTAGTTCATCAATTTCAGCATTAGATGCTTCACCGAAGCGAGAGTCAGCCATATTTGACATTTGAATTGTGGCTCACTGTTGCACATATGTATTACAGTGCAGCTAGATTACCTAACCGTACCATAACATAAGAAAAGTAGAAGAGGTGATAACTAAACTTCAAGGAGGTAATAATGAAATGTGGTAATTTTTGGGGGGAGGCTTTCATTGGTTGAAATTTTAAATTGTTATGCACATTATTGGTTGATTTCAACCAACTCACATATAAGTCTTTGTATACTGCACTCATACTTGTATAGAATAGCTGTATAACTAATTGTTTGGTCACTGTGATATAAGAAATCTAAAATTAGTCGCATTTTATACAGACTGTTTGTTCTACATCAGAGACGGATTCATGTTTCAAAATTGGGGTATTAGAACTACCGCTTAGCTCAAAGTCATAAAAACAGCGAATCTGGAGGGTATTAACCAGCGATGTAACCAGAGGTCTTTTAGCACGCCATTCAACACAAAAGCTTAAGGTTTCCACACTTCCCATGTATGTCAGAAATAAGAGAAAATCGGCGATGGACTGGAACCTTTTCAGGTAAACTTCCACATACCGTTAACAGTTGTATCTTGGAGTTTGAAAGAAGAAATTCGAACGTGTACTCACATAAATACACCACGGGAATATTTCTTCGAAAAACTCACATGCGCGGGGATGAAAAAAACAAAGTATTTTACAGATGAAAGAAGAGACGGTAGACCACAAATAAGAGTTAAGTAAACGGTCACGTGACGGTAACACTTAAAATTAAGCAGTAATGGGGGAATTTTTGTAGCATGGTAGAAAACACGATTTTAGCAAAGAGATCCTCTCGGAAAACAAACAACGTGTCAACTCCGGTAACGTTATTCATCACTATATACTTACATCAGAGTCCGGCCCAGTCGAAGACTCGAAATACCACGGTGATAAGCAACACACAATTATTATACACAGGATTGTGGCAAGTTACAAATCGTGAAGTACGCACATGGTGGTGAGGGAAGTTTATGTTTTCGGTAAATAACAAATATATTAATCACTTGGGGAGTATCACTACGACTATATTTAAAAATAAGAAAATAATCCTGAACACTTTTCTAATTCTTAATCCTGTAAATCTGAAAAAAGGGAAAATCGATGAACTAATTTACAATCCAGGACGCCCCCAAACACTGACCAAGCAGAAGAAAATCTCGTGGAAATATCCCGACGAAAGACCCAAAATCTTGCAACCTTCCAGCACCCACTGGTCATTAACCAATCAAATACCAACTAAACCATTCGGTGTTTAGCACATGGTGACTCATCATGAAAAGACTGTACCACAGGCACCCATAAAAGCAGCACCTCTTTATGGTTCTGCAACTAATACACACAAAAAGCTGGTTCAGTTTGAAATTCTAGCAAATTCTTGCTCCCAATAAGCTTCAATAACAGTAATGACATATCAACCGATGGTAGCTTTCAATGTGAAAATCAGCTTTATAATCATTATTTACCATTAATACATTTGTTAATTCGTTTTAGGAGGCATATCTTCAAGATGTTGAAGCTGCTGCCATAAACAAAAGAAGTGTTTCAAATTGTTATTGAAACTAAAGCAATATTCTGCGATTCTACAGACATGAGGCTGTCATTTTTGAGCACACTTAAAAACCATCAATCTGGGCCGGCTTAGAACCCAAGACCTTGGGGTCAGTAGGCCAGCATCAGATGGTTATCTAAGTCACCCAGACCAACATCAGAGAGGATCTGTACAAACGTTGCCAAAGAAAATCTTCGGCGGGTTTTCTGTCGTTTCCAGGGGTGCCTTTAGTCGTGTTCCTCACCTTAATTATCACAGAGTGGTCGCTTAATGACACACAAATAAGGGAGAAAAGAGAAGAGGTTGATACCTTTGATTTTTACTTTCTCTACTACGTAAAGTAAGTAAGGAAAGTAGTGTATTCCATCCAAAAATTCGATGTCGATGTTTCAGCGCAGATATATGTTTTGGAGACCCATGAATCTAAAAGAGCATTGTTAGATGGCATCCGTGTGATGTGCGTATTTGCATGTTGGCGAGGAAAACGTATTATATAGATGCTTCGCAATCGCTAATAATTGAAACCAAATGGAAACAGCAAACTATAGGAATAGAATATATTTTATACAGTGATTTATAATTAATGATATATTTGTTAGAATATAATATCTTCGTGATTAAATAAATTACTGTTTTTATAATTGACTAATTGTGTTTATAGAAACAGAGATAAATATATTTATGGATACGATGTACATGAAATGACAAAACATATGGCAATTTTGTTTTTGTATTATTGTCTATACTTCTGTTGTATGATCAGTAATAGCTTAGTAAAGGTAAATTAAGCAGTTATTGTTGAAGTTAGAGGGCAAAACAAGCTGTTTTATTCATTCGCTTATTTCTTTCTTCATTCATGTGTTACTTTCTTTACTGGTAAGGAGATGAAAGTATTGTATTCCACCCAAAAATTTGATGTCAAGATTTAACCGGAAATATATGTTTTGAGAACCTTTGAATAAAAAAAAAGCATTTTGAGAAAAAGGTCTAAGTTTAATGTCTTTCAAAGATGCGACAGAAAGATTTTGAAGAAAACAGCCTCACCCTAAACTACCCTTTACATGGAAAATATTTTCTTGAAAATAGCCCCCACGATTTTAATTAAAATATCATATGTTTAAGATATATGTATGACAACTGAAATATATATTTTGAATTTTCTGGCTATAGCCTATTTAGTCCTGTTTACTCGGGATGACTTTTGAATCACTCGTAAACCGTAAGAGATAGACAAATTCTTAATATATAAGAAATCTAGATTTTACTAAAACACACAATTTATGTGTGAATAAATTTCTTTGTGGAGTGAATCATTTCGGAGATATTACTTGTTGTTTGTGTGAGTTTCAGAAAACTTAAAACTTTCGTGAATGGAACCACATGGAACATCGTTGTTCTTTTTTTATATGTTAAGCGTGCAAAGAGAACGGGATCTCAAAGCTTTAAAACATTTGACTATCACACAAAGCCTACTGTATTCTAATATTCCCCTTGTACCTACAAGGAAATAAGCAATAAGATAATTTGTACAAATGTTTATCTCAACTAACACGAAGATGATATAGCAATAAGAGTTTGTAAGAATGGTAGAGAAAGTCATGTGAGTGCAACACATCAGATTTTTATTTATTAATTCACTTATTTATTTATTTTTGCTTCTATGCAGTAATAAATATTGATATTACTGTGAGAATACTACTCTGTTTAGCTTTTTCTTATAAAGTTCTGTCTTGTTATATTTAACGAATACCATTCAAGTTAACATACTCTTTGGCGTCCAAATCGCTCATATCGTCTAGGTAAACATTTACATACTGCAATTCATCAGTTACACCTGGATGTAACCTGCCCAGCTGAGTCCACGTTCTACCCGCATCTTCAGACACCTATTTCGGCTTCGTACAGTCCATTTAAATATGACCATGCTTTCTCCAAGGCTCTTCATATTTCCTCTGGTGTACCGCAAGGAAGCATACTAGGTCCCTTATTATATCTGGCTTATACCTCGAAATTTCCTAGTCATCCTCAACTCACCATTGCTCACTATGCCGACGACGTGGCGGCCCTGAGTGTGGGTACTTGTGCTGTGACCACTAGCCACCTTCAGGGCTTCTGCAATCAAATTCAGTCCTTTTGCCAACGTTGGAGAGTGGATGGTACCCCAATTACAAGTTTCATTGCTCTTCTGTGTCTAGTTTAGCTCAACTGCATTGTATTTAATTGTACAGAAGAGTTTACTTAAGAGGGGAAAAAAACATCCAAGCTTTAATTTGAATGCCCCAAAAATCTTCTCACACATACGAGTATACGTTATATATTTCGCTAACCTGGGGATTATCAAGCTTTTCTTTTAGAGTTTAACCCCTTCAAGGCGAGCCCTACTCCAGCCGATAATGTATGGCTAACCATCATGATAAGAGGTCTGTATGATAAAATGAATGCATTCACTACCTCTTTCTCTTTTAGCCAATACGATCGAAAGCGTAAACATGTATTTCACTTCTGTGCCATTTGTATTTTTTGTTTTGGTTTTTGGTTAAGGTTATTTAGCAAAAGGAGTGGCACATCCTTGCACCGTGGCCTAAAGCAGTCAGTGAAATGGTCAAGGTCTCGTAAATAATGTGAAGCAGACGCGAGGGGCAATAGATTATCTTAGACGTTCTTTTTATACACATTGTCTTATTCTTATTCCTCCAGTACTTTTAATTTACGAATTTGCTGTCGTATCAGATCCTGGACAGCGTGAAGGTCCAACCTTCCCTTAAACAAACCTTGTTAGAAAATGATTGGGTGCTGCTGAGGCATGGCTGCTTGAGACGTTAGGAAGGTCGTCCTGACTGCTTTGAATGCATCAGGCGACCGCTCGTTTTTCTTTATTTCATTTCACTTTCATTCCTCCACGCGGGTAGCTGACTGCGAACATCGTGAATTTTTTGGGGCATGGCTAGCTTCCACGGGCACGGAATACGAATCAGGATTTGGCTCCAGATTGGATATTCACAGCGATTACTTGTAGCACTAATAACCCAATTACTGCGCTGAATCGTTAACATCTAATAAGCTATTAAGCTGATCTCTTCCTGTTCATAAGGTAAGTGCTTGTTATACCGAAAATAGAATATAAGAATGCTATTTTTTGAGGGGGAAAAGAAAAGAAGAAAGGAAAAACTAAATAGATCTTTGTAGGATGTCGCAGCTTCTATAGTAGATGTAGTATTGTAAACATGTTTTATAAAATATCTCTTTTATTCGCCTTTGTTTTTCCTAACCTTCTCTCCGTATGAACATCATTTCTCTGAAGTTTCCAATACCTTTTCCTCTTTGTTGAAGTTAATACTAGTGTAATCACCAATTGAAATGTGAAAGAAATACTGTTATTGATAAATAACTTTACATCATATTAATAAATAAAGAGATATGGGGGGATTTGGTAAATAAAGACACATTTTATTAACTGCTGGAAGCAGTACTTTGAAATGTTTTACCAGTAATTGCACTTTGAACTCCCGTTCGCATATAATAGAGTTGTGACAAAAATGCGATAAAAGATACAGGTTGCTCATTGCAGCGAATTTACACGTATTACTTCATATTTTTAGACGACACACTGGTACCAAATTGGCCAAAAATATATTTTTAGAAAACATGCTTTGAAGAAATGTCTTCAACATGTTTAAAATATGGTAATTAACTATTATGTGTCAAATCCACCTGGAAATTGGTGTGTTTCAGACGTTTACACTGATAAGTGCGTCTGGCAAATCTGTCATAGCTAAAGCTCGGACTATGTGTTTTTAGATTTTAATGAGACATTTACTTTAAAATATAGATGTTGGCTGCTCTGACTGCACAAGTGCTGCTATCGGTTGACAAAAATAACAAATATAACAAATGAATAATGTTTACAAAACAGCTAAATCATCCATTATGTATTTGATTTGTTGTATCCTGTGTCCTTTTGGCAAATATAGTAAGAAAACTGTGAAGTGGAAAGAGAATAAATTAAAAGAAATAAACTTTTAGCTGAAAGAAGATGCGGACATTCTACTTCATGAAGAATCTTATGTTAATTACCCTACAGCTGAAAGTGTTACATTTAATTTCCTGTGTACAGATGGAGTTGCTGAGCCACTTTGCCTTCTTGTTGACAGTAATGACCTGAAGAACCTGTTTTCAGTAGCGAGTGTAAAGAAGAATGTGATACTCTGAGTTTGAGAGAGTTCTATGACTTTTCTCTAAAGATTTTAGTGAAGTGTGGATATGTGAAGAGCAATATTTCCAATAACTGTTCCAAAACCTATAGCTTTTTCTCCATATAACAATTTTTGTACTTTGGGGTAAACGTTTTTGCAGTAAATATTTATGGATAAATCTGAAGTGTTCAGGATATGTAAATATTAATTATCAAATAGTAATATTTCTTTTCCTTATGCTCTAAATAAAAAAAATCCAATAAATATTAATATTTCGTGAAACCAATGCACTATTTTATTATATAGATATAGAAAAACTAGCATACCAAAGTTCAGGCGTCTATTTGAATTTTAAACTGCAAAAGGCCTTTTATTGCTATTCAATTGCTTCTAAAAACATAATAAATAACTTAGTTACAAAACTAATTAATCTAGAGCAATGAAACTTACACCAGCAATATATCGGGGTAGCACCTATTTAACTTAAAATGTTCATTAAAATTGGCTAATTATGGAAGAAAGACCATTTGGTACAGTAGTTTCCCTTTAATTCGACTGTGATAACCAATATTAGAAAGGGCAATTCATAATGAGCGCATCCTTGATTTTTTCATACTCATTTGTTTTGGTTATTTACAATTTTTACTAAAACCAAATTCCGTGTGCCTTTACTTGTATGCTCTACTAGAGGAACAATTTCCCGATGATGTGCGTTGTTTCAATTATCTTAAGAGTAGAGATCTAAATGTATGCAAATTTAGGTCTGCCCTCAGAAAAGAATGCATTGCTTAAAAAAGAACATCATTTCCCTAAGTATGCACCAGGACTAGTAAACGAGCCGCAAAATGCAAGCAAGCCCAGAAACAGTGAACATTTCATCCAGGAAATCTCTGCGTCGTTTCGTATGTAAATAACAAACAATGCAAACAGGGAGAAAGCAGAAGGTTGTGTAAACCAGAGGTTAATATCCAAAATACGTATATTGCTACTGTATGTACACAACTCAGCTTTAAGATCCCCAAGCGAAATGTTTACTAATAGATTTAGTTAATGTTTCAAATCACATTTGCAAATCCAGTGCGGAACTAATAGGAGAGGTAGATGGGCACTTTAAGAAATGTTTGTTGTCTGTATGGAAAGGGGACGTGACTTCTAATTTGTCCGTGTCAGCAGATTCCCTTTCATAGCACGGGGCCCACCCTTCTCTTCAGGAATGGCAATCTGGAAAAGCTTTGGATAATGCTGTTACCAGCTGTTTATACTAGGTACTTTATGACTTAAGGCACTCCCGAAAGGTAAAAGCCTTAAAAGTTCTGAATTTTTTCTTTGTCTTAATGTAATCTATGTTACTTTAGCTTTAGAATGGCATGATTTACGTGACTTACTTAACATAAATCTATTAAAGACCGTTTATAAGCTAATGCTAAGTGGGCGTGGTACATTTAGTATATGGCTTGCAAGCCATGGATAAGAGTGCTACTGGTGGAAATACTCTTTGTGGAATGTTGAATCTGCCTTTACTTGCTGCTAAATTTATTAAACATAACTACACCGCGGAAGTGCGGGCCCTAATACGGCGATTGTGACGTGCATCTCACCCCCTCCTCTCGTCGTACAGTTCCTTGCATCGGAACTCCACCTTTTCGAGCGTGCTTAGCTGTCATACCAAAGAGTTTTGTGTGTGAAGTGCTTCACAGTACAATGCTTAAAAAAATCGCTCATATACTAAAATACTAAAAGTTTTAGTGCAACAATTCGTACGTGATATATTTCAGGCGTGTAATCTCAGATTACTGCGGATTAAGTAGTACACTAAGCACGCAAGGAAAACTTTGAACGCAATTTAAACAAGAACTAATCGAGTTCAAATATTTGGTCACAATTTAATGTAGATTTATGTGACAGGATGATACACGCAATTTTGGACAGCCCCTACTTTTGATCATTTCTGGAAAAATACACAAATCAACATGTTTCAGGAGAAGCAACAATAGTAAAGAATTGCCAATTCCATACCACAATACGATTGCCAAAATTCGAGAGCGTCGGTGATCAGAAAATATGGCTTTAAGTGGTAGTTATGTGGCAAATGGTCGGAAAAGTTTATCTATACAAAAAATAATGGCCATATAAAGTTAAACAGTTTAGCGAAAATACAGGGCAATAACTTAAATGACAAAGTAAATCTCTTCACGTACGCTCCATTAACTCCATGCGGTGTCGAAGAAGTTTCACCTTTCACAATATGCTTATTTGCATAGCTTTTTACTGTAATTCCTTCTTCTGATGAGAAACAAGTATATTTATCCATTATGGAACTCATTTGCTTAGAAACTTGTTAAATAAAGCGAATAGACGTTTTCTAAGCTTTATTGCACCTTTTTTCTGAGGCTACTAAAGTTTGTCAACAAACACAAGGGAGGGGGGGGGGCAGATTCAGAGTCATTTATGGAACTACATTCAGTAAAGAAGGGAAGAGCCTAAAGATTTCGCATCAACTAGATACTAGCACATCTAAAATTTAAGCTTATTCTATGTAAAGGAATTCGTATACCCTGCATTGTACCTCTGCCCCACACACCACGAGCTGCAAGCTCATTTACGCTCGCCACGGAACAGTCCAGGCACACTTAACTTGTGCTAAAGATCCCTTACTCCTGCGGTCTACTTATAACCCATATATAGCATTTAAAGTAGAAAGTGGTTCTAAGAACACTGAGACGGCAATTGAAGAAGCTATTACTGAAAATGATAAAAATCTTGACGTGTCAGTTGCTATACATGAAACATGGCCATATGTTACTAAATGGTGCTGTTACAGCAACCTGCAGTGATAGTGGTAAAGTGATAGATGTCGTTGTGCTTTCAAAAGACTTCATGCAAAACTAAAAGTAAACAGAAATGTGAAACAACCTTCAGGGGTGCCTTAGAAACTGTATTCTAAATAATGTAGTCAAAGCTTTAAAAAAAAAAAACACACAAAACACACATGCTATACTATACAAGGCGTGATTTATATTATATGTTAAATAGTATGAATATTTTTGCAATATCTTATATGAACCCGAAAATTATTGGTTTATATCACAAGTCTGTTTTCATATTCAGCCCTCAATCTCCACAGCCTTTAATCTCCTGGGTGTTGAATCAATAATTGATTCAATATAATCCTGTGAGGCAGTGACGTCATGCGATACATAATTAATCAATGTGTCCCAAAGCTCACCAGTTGTATGGGTAGTTAAGGTCCTGCTCAGCGATTATTTGCTTCTTAGATAATTCATTTTGCACTGGATTACCAAAATGCTTTGATATTGTTATAGTTAATCGCCATTTGTACTCCGTCTTTATAATCAGCGTGGCCCTCTCTAACAACGCTAATTTCTTTCTGAATTAAACAATCATTTCAAGTAAGTTTTCACCCATTTTGGTTCAATGGCATTCAGATAATAAGGGTGGTGAATAACAAAACCGCGACACCTAAAGATATAGGGGTTTGGGAAATAAATAATGATAAATCATAACATTAACAATAAAATTGAAGACGAGGTAGACATTCTCTTTACCCTGAAGTTAAAACCTTTATCGTTGATTGCTCTGCCTTTATCAATATGGCCACAGCGCGGGATGATGCAAGGAAAGAACTAATGGACGTTGACGTCATGAAGAACTTTTCCTCACCAGCCCTCACGTTGCACTGATGATACGTTCAAGAAGGCTAAGGTGAACTCTGAAATGACCATGGCAAAGTCCAAATCTGGCATGCTTTCATATTGACTATAATGGCAATTTATACAGAAGTTTGGACACAAATTCAAATTGGAAAGTTCTCTTGAGACACTGGTTCATATAGTTTAACGCTTTTTACATGCCATTTTAATTGGAGTATAGTTTTGTAAGCCAACAAGATCTATTGGCAGGGTATTAGGAGCTATAGTAGCTCTGAAGGACACGGGATCGGTGAATGAACACATTTCATTCTCCATTGATAATATGTCTGAAAAGTTAATCTTATTCTTTGAGACGGTTCTAAATAGTATTAGCATACCATTTACAGGTATGTAATTTATAGTGTCTGATGTATTTAATATCAACTGAGCAGATGAGGCAATGGGCTACAATCTATATTGTCTATGTTTGCAAATACATAAAGGCATAAGCTTCAAGTTTTGCATACTCACTTCGTTATTGCCATCCCCGAGGCTTCAGGAGGCATTCTACTGACTATCAAAAGTAGCGTATGTACAGCAAGGAGAAGGTGTGTGTATCTGTTTACCTTTTCGTGCATGCAGTGGCAGTGGCGTTCTGTTTTACGTGCACAGTTCTAGATTACTTAATATATAACGACCAGCAAATGGCAAATTGGCTTCCCACATACCCACCATTCTTCCTCAAGGCACCTCCGTAACACTTGCATAGTTCGTATTAGCTACATTAAGGGGCACTGCATCTGAATTTTTAACTTTCTGAATTTTGCAATTGGCACACTTGATATTAAATAAAGAATGGCCATGTAAAAGCTCGATGTTCTAGCTGAGGCCCCCTAACCCCACCCCTCCCCCCAAAAAAAATCAGTTTTAGAAAAAGGTCCGTGTGTGTATTAGTGCCTGTCAGTCTGCGTGTCTGTCAGACTGTGGACAGCCTAACTCAAAAACGAAAAGTCGGTTAAAAACCAAAGTAGGTATTTAAGTTTTGTCTTTCAAGGATGCGACACGCAGATTTTCAAGGAAATTGCTCCACCGTAAACTACCTTTTAAATGGAAAAGTTTTCGAAAATGTTGATTTCCTTGAAAATGGCTAACGATTTTGATTAAAATGTCACATATTTAAGACTATTTTAATGACAAATGAAATTTATATACAATTTTCTGGCTATAGGCCATGAAGAGATAGACCAAATCTTACTATACAAAAATGTAGATCTTCTTAAAGCACACAATTTATGTCTGAATAAATTTTTTGTGGAGTGAACCATTTCGAAAGTATTCCTTGTTATTTGTGTAAGTTTTGGAGAAGTTATACGTGTATGAAATGGAACATGGTTATTCATTTTTTGTATGTTAACCGTGCAAAAGAACAGAATTTGGAAGCTTAAAAAGCTTTGACTATCACTCTAAGTCTACTGTATTCCCATATTTCCCTTGTGCCTACAGGAAGATAGACAATACGATAATTTCTGCAAATGTATATTTCAACTAACACGAAGAAGATACAGGAATAAAAGTTTATAAGAATGGTTAGCACAAGAGTAGAAAAAGTCATGTGAGTGCAACACATCAGATTCTTCAGAGAGGTAAACGGAATATAAACTAAGGTACCGCACCCGTATCTATGTTAATAAAATAATCCAAAATTGGAGACAGAAAATTTACGCAGGCATAAAAGTAGCCCAAGGAAAAATTTTAAATATTTTATTATATGCAGATGACGTAGTAATTATACAAGAAACAGAAGATGATCTACAACGTTCAATACACCACCTTAACCAAATATGCAAAAGTTTTAATATTGAAATATCAATAGAAAGGTCAAAAATAGTAGTGAACTGGGGTAAAATACCAATAAGGTCGAAAATAGTCGTTAATGATAAAGTATTGGAACAAGTATCCTCCTTCAATTATTTAGGGTGTGAAATCAGCAATGAGAAAGATAAAGATACGAACAAAAAATTAATGAGATTTCAAACAATCTGTGGAATAATTCACAAAACCCTAAAGGCTAAAGAATAAAACAAGATCTGAAACAAGAATAAAATTTTATAATACCATGGCGGTCCCAACGTTACTTTATGGATGCGAAAACTGGGTACCTACACAAAGAACCATCAGCAGAATACAAAGTTGCAAAATGAGATTCTTGAGAAGAACAAGAGAAGATAGAATGAGAAATGAAAATATAAGAAATGAATTACAAGTGGAAGCTATTACCTCAAGAATGGATAGGTACAGGAGAAGATGGTTTGAACATGTTGGAAGAATGGATGATACAAGACTGCCAAAAGTAGTTTTCCAATATAGTCCTAAAGGAAAGAGGGACGTAGGGAGGCCGAGGAAAAGATGGAAGGAGACACTGTGAAGACGGAACAGGCGAGAGCCTAATCCATGAAGTGAAGAAGAAGAAGAAGAAGAAGAAGAAGAAGAAGAAGAAGAAGAAGAAGAAGAAGAAGAAGAAGAAGAAGAAAGTACCGTACCTGATTGATGTGATTGCTCGCAGAGAAATACACTTCTGTTTTTATCAAATTATTGGTCTTAAAATTCCTTTTATTTTCTATGAGCAAATAAGTTCCCTTATGCTAAATCTGTATACAAGCATGTATACACTCTGGTAACCTTTACTTTGCGGGTAACTTCATTAACTGATTTTATTGGGACTTTACTGTACACTTAATACTAGTTTCTCTTAGAACTGCTATCTATGGATTCACATAAAGCATGGTTTATAGTCTATTCGCCTAAACGTTCTATAAAGCATGAAAATTCAATTACTTCAGGCAAACTTTGTTTAAAATGCATCACTTTTGCTAACTGGTCTATTATTATGAAATACTAGCTGAAATACTTGGCGTTGCCCGCGGTTTGAAGATTTACGCCTAAAATTTTCGGACTTATGTAGGTTACACTTGCACAATAGCCTTGTGCTTCTTTGAAGATATTTAAAAATATTGCTTAACACACTTAAACAAGTATTTAATTAAAACTCTCAGGATAGTATAAGATGAACTAAATAAATGAATAAGAACACGGGGAACTCTCTATGCAAAAGCACTGTCGAACAACAAATACCACAGGAAGAAAAGGGAGTAGAAAAAAACTTTGAGAATATAATACATTGAATTTCTATTTCGATAACATACAAAAGATTGCGAGTTATTTATAGAAGAGCGAGAAGAGAAATACTTGCGAAGGTCCTAGTAAAAGGTAAGTGAGTAAAGAAAATCGCGTGAATGTAATAGGTTGCATTTCCATTTCAAACATATGGAAAATTATATGAATTCCTTGCAAAAGAGAGTAGAGAAAGAAATGTGTTTCGCAAAAGAAATGTGAGTACCGAAAACCGTGTGAATGTAATACGTTGTATTTCTGTTTCAATCATAAAAAATTGTGTGAATTGTTTTTGAATTAAAAATTAAATTATTTTCTTGTTTAACGACGCTGTCAATTGCCAGGATCACATCAGCGTCGCCGGTGTGCCGGAATTTCGTCCCGCAGGAGTTCTTTTACATGCCAGTAAATCTACTGACATGAAGCTGTCGTTTTTAAGCACACTTAAAAACCATCGGCCTGGGCCGGGTTTGAACCCGCGACCTTGGGATCAGTAGGCCAGCGTCTAACCAACTGAGCCACCCAGACCGACATTGTTTTTGAAGGGCCAGTGGGGGGCATGTGAAAGTGTTCCGTAACAGAAAAGCGAGTAGAGAAAACATGTGAATGTAATACGTTGCATTTCTATTTTGAGAATATAGAAGAATGTATGAATTGTTTGTAGAAGACTGAGAGAAGAAATACTTGTGAATGTGTTACGTAAAAAGAAAGTGAGTTAAGAAAAAATGTGAATGTAATACGTTGTATTTGTGCATATTTCAGTCATAAGGAACAGCTTATGAATTGTATGTTGAAGAGCGAATAGAAAAGCACATGTGAATGTATTGTATAGAAAAAGGGTAAAGAAAACTGTGTGAATGTATACTCCATTTAGCATTAGAACTAGACCTTGTATCCCTCCGCGATAACCGGGTGTTGTATCAGCTGCGATTAACACGTGGACTCCTGCCTCGTGTTTATGTTGCAACAAAGCGATGTTTACTTGGCACTTTTAGTAATAATGCTGCTACCTCGTTACATTCAAGTAGTCTTTACCAGGGTTATCATACATCTTGAAAACTCACAGATAATCACTAATAGTTAAGGCACTATATTCTGTGGTGCACTTTGGTTTCGGAGTATCGCGTGTTAGTTATTGGCGGCTTATGTTTACATCAAGTGGGGATCTAGGGATGGAGCGATTATAATATGCTGCATTTGTATTTCAAACCCATAGAAATTATATGTATTGTTTATAGAAGTGGAGAAACAGACTGGTTATTTCGTAAAAGAAAAGAGAGTAAAGAAAACTGAACGTAGTATGTTAAATTTCTCTCCCTCCCCTCTCCCCTCCCCCTCTCCCTCTCCCCTCCCCTTCCTGTCTGATTCTTCAATCGCAACATTTTAGATATAGTAGCATGTATCAACTAAAACTTTGTTTATACCCCAGCCTTGTGGTATAAACAAAGTTTTAGTATAACAGAAATATAACTGCTAAGAATCTATACACATCTCTATAGCGTTTAGCTATGTGCCAGTTGGCCACGAAGCTCACTGTTCCACTGTGTAACAAGAACGGTGCTGTGCGTAGGGAGTGTAGGAACCTACGGCAATAATTGGTTAATTCAAGGCCTAGCATTGCAATTTGTATCGAGTGTCAATAATTGGAGCAGCGCATAAGGTGAGAGCAATGGCAGATAATAATATAGGTAATTATTATATTCCACATCAAATGTTTATCTGTAGTCAGAAAATTAGTTGATTATTTGAAGGCAATTATGTTATCTCTGGTGATCATTAAAAGATGAAATGTATAAAAGGAATCCACACACTTTAGAGAGACTTGATAACATTCCCCAAGAGAATTCAATTTAATTTCTCAAACAAGTTATGTAATGGATAATTTCATAACGTGCTACAAATATTTTGAAAATTAAGTCAAGAAATTCTAGCATCTCCTTTAGTGAGCACCTACACGCCTAAGAAAAGTCTCAATGCACCTCGCGTTCACGTCAGATTATTTATCGTTATACGAAGCCTTGAGCAGCTCACTGGCTGCTTAAGACCGCTGTTTAAGTATGCCACAATCCTTTTGCTAAAAACCTTAACAAATAACAAAAACAAAGGATACAAAATGGCGGAGAAACGAAGTTCATGTTTACCTTTTCGATTTGGCTAAAAAAGAAAGAGGTAGTAAGTGCATTCAGTTTTTCAGATAGACCTCTTATCATGATTGCTAACCACACGCTATAGCCTAATTTAGGACAAGCCTTTGAAAGGTGTTGACGTCTAAGGGAAAGCTTGATGAGCGCTCAGGTTAGCGAAATGTATAATGTGTACGTGTGAGATTTTCAGGGGATTCAAATTAAAGCTTGAATGGTATTCATTAAATATACGGTAAGACAGAGCTTTATACGAAGGAAAAAAAAAACCAAGCAGAGCAGTATTCTCACACTGATATCAATGTATGTTGCTATATACAAACAATAAAAAAGAATAAATTATAAATTAATAAATAAGTAAATGGATAAACAAATCGGCATTTTTCTCCTCCAGCTTAACTATAGTTGGTAAATTTATCTGTAACTTATTACTGATCACAGCCTTACAACAGGAATACAGACAAAAGCAGGCATCGGCAAATATGTGCTCAATGAGGCCTCGCAACTATGACGTATCAGGGGCAGCGCTTATTCTGTCTCCCCCTTCCCCTCCCTCGCAGCCTCGATCACGGGCAAACTGTCCTCTCGCATTTACCTGCACTTCTAAACATGTCTGTCAAAGTGTAATTTAATACTAACACTTAAAGACAAATTTCTGCGCTTTAGAGCGCATGTAATTATTCCTGGTCTATTAAATTTGATATCTAGAATAGCACTTTGATTATTTCTTCTCTCATCACGTAAGGAACGTAAGGTGTTTGTTGTGCTCTAAAGTTCAAAAAGGCACTCATCAATGGAACATCAAGCGGCATTATGATACATGTCATAAGATCACCATACAATTATAGACAAGCATGTATTCATAAATTTATACCACGATTTAAAGTAGCATAACTCTGACGTAATGTCGTTTATTCATTTTTTTTTTCAGATCTAGATCGGACAAACCAACTGCAACAGCTCAAAGAGCAATATTCAGATAATACACCTAATATTAATACAAATAGTACAACTGATAAACAACTTCACGCCAGCTATGTTTTGGAGATTGCTCAGTCACTGAGATGTTTTACTGATGGAGATTTCATAAAAAATGTGAGTAAAGTTGCCAACATAATTTCCCCTGAACAATATGATATTTTTAGTAATATTGCATTATCACCACGAACCATACTGAGAAGGATACATAAAATAGCAGAAATAACCGAAAAAAGACTACAAACCAAGGTCCATGAATTTATAGCCGTTTCTCTCGCGTTGGATGAAAGCACTGACAACGTTGACACAGCACAATTGGTAATTTTCACTCGTGGAGTCACTAACAACCTCTCGATACAAGAATATATGCTTGAAGTCATTCCACTTAGGGAACATACAACAGGGACAGAATTATCTCAAGCATTTAAGAAATATGTAGAAGGAAAGAAACTGAATCCAAAAAAAAATCTTGTATCGCGATTAACAGATGTTAATTTGCGTGCTATCCTGAGAGTGACTGCTTGTGATATATCACTAGATTTTCATGGTACATTGCAAATAGAAGTGAATTGAAATATATTGCTCAAATATCTAGGCCTACTTAAAGAATCGTAGACCACTCGTAGCTGGATTCAAGTATGTGTACTATTCCTTATTGTACCCTGTAGCGAGCGAGTCCAGCACTGACACTGTACGAAGGTCAATGCCATCCCCTGTTCTACATTACGTCATGTGTATTGCGGGTTGCATGTTGAGACGTCATACCGATACCTCATTGAGTACATGTTTGCCGATCCCTGGACAAAAGTGTAACAATTTTCTCGTCATAATTTGTATTGTCACATTCATGTAAACCTTCTCGTAAATATATTTATTTCTAGTTTCCAGATTAAGCAATTAAAACAAAAGAGCAATTTATTTAATCACAGAGATCTCTAATCTGACAAATGTATGAAAGCTATAAATCACTACAAACAAAACAATGTATTATATTACTCTAGTTCTTCTTAATATTGCTGTTTCCATTTGGTTTCAATTATTAGCAGCTTTGAGCAACGACGAGCTTTGTTTTGTGTGTGTGTGTGGTGTGTGTGTGTGTGTGTGTGTGTGTGTGTGTGGTGTGTGGTGTGTGGTGTGTGGTGTGTGTGTGTGTGTGTGTGTGTGTGTTTGTGAGAAAGATTCTAAACATGTATCACTGGATCTTTTCAGAGAAACCAAAGTCATCAACCTCCCTTCTTTTTCCCCTAATCGCTGTCTCACCAAGCCACCGCGCTCTGTGATAAGTAAGGTGAAGAAGCACCTTAAAAGACCCCGGGAAAAGATACAAAATCCGCCGAAGATTACCTTTGGAGCTGTGTGCACATTTAAATGCTTTAGAGAATCTATTTTGCTAACCAACGGACGCTCGTATTAGCTGGTATGTGGGTAACGGGAAGCGATAGCTTATCCACCGAGCGAGACTCAGGCTCAACTGCGGAGACACAATATGTGGACAACCCTACATTTCTCCTTTTACTGGCATCAGTGGCTTGTGAGTTCATTAGCCATGTTCTTCAACCGACTTTCGGTTGCTGCTCTTTATAGTACGATGACCGATGAACATAACAGAATTTTAGATTTGGTGTTCTAGTGACTCACTGGCTTACAAGGAAAAGAGAAAAGCGAGTTAACTTTCTCTACTACCACTTTTCATTTTCAGAGGAGAATAATCAGGTCAAATCTGCTGTACGATACCTCCAATTTATGCACTGGACAGACAGGATGTAATTTTCTTGTTGCCAGCATTAGCGTGTTTGAGGATGGATGGGTTGAACCCCATTTGAAACAGAAATGCAGCTTCTGTACGTCCAACTCTCAGAGTTTGCACAATAATTTTCCACCACTGTACATAGACAACTAATTTTATTTCTCAGAAAATGCTTGCGGCAACCTCTAATACTAAATGTGTTGCTCACAACCTGTGTGCCCTGTCTATTTTGAAATTCAGATATTTTGAATACTTTCTTGGAGTTGGACTAGCCACAACCACTCACTGAAATTATGTTTATAACCTAGGGTAAGTTTCTCTAAAACTCAGATAGACTAATTAGTGAAATTCACTCACTTAATATAAATCCGAAAGATGAGAACACTTCCAAGAACATCTACAAAGCATGAACAAAGAAAAGCTATACGTGTAATGCAGCGTTATAAAATGTAATAAATAAATAAGTAAATAACTAAGCAAATAAATAAGTAAATAAATACACACACATATATAGCTTACATGTACATGGTTTTTACTAACGTTATCTTAGAGGATAAATAAAAGATAGAGTATAAATACATTATAATTTGCACTACGCTAGATAGAAAGATAATAAACTGTGATGTCCAGATATACAACCTGTAGCTTGAACTGTGCTGTGAATAATAATAATAATAATAATAATAATAATAATAATAATAATAATAATAATAATAATAATAATAATAATAATAATAATAATAATAATAATAATAATATACTTATTAATATATTTGGAACACCGCATAACCGGCAGGAAGGGTTCGAAGCGCTGACCGCGTACCAAGTCGATATTTCCAACGTGCAACTGAGTTTAATGATAGTCTCTGTTTCATATGCTATCATATGTGGGACATACTAATAGGCTGTGTGTTGAATCACCAATCTCATTTGTATTTATGAGTATGTAAACTCAGCTACTTTTGGAAATATCGACGCATGTAAACTGCACTGCAACACGATGTGGGTCTATAAATATTCTCTTCTCTTAATTTCAACCCTAATTTTTATAGCAACCACTTTGGAATATTCCTACTATTAATTGTTCAATATAAATTTAGCTCATAGAAGTTTTCCCTTGAATGTTTGCCTTTCGTATAGGTCATTTAAGCGTATTCCACAAGTAGATAGTGTTCAGCCAGAAAAATAGGACGAATTGTCTACTTTCACAAAACCGTTTAGTGCATTTTATAGGTTAGAAAATAATACCTCTACTTCAAACTGATTCACGTTTGCTTTGTTGCGCCATGAACTTGTTAAAATTTACAAGAGATTTTATTTAACTGTTTACTGCTGGAAAAACTCGATATAGCGGAACATTGGAAGTGATAAAAGACTGCAGTCAATCACTGACCTATTGTAATGCAGAGTGAATCAATGTTTGGCTCACGTCATTTGTAGGACTATAGGTGGGGGAGGCCTTTTTCGCTTTTAAAACTAAACAGTCGACATGAATGCATTTTTTACCAGGAGAAACTGATTTACGCAGCAATTTTTTTAGAGGAAAGCAGTATTTCCGTGTACGAGTAGCAGCAGTTTTAGATTTTCATTCCAGTACCTAAGCTTGTGTACTAGAAGATGTGGTTTAACTACCTGCTAAAATGATTGAAAATTTTGTGAGCACGCGGCTTTAAATAAAACATGAGCTCCTACCATTCTGAACCCTTGTGTGTACATAAAACATCTTCCGAAACTATTCATACAGGAGGTACAGAACAGCAAAACAAGCAACTAATCAAGATGCATATGCTCTGTGGCGGCAAATTGTGATGCTAGGAGCTATTTGCACAAGTCTAAGCCACCCCCAGCAAAAGCTGAGCTCAGATACAATCCTTCCAAGCGAAGCTTGGATTTCTAAAACCAAAATTAAGATCATCCATATTTGGTTCTATACACTAGCAGTGCACCCTGACAGTTGCACCCTGACTGACGCCGTCGAGGAGCATAAATTGCTACCTCCCTTCAACCCCCAACCTCATTCTTACCCGCCACCCCGCAAAACCCCACATCCTGTCATTAAAGTGGTTAAGCCCTAAAAGGGCAGGTATACACCTCGGGCTGCTCTCAGCCTGCCAACAAAGCGAACGATCACAGAAAGTGAGCAAATAATTCTTATTGTAACAATTATAATCATACAAATGTGCATTAATCTACTACAATAATAAAACAGGACTAATATAATTAATTCTAACAATGTTTCCCACTACAGTTGAACTTGAATAATTCTCGCAAATTCGAATACTTTTCCTGATCGCTTGAATTTTATATTAAATCAATGTAAGAAAAATCGCATGTATTTGAATTTCATTTTCTTTAATTTAAAATTTTAGTTCGGAAATAGTTGAAAATTAATTTAAACGCAGAGCTTTCTCATCGCTCTGGTTTTTTTTTTTTTATTTTGTCGGAATGCAGTTGGAGTAGCTGCTAGCCTTCAGCTTCTATACCTGCTGCCACATATCCTTGTTTAAAACACACATATATTTAGCTATCGCTTGAGTTTCGTACTCTCAGCTGATTCTATTGCAGTTTTGGCAACATATGTTCTGCGAAGATGGGTAACTGCGATGTCATTTTTTTTTCTAACGAGTCCTTGAATGTAATAAATGTGAAAAATTTGAGGAAAGAGTGCTCTGTTGTGTGTGAAAATTTGAATCGAAGTTTCTCTTCATTTATCTACGCAAAGAAAAAACGTCATCCAAAAAACTTCAGCACTAGAGAATTTGGAAACAAAAGTCAAAACTTGTGCGCAACATTTTAATAATATTTATGTAACTAGTGTTTAATATGACTTATGACACGAGTATATATTTAAGTGAACGCGCTAATTTTTACAAGTGACACAACGAAAAGATTATACACGCGTTACATAGAACGATTTATGCAATTTCAACATTAAAATACATACAAATAATTAATAAATTGGCTAAACGAAGAACTATGATGTATCAGAGATCACAGATGTATAGAGTAATATGACTCGTAAGCAGATTTATTTTTTATTGTCATCCTTTACCGTAGTGTCATCTCATTTGTCGGAAAACCTCGGAAAAAAGCCTTATCCTGATAACTTACCCTAAGCGAGATTCGAACTCGCGACCTCTTGGACCTACTCGCATTTTAAGTACTACCAATCTCGTTGCATTATATATTGTTACAGCGTAGAAAGATTTACGGATGGTAAAATCACAGCCAACGTATTCTGTGGGTCATATCTACGCTTTCCAACATAATTTCCTTAGCACAGATTATAACTACGCTTCACTGAAAAATAATGGCGCCCAGTGACAATGAATTTGCTATATCTGAAGTTGTAATGAATAACAAACCGATGGAACTATAAAACAATTTAGGATAAAATAAAAATCACGTGAGAGAAAACACAGATTTATAAATAAAATCAAATGTGCTCTACTGTATGAATAAATGTAAATAGAAATCCAGGAGAAAGATAGATGACACGTTTTAAGATTATGGTGACATCAATATATTTTCTGTGTTGCTCCAGTGTATGAAAACTGAAAAAAAATAAACAACTGAAAGCAAAACACAGGAACAAAGGCAAGCAGGATTGGATAACCAGGCATACGTAAACGTTGAAGATATCAAATGTAACTATTATGTTTATTTACAAATGATTAGTCTGTTTTATACTTCATGGCTGTTTTTTGTTCTCAAATTATAGTTTTATTAGTACAGTGTTAATCCAATTGGGGACTGATATTCTGCTGTTCTTGAAACTTCGTCAGCATTTCAACTTTACTGAGGTACTGTTCACAGACAGCCACACGCGCGCGCGCGCGCACGCACACACACACACACAGAGAGGACTTATTTCTCTCTCTCTTTTTTTTTTTTTTTTTTTTTTTTTTTTTTTTTTTTTTTTTTTTTTTTTTTTTTTGTCCTGTGAAATATTGACTTGGAAACTTTCAGTGTTCCTGTTTATTATACGTAATTGAGAAAGTGGTAACTGCATGAAGGAATACACAAACATTGGAAGTAATGACGGAATAAGAGCCAGACCAATTAAGAATATATACGGAATGAGAAAATAAATACTAGGAGTACGTTATAAATACAGCTATGTAAATAGTAATTTAACTTAGATGAGCTATGAGCATGCAGAAGAGAATATTGCAAAGGGTGAAATTGGTTCTGGGGGCTGGTGAAGGTAGTTCCAATTAGCAACCAGAGCACACACACAGTAGCCTGGAAAAAGTCACCACACGGAAAAAGCCTAAGTAACTTACAAAAGAGAGTGGAGTGAGGTGAGATTGGTAATATTAGGGAGAGGCAGAATTTCTTTCCAAAGAAGTCAATGTTTACGAGAGAAAGGTACATTAATGATTATATTTACTTAACTCGCCTAGGGGAAATCACGATGTGCGGCGGTAAAATTAGCTGCAACGGTTCTGAGAAACACAATTCCAATTCTAATCTTCAAAAGGTTCATTTCACGCTGTAAGCTTAGATCTAGGTTCAAATTAGATATTGACACGATAGCGGAGAGTTATAAAACTACTTAACCCATAACTTTTTAGTTTCTCTATTACGTAGAGTAAGTAGAGGAAAAATTCGTTGTCAAGAGTTCCCGGAAATGGTGTTTTGAAGTCCCCTGAATGAAAAAAGAACACTTTTCAAAGCTTTAAAACATTTGACTATCGCTCAAGCCTATTGTATTCTGATATTCCCTTTGCACTTACAAAAAAAATAAGCAAATAGATAATTTCTGCAAATGTTTATCTCAACTAAGAGAACGATATAGGAATGAGAGATTGTAAGAATGGTTAGTACAAGAGCAGAGAAAGTCTACACATCAGATTTTTTGTATTAGTGTTCCTTAGGATTTTAAAATGGTTTAGTTCAGGTTAAATATATCATGCTGTTATACCCAAATGTATTAATACGATTTAATTTATATTCCGAAAGTGTAATTGATGTGCAATAGCCCTTTTAATCCTAAAAATTTTAAAAGTGCTAAGTAATTAATAAAGCAGAACATAAAAGTAAATGCTGCTGAGCACTAAAGGTAAAGCGTGAAAATATTATGAATTTATATCGGATGTTCCTTCATTTCACTATGCAGCGCAGTTTTCCCTACTCGCTTTTCTTTTATCTAACATATTCAAGTGTCTCTCTACTTGTCCTTCAAAAACAACTCATACAATTTTCTACGACTGAAATAAAATTGCAAGTATTACATTCACACGGTTTCTCTACTTACTTTTCTTTTACGAAACAGCATTTCTTTCTCTACTCCCACTTCTACACAGAATTCATGTAATTATCTACATATGTGAAATAGAAATGCAGCCTATTATATTCATAAGGTTTTCTCTCCTAAGTCTTCTTTTAGTAAATCATTCACATGTATTTCTCTTCTCACAGTTCAACAAAAAATTTAGTAATTTTGTTATCGAAATAGAAATGCAACGTATTACGTTCACACGGTTTTCTCTACTCGCTTCTCTTCCTGTGGCTCCAACAGTGGCTTTCCAAGTGTCTTCCCGGTGTACTTATGGTATCTTATGGTATCCTAAGATTTTTAATTAAATATTTTAAGCCTGATAACTCTTATTTTTAAAAGCATAAGGCTATTGGGCAACTGCAAGTCTGAAAGTTTTAGAGATAAATCGTCAAACCACGGGCAGGGCTGGATATTTCAGCTAGTGTTCAATAAAACAGGCACTTTTACTTCATCACTAAACTTGGTGCGGTTTGAGATTTTGTAAATCAATGCTTAACGACAATATAACAGTAATATTGCTTGCATATGTCCCACAGCCGCACCGGATTTCCAGAACAGCGTGTAAAGATGGCAAAGCACTTGAAGGTGTCCCATATTCTTCCTTTAACGGAAAATGGCAACGCTCCAGCTCTTTTCAGCGCAGGAAATATATTAAAGTCGGTGGGATAAAAATCGGAACCGTGTGTAGAATCATGAAGATGTTCGTATCCAAAGTCTTGGGATGTGCAATCTGTGCTGAGAGAGGAGACAAAGAGAGAGAGAGAGACTTTGTCATTTGGCAGAATGGGGTTAACCAAGAAACGGAACTCATTCAGGGTTTTGTCTCTTTATAATATTATGAGATTTGATGGGAAGAACAAATTTAAGTATAAACAAATTCCTAAGTACTTAAATATACTAAAGGGTATTTCAAGAGAATAGAATAAACATCTATTGAGTTTGCTATAACAGGAATGGTGTGTTAGTTGAGACAAATCCTGGAATTAATCTTTCGCGAACAAGGAAACACCCTTGGGAGGTTAATCATGGCCAGAACATTGCCTTGCTTACATAAAACCAATCATTTTACAACTGCTTCTCGCACAACCTGCAACTAGTAGTTTTGGTAAAGTACATAAATGACGTAGAAAATGGTAAGATTACGGATACCATTACTAGCACTAGTAGGGAAAGTAACATAATACAATATAAAACGATGGCTGGCACCAAGTTTAATTGCAGATGGCTCAATACAACATATAATCAGAGGCTTGCCACCCCTAGCGGTGTTGTATAGTTAAACTCGTTCTGAAACCACGTTATAGAGCCGGTAATATAAATATAATTTACGCCCACAATATTTACTTGAACAGCAGCAAAGAGAATAGTAATCTTCTGCCCGTCAGAGTTAAGAAATAAAAACATATTATCACCAGATGTATAATCACAACTTTGGTAATTGAAATCAAAGTTCATCTGTACTGTAGTAAACTTAGAGAAGCTTGCAAATGTTTTTCAAAACAATGTTTTTTAGGTTAGGTGGCTCTTTATATAGTCTCTCTCAGTTTCGAGAGGAATCTAGTAAAACGTAATTTAAAAAATCCCATGTGTTGCACTCACATGACTTTCTCTACTCTTGATTAACCATTCTTAAAAACTCTTATTCCTATATCTTCTTCGTGTTAGTTGAGATAAACATTTGTACAAATTATCTTATTGCTTATTTCCTTGTAGGTGCAAGGGGAATGTTAGAATACAGTAGGCTTTGTGCGATAGTCAAATCTTTTAAAGCTTTGTGATTCCGTTGAATGAACAACAATGTTCTATTTTACGAAAGCTTCTAAGTTGTTCGAAACTCACACATATAGCAACAAATATCTCCGAAATGGTTTACTAAATATGTATTCAGACACAAATTGTGTGTTTTAGCGAGATTTTATTTTTTCTATACTAAGATTTGGTCTATCTCTTAAGGTTTACGAGTTATTCAAAAGTCGTCCAGAGTAAATAGCACTCCATAGGCTATATTCAGAAAATTCGAAATATACATTTCATTTGCAATGCAAATATCTTAAACATATGGCATTTTAATTAAAATCGTTAGAACCATTTTCAAGAAAATCAAAATTTTCGAAAAATTTTCTATGTAAAGGGTAGTTTAGGGTGGGGCTATTTTCTTCAAAATCTTCGTGTCACATCCTTGAAAGACAAGGAGTCATGCTGTCCACAGACTGATAGAGTGACACACACACCGACCTTTTTCTAAAACTGCTTTTTTTTTTTTTTTTGGCTTCAGGGGTGTCAAAGCATATATTTCCGGTGAAATCTCGACATCGAATTTTTGGGTGGAATACAATACTTCCTCTACTAATGTAAATAACTCAATCGATATGAATAATTCTAACACTTAAGCAACAAACTTAACGTACAGACAATGCGGTTAGATTCTTAACTTACCAATTCTACTAGGAAAACTGCCATAGTCTACACTTACTTATGATAGTCTACGGTAGTTTTACAACTCTAGTTACGCTTGCATCTGTGACCTTCATTTTTATTTCTTTCTCACTTTATTCGTTATTCTCTTCTTGTCTGCAGAAATATTATTTTAAAAATCAATAATATGGATTATAATGTACTAAAAACAGCATTATGTATCATTGACAGTCACAACACATAATTAACTATGTTAAAGCTAAAAAAATTTGCTGTGAGGCATGTATGTCACATATAAATGTTTCTATTTTCCCGTACAAGAGCTATGCAAATTTTGCTTAGTTAATATTTTCTTGATACAAATAGTTTTTTCGAGTTTTAAGCATCCATTTTGTTCTTCGCAAATTTATAATTATGCTCCATAAATGTCCGTTTTCCAGACGAAAAAATAATGCTCAAATCTGTCTGATATTCACTCTAAGAAAGGAGAAAGGATCATCAACACTTTATATTTTCATTAATGTATTTAATTTGGTCACACTGGAGTCTTTGGGTTCAAAAACAGCTTACGGATTGTGTTGTTATTCTCTGAAACGTAAGGCTTTTCCGGATTATCTACGCAGTCTCTATGCAGTATACGGAATAATATTGATAAGGAAAATTTCCCCGCCCCAACTGGGAATGGAATCCAAAACATGTAAGTTTACAGCCTGCTTCAAAGGCAGCAGTTCTAGATAATGAATATTGCTTCGCCCGTTCTTTGTTTTTGTGCAAGGGCTTCCAAGAGTTGTACTCCTTTGGTTTCAAAATCTGCTGATGGGGCTCGTTTTAGAGGTTTATATGTTTAATGGTGAATAATTGCAGCATAGTGCACATTCATTGGGATAAATTAATTATGCAAATAGTAACAGGATCTATGTCGTCTTGGCCGCCAATAAAGTATATCATTTTAGGTATCATTTGGAAACAGTAGAGACATTAAAAACCCGAGGGAAACAGTGAAGTAATCTGGCTAAACCACCCGAACATTACTGCTGAATTTTCAAGTGCTGTGCCAATATACCTGACCTCACCTTTAGATGTTTTTGAATGTCAGTTGCCCCCAGTGTCTTTTCAGCAGATTGTGCACCTCACCAATCCGTATGCAAACTAAGAGGAAATGAACTTCACTGTAATAATTATTTTTTGGGACTGAAGAAGCTACCCAGCTATACGAACTGCTAGTTCTCATATTATGCAGTAGATGGGATTCGATCTAAGTTCACGGAGTCACTCTGGGTCGGCGTTAAACTGTTTTAACGCTCTCTTCTGACGCTGAGTACAGAAATTGTGTATAGATTATTAAGGTTACTTTGGTAAGCAAAGAGCTCAACACTGATCCATTATTCAGTTAAAACCCAGTGGTAACATATTTTCTGAAGATGTAGTAACGTTGAATTTGCAATATTGACGCGTTAATTTATCTGATTGCTGAAATATTGTTTTTCAAGGTTGCGAGGTGAGGCAATGGCTGCCACGCCGTTTGAACAGCAAAGGAAGCATACGTATATGAAAAATTTCATTCTCAAACTATCTATTTAGGAACGCCTGAGAATCAAAGGGACGTGAAGCTTTTGTTGAACTACATAAAACTCGTCGATTGCTGCAATCTCTGGGAAAATCATTTCTGTGCTCATACAAACCAGCAATTGGTAAATCAATGATAAGGTTGAAAGGACGTTCAAGGCTGAAGCAGTATATGCCACAAAAGCCGATAAAATATGGTTATAAAGCGTGGGATCGGCCAAACAAAAATAGGTATATTTCCCACTATTAAATAGATACAGAAAAGGTAGGACTTTCTGTTAAAGGTGTCTTGGAGAAGGTGTATATGCTTGCGCAACAGTTAAAAAGGGGAGGATTGGATTGGCATCTGATTTTACAACAGAAAAGGACATGGAAAGGGGAGAGTTCCAATTCAGGTGCTCAGAAGTTAGGTTATGTGATTACCATGTTTTGGAACGACAGTTCCTAAACAAATTTCATGAATTTAACGATTTTTCTGTGGTTTCTCGAAAGACTGAAGATGGATTCCAGACTGTAGTTTCGTGTTCTGAATTAGCTAAAGGGTGTAATGCCCATATGGGCTATCTGGATGAGGCCATGAACCTGACAGAAAGAAGCATAGAATAATCTGGCACACTCTAGACGTCACAATGGTCAATGTTAGCATGTTTTTGTACAATTAAACCCGGAAATACATATGTACCTCAAGCATTTTTTGCTCAATGTTGTTGCAGGTCTTGAAGGTGCATCGTAATCTACACCAATAAAGAGGACAACCTGCAATATAAGGTAGTGAAACTGATAAAAATGTTAAAAGATAATGACATGGAAATATTCTGCAACAAAACAAAACTAATGGTAATGGAGGGCAAAGCATTGAGGAGAGCAAAAATAGTGATAGAGGGGATAAAAAGTAGAACAAGTACACATTTCAAATATTAAGAGTGCAAATATTACAAATTATGAAATGAATTTATATTTGAAGGAAAACATATAGCAGGACAAACAGGAAAATATCAATAGCTGCAGAACATATAGCACTCAAGTCCAGGAACGTAAGCTTTATACATAATGTTTTACTAGTTTGATCTGATCTGGAAGTCATGCAACTACTTAGGCAACCATCCGGCAGAATTTTCAGACATAATTCATTTTTTTTTTAAATTTTATCGCTGAAAATTTTGAACCCTTAACTCCCTCACTTCCTTTCACTCACTCTCTCTCTCACTCCCTCTCACTCCCTCACGCATTCACAGTAAGTTTGTACGTCGTACTATAAATGCCTTGTAACTTTATCATTAATTGCCTATCGATTGTATTTATACGTACATAACTAAGTTCTATGAATCTGTTTCATAATTTATTTGGGCTTATAAAATGGTTTTGGAGCTCACCATAAGCTATTTTGAACATTTGGGGCGTATAAATTGCAAATGAGTATTGTTTGAAAAACAAATCCAAAGAAAAGTTGTAATTTTTATACCCCTAGTAATATAATATTATTGTAGTCGTTGCTTCAATATTCTTTGCTGTTCTTACGGCGATGGTATCGGAAACGTAACTGAAATGTTTACCTTAAATAACAAGGTATGTTGTATTAACAATTCAAATTCCTTATTTTTGCAATACCTTGAGTTTCAAAATAACACTGATTTATAAATAATTCTTTGATACTTCCGCTTCTTCATTTACCAAAATTTCTTCAGCATCTCTTTACCAACAACATATTCTATGAACGCTGTCAGTGGCTAAATTTAACATTTGAACATCATACTACGGCAGCCACAAATTTAGTGGTGGCTGATAGCTGACTACTTCATGACCTGTTGCGCAAATATATTTATATCAACGGCTTTACAGCAACACAACATTACTCCAGGAGGTGTGGCCAATTTCTGATTGGAAGTTGGTTGACCGGCTTCACCTGCCACCCACCGTTAAATTGTGACTCTGCTTTAGCATACTTTTTCTCACTGAATTTTCACTAGTATTAAACATTATTTTCATTATTCTATTTTATGTGCACATTTAAATAATGCAACACCTTCTTTCTCTTCTTTTAAACAAGTTCACATCTTAACAACTAGCTTAGCGGTTAATGAATAAATGTCAAAGTAAAGAAAGGCTTAACCATTAAAACTTGTCCCCGAAATTTCTTCGTCGCTGTGTGGCTGTCTTCTCGGCGTCGCCAGCCATTATAGAAAGAATGATGTAAGGAGAAGCTAGGCGTCGCCTCTATGCAGCTAGGCCAGTTTGGAGATTGATTCTCTTTTGACAGTCTTATGGTTCGTCAGAGGCAGGAACTATGGATGGAAGTAGTGTTCGTTTTCTTTGAGATCCCAAGTGTTTGAGGAATTAAACACTTTGATATGTTTATTATAGTTTTAATTTTTATTCATTATAGAGTATTTCATGCACGGAGCGTATAGTACTTTGCGATGTTCTGTAGTTTTTTATATGCCCCGTATTTATTAAAACATGTACAGAAATCGAATTTAGAAAAATCTGATGTGTTGCACTCACGTAACTTTCTCCACTCTTGTACTGACCATTCTAACAAACTCTTATTCCCAGGACTTCTTCGTGTTAGTTGAGATAAACATTTGCAGAAATTATTGCTTATTTTCTTATAGGTGCAAGGGGAATATGAGAATACATTAGGCTTTGAGCGACAGTCAAATCTTTTGAAGCTTTAAGATTCCTTTCGCTTTGTAGACATAAAAAATGAACAACGATGTTCCATTTGACGAAAGTCAAATAGCAACTAATATTTCCGAAATGGTTCACTCTACAAAAAAATTATTTGGACATTGATTGTGTATCTTAGCGAGATCTCTTACGGTTTACAAGTTACTCAAAAGTCATCCAGAGTAAACAGGACTGCATAGGCTATGCCTAGAAAGTTCAAAATATACATATCTTTTGTTATAAAAATATCTTAAGGATAACTCATTTTTACCAAAACCGTTAGAGCCATTTTCATTTGCAAAAGGTAGTTTACGGTGGAGGAATTTTCTTCAAAATCTTAGTGTTGCATCCTTGAAAAACATTAAACTTAGATACCAACTTTGGTTTTAAACTGACTTTTGGATTTTGATTTATACTGTCCACAGACACACAGACCGACACACACACACACACACACACACACGCACACACACACACACACACACACACACACACACACACACACGGATCGTCAGAAAGTTTTTTGTGACAGGATAAAGTTAAAGCTTGTCTTATAGCATCCAATCATTTAACCCAATAAATGCTGCTTATTTTAAGGGAGCTTTCTCCATATTCTCCATTATTTATTCCCAGGGTCCCTTAAGAATTTAGACATAAATTCAAAGAAAATTAAAACGTGGCTTTTTTACGCAGTACTGACAGGCCTCTTGCCCCGTATTGCAACTGTCATTGGTCACTTGTTATGCCTCACCACTTGCTAAATCCCGTAAGACAATAAAGAAACAGATGCTCCTAAACAGTGCTTATCACTAAATTCGTTCTTTGTGCATGTGTAAAAATCGCGATGGCAGGTTAACTTACGTTTAGACCGACTTCACTTATTGCTTACAATTTGTTCAAAGGACACACAATGCACGTGGTATACATATATTATAACCAGGCTTGGTTGGTAGCGCGGTGGGCTCCGGCGATTACGGACAGGTGGCAACTCTTCTTGGAAGTTGCTGCCCGGGCCACAAGGGTCGCCTCGTCACCCTCTCCCTGAGTAGAGGACACACTCCGGTTGTGCGCCAAGTGTCAATATCTGGAACTTTTAGGGGCTTCTACTCGTCTCTGCTTCGCTGGCTTCGCTCTCTGAGAACCTCTGGTCTCACTGCGCATCATTACATCCCCCTGGGAGGGGTGGTGGCTCGCAATAGATCTATGTCGGGGTCGCAGGGGTTAGAGGTGTTCCTCCTCCGTCACACACACACACACACACACACACACACACACACACACACACACACACACACTTACAGGACTGAGTAAACTGTCCGTGGCCAATAGCAGTTCCGTCATATTTCTCTATCAGTTTCCACATGCCACGGTAAATCATAGTTATAGTTGCATTACCCTGTCCCAGTTCACACCAGCCGAGCACTGTCTGGAAGGTAAACTTTAAATATTCCCCCACTTACTGTCTTTCTTTCCCTCATATATTACTCATAGATGTGGTTAACGCATCTGACCCACATTCGGTAGATCTTGGGTTCATAAGAAGGCGCTTCATAATACTCATAACTAAAATATAATCTTAAAGTAATAGTGGAAATTTAATCCCTGGTTAAAATTAACCCTAACGTCACCAAGGGCGGGTACTTTTGTCATATTTCTTGCCCTTATTTCTGCGATTAAAGGCATGCAGTTTATAGTTATTGTCAATCACTGTTTCTAATACTGAATTGAGTATTTGTTTCAAAGTTTTCATTGTTGGTCGTATTGAAAAACAATGAAATGTCAAGGCGGTCATAAAGTACTACTCCGTCGATATAATATGATTCATGTGAAAAAGTAAAACAATGTTAAACATTACCTTCATAGGCTTAAAAAGATATAATACCTAATTACAAAATAAATTTGTTTTTAAAATTTCTCAGACTCCTCCATCACTAGTATAAGTTCTGTAGTAAGTATTGGTACATCTGGTGTTATTCATGTAAAAGAGTAAGTAATATTTAGTAATATATCTATTCTACCAGTTTTAATTATACAATACACCCTGAGAATACAACAAATATAAGTATAACCACATTTCCCGCAATATAGAATTCATTCCTATATCTATTACTTCTCCTTGTATTTAACATTGTGTTTTATATATAAAAGCTAAGTTTATTATGGCCACTAAATAATTTTACTCCTCTTTGCCATCTTCCATTTTGTCTATATACTCGTGGTTCTTTTTTAACCATGACAACGTCATTTTTCTCAAAATTTTCTTGCTTTCCCTATGTATTCGTCTGATTTTGAGGCCTGGTAGGTCTCTGTTTGGATTATGTTGACAAGCTCCTCCTGCCACCGCCATTAAATGTTGTGTCAGCCATATATCCAAGTTTGACGTTCAACGGATGTTTCGTTTTTAAACTATATTGTTTGCATACGTGCGAACATAGAAGTACGAGCGCACACACACGCACACCCTCTTCCTCATACTCAACATTGTTGAAGAATGACTTTAAAAAAATAAGGAACTTCTGAAAAGGTAAACGAATATAAATAAATATCGCCGATATGGCTACAGAAATAATTATTTGAAATAAAATGTGTGTTTCAAACACATCTGCATCTTTCGTGTGGTTTTTGCCTACTCTGATTGTTTCAGCTATTCATAATTGCATCAGGTTCCCTCCAAGCGAAAAAAATTTCAGATACTATTCCAAGAAAGTTAATGATAATACAATTCATGTGTGGTATAAATGGCAGTCTTAAATATACGGAATATTACTGAAATAGTTACATATCATTTGAGAAAATCAGTAACATTAAAAATTTGTCCATATTAAAGATGGTTAAGATTGGGTAATTTTCTTGAAAACCGTTGCATTGCCTTTTCGAAGCATAATGAACACACGACATTACGTATTTTTATCATGCTGTTCACAGACGTATACATAGATACAGATGTACGCACGCACATACTCACACACATACGCACGCGCGCTCACACAGTAAAGGATCTCTCCAGAAAAATGCTTTTTAGTTCAGAGTGCCTCAAAAGCTATATTTCTGACGAAATACCTATATATAGTTTTTAACTGGAATGCAATAATTCCCCTTTCCGAGTATAAGTCGATGTCAGAAAAGGTAAGAACAATGGATTCAGGAAGTTAAAAAACTCATTTTTCTGTTGAAGTCTCTGTGTCGATGTTTAGTTATTTTCTCTGTTTTCTACAGTTTAGTAATAGAGAACATACGAACAGAATGTGAATTTCTATAATAACAGCAGTATGATAATAGATTTCTTATGTCCTCTATATTAATTCTCCGTTAAATTCCAACTAAACATTCCACATTAAAATGTCAGCGGAATTGTGCGTTATGATATTGTTTGTAACTTTGCCTTATAAGTGTGTGTGTGTGTGTGTGTGTGTCTGTGAGTAATGTTAGAAATTAACAGATTTTCAGGATGTAGATTCACACCCCAACTAAATTTTATATACACAAAATATGCCCTTGCACACACAAGGTCAAGGTCAGGATGTTATCCACACAAAACTTATATCGTAGTAACCTAGTTGCAAAATGGCTTCGCCAAGATCACGTTCCCGTAAATGAGAACTGATGTTCACTACTCGAAAAGGGGCAAAATACATACTAGGACAAACTTCCTAAAGGACGGACATCGTCATTCAAGTATTTAAAAGAGAGGGAGAGAAAGAAAGAGAGAAAGAAAGAGAGAGAGAAAGAAAAATACAACGCTAGGAAAACGATAAGGAGCCGTCATTACAGAATGTAAAATATGGAGGCTTTGGAAATCGATTGTCTTATGCATGGTGAAACAAACAGCATCATTTCGTTAAACTGAAAAACAAGTGTAATATATTTGAAGCCTAGAAGACAGAAGTAAATTGTAATTTATCCAGTGCATCTCTATTTAGAGGGCGTTATAAATCCCTATAGATTGGAATAAACAAGATAAAAATGTTAAGGATACACAAGTATTAAGTCTTATCACTATACGTAAGGAATTAGTAGCCTTTCTGTCGCCAACGTCTGGAGACAAAAGTTTCATGTAAATATCGACTGAGTTAGAACCGCGCACAGTAAGCAGTAAAAAGGCAAGAAATTGACATCATAACTTAGAAATAAAAAGCTAAAAACAAGGAGCATCTAAGCATATAAAACAACGAAACGAAGTTTCAGCCTTTACCACTTCCAAGATAGTCGTTTATATTGCATGGAGTTACAGATTTCTTTTTAAGTATTTAGTCCTAATGCGTTTCTTTCTCGCCGTGCTAAGAGTGGAGTTTTAAAGCCAGGTTAACTACCAACGTTTTTAATGTTATTTAAATTAAGTGTGCGTTAAATTCTACGATATGGTAGTCACCAGTTAAATCAGTCTGATCCGTGTAGAAATTCTCGAGCAAGTGTCTAAAACCTGTGTCGATGTTTGTGATCTTTCACTTTGGCCTTTCTAATTCTGAGAATCCCACCCAACGTGATTCTACAAGGGTAGTTAACCATCCTAGCAAGTTTCCCAGAACCCTTACGGATAGTGCTCGCTAGCTGTCTTGAATTTACTAATTATTTTACTCAACATGACTTATTTAATGCCATATTTCTATGTGCAACTTGTTAACACTAGCTTCTTGCATCCTCTATTGATTTCGTACCAGGTGACTCGACTGCCCCTTAGTTTCCAGTTTTATGTAATGTACTCTGACATGAAAACATTGGCCCGTATGCTAGGCTGTAATCAATTATTTAAAATGGACGTCTTTGGTTACATACTCGACGAAATGTTAGAGAATCATCTATTAATATTTTCGTAACTAGATAGCGGACGTGCAAATGTATGTGCACTGCGACCAATGAATACTACTTGTATCTTTCAAGTTGCTGTGTAGCTCAATTGGAACGAGCGCACGATTTCTAAGTAATACGTCTGCGATAAAGTTGGTTCTCATCAACTATAAGTACTAATCTTTTAATATGTTATATTTTATAAATGACACTGGCTGAACAGCTATGTTTAAAGTTGTTATTATTTTAATTCATTATTGTCTTATTTCCATCTTATAGTATTGTTGTCTATTAGGACATCTCTCCCGGTATATATGCTGAGTTGCTTGTGCATTGGCTGTTGCTTCTCCGTAGATCAAACGCATGTCAAGTACTCGTCTACTGAATACATCGTGAAGGAATGGTACTAAATATCGTGCAACAACATACACAAGGAGAATGGAGTCAGCAAATATTTGTCCCAACTGGCATGAGGAAGATAGAGGAATAAGTGTTTGTAGGAATAGTTAGTACTGGGGTAGAGAAAGTCATGTGTGTGCATCACATCAGATTTTCTCATTTCTGCATCAGTATTTGAAAAATCAAGCAGACCCTCAATAATAATAATAATAATAATAATAATAATAATAATAATAATAATAATAATAATAATAATAATAATAATAATAATAATAATAATAATAATAATAATAATAAATCATCGTAACGTCAATATATTATATATACTGTATAAACTCAGAATATTTATGACGGAAATTATTATTGAGCCGAAAAAAACAAGGTAAAAATAAACAATTTATTTTGGTTTCTTTTCTTGATTGAAAACTTAAGTGACATTCAGCAGCACCTCTGCAGTTAAGTTTCCCTCCACATAAAGAACAATGAAGCTCTCTGAAACCGTATACGGAATAAAACGTGCTATAATTTACTCTGCTTCGTTTGCACTTAAGTTGCAGAAGCTGAATTCCTAAGACAATACGTTCTCTTTAGAAATGACACAATAGCAATATATTTGGCGTGAGATGCAGGGCTCGAAGCGCACAATATCTTTTTCACTTGTACAATCGTACGTTCAGCTTCGCAAGAGACATTTGCTGCGACGCTTAATGCATGCTCTACCGGAACATTCCCTGCTTCTCCATCTAAAGTTTAATGACTGTTCTGATAAACGGCTGCAACATCTTTAAGCTTTGATATATATCACAGTAATTTCTTCCTCGCGTAGACCCCACATATCATCTAAGAGCACAGCTCCGTAATGCAAGCATGCTCAAAACATTTGCATATGAGTGCTCCAAGGATATACGAGTAGTTCAGCCCTGCTACGTTAAATTCTTGAAGATTCTAAAATCATAAAAACGTGTCGAAATAATACCCTTAGCTGCTGCTCTTCCAAAATTTTAGAATTAATAAGGAATACAATGTGCAGCCTTTTTAGTTAACCCTTACCTTCATATGTATTCAAGAAGTTATTCACATAAATGATAATACTTTTGTTTATTTCCATTGAACGTGATACAAATTAAGCAAAAAGTCATTTCCTACAAAGTGAGAATTGAAATATTAGGTAGCTCTTAATTGAGTTACATTATCCGTATTAGCTTATGAATAAAAACTAATAATTTTAGAATTACCAAGTGCAATGCTTACAGGGTGGAGAAATGTAGATGTAGCGTAAACTGTGACGCTTTTTAATGTTTTTTGTTGATAAATATGTGAATATAAATTTTCAGAGATTTAACAATGATTATGTGTTCAGCTATCTATGAAATGTGTGAATACCATAACGTGGATAATCACATATACTACATTTTTCATAAATTTGGTGTTAGAAAGCTACACCCTTGTTGGGCAACTTTGTAACAGTACAAACTTAGGGTGTAATATTCAGAAAATTATTTCGAAGCATAATATATTTGAATAAACTCGCCTTAAAGTCCTCTGCACTTGTGGATTTCTTGCACCAACATAAAGTATCAACAAGTCTCCAAGTTTGCTTCCACCAAGTATATGCACAATGGGTATACTGGTTGCTGGAACAATATTATGATAGTTCAAACTATACTAACAGAGAAGAGCATTATCTAGAAACACATTGGTAGTTTTTTTGCTCTCTGGTGGACGGCATATTGCCCGGTAAAGCACAACAATGGTCATGATATATCTTAATGCAATTTAGTGTGACGCTGGTCCACGGCAGTGGTAACACAACAAATGACAACCGGGGCCGGCTATCCAACCTCATGGCGCAGCGCCTAACAAAGGGGCTCAAAGCCAAATTTCCCCAGACCACTCACGTGAATAACATCAAGCTGTAACACAAACGCCTTTCCAGAGCATTCGAGAAGTGTCCGGCAACCGGCGCGTTTGTAAAGGTTCGAGAAAAATCTGGTTACGTCATCGCCGGTATGAAAGCTTGCAGAGCGCAAGAGGGGAGTCAGTTTTTAAGTCGGCCAGTCAGTGCGAGACAGCTGTGAAATTTACGTCACGTCGTAGTGAAGAATATTAACATGTGTTGAGTGATTGTATTGTCGGAGTTAGTGAGACAGACAATGAGAGGAGTGAGTCAAGGCTACCAGAAGTAAACAGTTAACACTTGTAACATCACAAAACACTGTAGACTATGAATGTCGGTACATAGAAGAGATCTGTGTGTTTGTGCAAAGCTTTAGCAGTAAAAGGGATAGATAGGTAGCTGGACCGATTTTGTCCTTTTGTCACATTGTGTCACAGGTAATATCATGAGCCAACTGACAAATTCTCGAGCGAAGTAAGAGAATTTATCTGGGGAGGTCAGATAGTCCAATAATGTTTATCTGAGCCATTTCATAAATACAACATATTGGAATACTATATCGCAAAGATTTGAGCAAAAAATTAAACTCTATAAAAATAAACTAACATATTCATTTTCGCTAGTGTAGTTCAACTTACTTAGCACTGCCAACTATGAAAAACTAAACACAATAATAATATGTATTTCAATCTTCTATTTTTACAACATAAAACCAGTTTATAATCTCAAATAAATGTTACTTTATTTTTAACATTAACCAATAACTTTTTCTTTGGAAATATACAAAGAAAAGAGTAGAGAAAACCGTGTGAATGTAATGTGGCATTTCTATTTCAGTCATAGAAAGTTGTATGAATTGTATGTTGAAAGACGAGTAGCGAGGTATATTTGAGTTTAACACATAAAAGAAAGGAGAGTAGAAAAAAACCACATGAATGTTATGTTACATATAAAAGGCATAAAGTAGAAGCTTTCACCACGAAGAAATACATATATGTACCGAATTTGCGGTAATCGGTCAAGTGGTTTAGGAGCGGATAGAGAACAAACATCCGAAATGGCAATTCCCATACAAAATTACCAACGTCCATTTTTACTTTCTCTACTGGTATGTAGAGAAAGTATTATATCCCACCCAAAAGTTCGATGTCGAGATTTCACCGGAAATATGTTTTGAAAGCCCCTGAGCCCATAAAAGCATTTTTAGAAAACGGCCCGTGTGTGTGTGTGTGTGTGTGTGTGTGTGTGTGTGTGTGTGTGTGTGTGTGTGTGTGAGTGTGTGTGAGTGTGTGAGAGTGTGTGTGCGCGTGTGTGTGTCTGTGGACAGCATAACTCAAAAACGAAAAGTGGGTTAAAAACCAAGTTGGTATTTAAGTTTAATGTCTTTCAAGGATACGACACGAAGATTTTGAAGAAAATAGCCCCACCCTAAACTACCCTTTACACTGAAAATTGTTCAAAAATATTGATTTTCCTGAAAATGGCTCTAACGATTTTGATTAAAATGCCATTTGTTTAAAATATTTGTATGACAAATGAAACGTATATTTTGAATTTTCTGGCCATAGCCCCTGTAGTCGAATTCAGTCTGGACGATTTTTGCATAACTGCTAAACCGTTAGAGATAGACCAAATCACACTCTACAAAAAATTTAGATCTTGCTAAAACACACAATTTATGTCTGAATAAATTTTCTTGTAGGGTGAACCATTTCGGAGATATTCCATGTTATGTGTGTGAGTTTCGGGAAACATGTTTTATATGTTAAGCGTGCAAAGAGAACGGGATCTCAAAGCTTGACTATCGTTAGTTGAGATAAACATTTGTGCAAACTCTCTCATTGCTTATTGCTTATTTCCTTGTAGGTGTAAAGGGAATGTTAGAATGCAGTAGGCTGTGAGGGATAGTCAAATCTTTTAAAACTTTGAGATCCGTTCTCTTTGCACGCTTGACGTATAAAAAAATAACGACGTTCCATTTCACGAACGTTTTAAGTTTTCCGAAACTCGCACACATAGCAAGGAATATCTCCAAAATGGTTCACTCACAGAATTATTATTCGGAAATAAATTGTGTGTTTTAGCGAGATATATATTTTTTGTATACTAAGATTTTGTCTAACTCTTACGGTTTACGAGTTATTCAAAAGTCATCTAGAGTAAATAGGACTTCATGCACTATAGCTAGAAAATTCAAAATGTACATTGCATTTGTCATATAAATATCTCAAACATATGATATTTTATTCAAAATCGTTCGAGCCAATTTCCAGAAAATCAAAATTTTCGAAACATTTTCCATGTAAAGGGTTGTTTAGGGTGAAGCTGTTTTCTTTAAAATCTTCATGTCGCATCCCTAAAAGACGTTAAACTTAAATACCAACTTTGGTTTTTAACTGACTTTTCGTTTTTGAGTTATTGTGTACACGCACACACACATATGGTTTGACTCTAAAGGGGTTAGAATCTACTTACAAAGCTGCATAAGCACTAACAGGATAAATGTCATTCAGATAATCTTCTACAGAATAAAATTATTTTGAGCATAGATACTCTTTAACAGCAGTTTTAAAGGCATTGTTAAATTGCCAACTTTTTCCTTAAGTTCATTAGGAAGATCAGTAAATATTATATGGCTTCATAGCATACACCTTTCTGGAAGCAGGAAAATTTTTCACTGGGCTGAGGGATGTTGCTCTTTTGTCTAGAGTTTACCTCACGAATTGCATTGTTTCTTATAAATGTGGCTCGATTGAACTGCCAGCTCAACATGAAAATACAAGCTAATTTTCCAGTTCTATTGTACAAGAAATACTGCAATGATTGATATACTCAGGCATTTTTCAAAGTATTAGAAGTAAAACTTTTTCACATACTAATTGAAAATCTTCTTTTTCTCACAGTGCTACGAACTATTATAAGACTATAGAATTTCACATGTTACCTTAAGCAATCATTAATTACATGTCGGTTTGGGTAGCTCAGTTGGTTAGAAGCTGGCCGACTGATACCAAGGTCGCGGGTTCAAATCCGGATGTGCTTAAAAACGACAGCTCCATGTCAGTAGATGTACTGGCATACAAAAGAATTCCTGCGGGACGAAATTCCGTCAGACCGGGGAGACAAACGATATATGTAAGTACATACATCCAGGTAAATTGGGCCTGCCAGTTTAACTTTCTTGCGCTTGTTGTGGTTTTAATGTTGGAAATCCTCCATACTTAAAGAAGTTTTTTATTGGTTTCATAAAAACTCATACACAACTTTAACTTAGGTACAAAGAACAATGCAAGGTGTAAAATTATAGGACACTGTTAGGATTCTGCACAGAAAAAACACAGTTACTCTATATACTTAATTCAATGCGAATTTCGAATGATTCCCCGAATTTCATCCTTCCAATTTTAAGGCTCAGATATTAATAACTACTGCATTAAAGCTTCTATCTGCATAAGCAGCTTTGCATTAGGAGATAGGAGGATTAATTTATTATTTGAAAATATTGAGAATCATATAATTTATGTGGCTTAAAGGGAATGTAATCTCATGCAGGCACTACTTATGTATGGATGGTAATACTTTACCGAGTTAAAATAATCTCTATACTGCATATTCAATCTCCACTTCCAAAGGCACCTCTTGAAATACGATTGAAAAGATTAATGATATTCAGGAGTTATATTTATTCTGAAGCTGACTGAAAATAAAATTAAGACCACAGGTAAGGTTATAAAGCACAATTATTCGTCTGTGCTTAGAAGCAAACATGAAGCTGCCAATTTTTGTCTACCAGGGGGAGGGGTAGGGGAAGCATTGTATTCCACACAAAAATTCGATGTCGAGATTTCAGCGGAAATATATGTTTTGAGGCCCCTGAATCCAGAGAAAGCATTCTTAGAAAATGGTCGTGTGTGTGTGTGCGTGTGTGTGTGTGTGTGTGTGTGTGTGTGTGTGTGTGTGTGTGTGTGTGTGTGTGTGTGTGTGTGTGTGTGTGTGTGTGTGTGGACAGCATAACTCAAAAACGAAAAGTCGGTTAAAAACCAAAGTTGGTATTTAAGTTTAATGTCTTTCAAGGATGCGACACGAAGATTTTGAAGAAAATTGCTCTACCCCAAACTACCCTACACATGGAGAATTTTTCGAAAATTTTAACGATTTTGATTAAACTATCATATTATTGAGATGGTTTTGTGGCAAATGAAATGCGTATCTTGAACTTTCTGGCTATATTTCATACCCGAAAGACTGTAAACTGTGTTAACGACGAGAATTGTCTATTTGTAATGCAATTTTAGAACACTATACAATGACAGAAAAATAACAGGACGACATTTTGTCGTTTTGCTATAATACACACACACTTATGTATACCCGTTTATGTAAAGTGATTTACAAAACTTGACATAATCACAACAATTCCGAAACTACGTGAGGTTGTAAGAGTTACTCCTATCCTCCAAAGCGTATGCTAGGACTTTATAGAATATGCAGCAAGGGGGAATCTTTATTATTTGCTCTTTATCCAAACTGGAACACTGGACATAATACATTATTTCGTTTTCAAGAACGTGGACCATCAAAGATAACAGAGGACAATACTAGCTTAAGCATGAGATTTCATCGTGATGCGATTGACCCTTTAGTTCATAAACTCTATATTAAAAGATAAAAAACTGAGGAACATTGCCAGAAAGGTCTCGTGTTCCATGATATGAAGAAGATTAAGCACAACTTTGGAGAAGTACGTTAAAGTGAAGGAAAAATATGTCCCTTCGGAAGAACTGTCCTCTCTTTCGCAGACGTCAGAAAAAAAGAGTAAACCAACAGAATAGGAAGGGAAAGAAATTCGGAGAGTGAAAAGTATTTGTGAACTTATATTGGATTGCTTCTGGAAGTATGAGAGTTAGAAATGATTTATGTCGACAAGGACATAAGTTCTGCAATAAATAAATATTTACTTTCTGTAAGGAAAGAAATATATTATGCACTGCTCAAAAGTGGGAATTGAAGTTCGTGACAAAATTGTGACAAAATTTAGGTTACTTTTCATAGGGTTGCGTTTCTCGATATTATTATTTGTACTGCTATTAGTATTACTGTTATTGTTACTATCATTACCATTATTACTATTACTATTATGATTGTTACTATCATTATTACCATTATTATTTCCATTATTATTAGTATTATTAATGTTGCCGTTAGTCTTCGATATTATGGAGACTTTACGTTTTTACGTTTTATTTATAAATGACTAGAAGTGTAAGTACACGATTTAGTAAAAAACTGAGGGTGCTAGACAAAAACAAAGGCCATATTTGAACTCAGCACGTCGAAATACATAACAAACGATATGTTTTATGAAAAAGTTTTTTGAAGGTCAATTTTGTTGTCCAGTGTAATCAGTTAAATAAATCACATAATAGGATCTTTCCTACAAAGAATAAATGGAACACGTAAATATAAGAAAACTAATATAATTTAAGTCCAACAGAGACCTATCCTCCCTTTATTGCTAGTATTTACCTAGAATGCGTTTTATTAGGTCTTTCCCAATATCATCAGCTTATATAAATCACCATAATGTCTTTGCTTTGTCTATCATATATGTCAGTTTTGTCTAGTATACTATATGTACAAAGTTACCCTATGGTATTGTGACGACGGGTTCGGCGAATAGCAAAGGACCAACGGGCCAAACTACAACATACCATATACCGCGCCTGCGAATGGCCAAAGGCGCTCAAGGTCAGGCTACCTCGTGGGTCTCTTTGTGTGTACGCCACTAACAACAATAGAAGCGGCTACACAAAAGGAGCTTTCTCCGGGGGCTTCGCGAAGTATCCGGCTGTATCATCTGCAACACGTTTGTGGAGAACAAGAAAGGTCTCTGTATAAGAAGGCGAGGAAAAAGTAGATTTAGTTAATGAGTTAGAGTTGCAAAGATAAGTCGGTTAGTTAACCAGTGAGTGTGAGACAGCTGTGTGTGTGTGTGTGTGTGTGTGTGTGTGTGTGTGTGTGTGTGTGTGCATCGCCAAGACGATTCAACGGGCGTTGAGTGAGCGTAACGTCGTAATTGGTGTATGAAGGACAGAGAAAGTGAAGAAAGACACTGAAAGGACTCAAGCAAGGTTACGAGAACTAAAAGTTGTAGGTTATGATTGCACGAAGGATTGTAAAGTGTGTTAACGACGAGAAGAATGAATTTGTGATCAAATTTTATAAGACAATAGGGTGGTAGAAAGCTCACTGAACTGATTTTGCCCCTTTGTCACAGTATTCTTGCAGCTAACTAACACATTTCACAAGGCATTAACATTTGGAGATACATTCATAATGCGCTAATGTCTTATATGCCCTGCCGGATTTCGTGACACGAAAGTGATTCAAATATATACGGTAGTTTTGCAAAAATACTGCGCAAGCAGTAGCTAACGGAGTGGTGGAGCAGAGGGTTCAAAGTCAGTCTGTTAGGGAGCAGGAACCAGCTTGGTTAGCTGTTTTGATAAGTTTTGGCGTCAGTACAGCCATGAGTAAATAACATATTCCTTGGAAACAGCGCAACGCATTATTATAGTTTGTAACCAATGAAGGGATTAAACCCTCAGAGATTTTAACTCGTTTGAAGCCACAGTTTGGACACACTACATTATCCCAGAATCAAGTGTTTACTTGGGCCGGACAATCCTAGGAATACTGGGAAAATAAATTCGCACTTGACGCCCAAGATCAAGTCTCACAGATGACAACATTGCTATTGTCCGGGAACTTATTGAAGGTGATCGCCGCTGCATTGTTGAAGAAATTGCATCAGAAGTGGGTGTCAGTACTGGGAGTACTCATATTATTATCAGTGAACATCTTGGATTTAGAAAAATTAGTGCTCGATGGGTGTAGAAATTGCTAACCCAGCAGCAAAAACTACCCTTTTTGGAGATCTATGAGAGACTTTTGAACCAATTCCGGCAAGAAGTAGAGAAGTTTTTAAGCGCATTGTTGCATGTGACGAGAGATAGGTCCATGATTACACTCTGGAACACAAAATGGCGAGCAAAGATTGGCGAAGTAAAGATGACTGTCGGAAAAGTTCTCGCAGTTGTTTTTCGACTACAAAGGAGTTCCACTCGATTTTCTTCACGATTGACGTATGGTGGCTTACTATTGCCAATTGTTAAGGTCAGCAAAAGCCGCTTACAGAAACAAAGGACGTGGTATGCGCATCAGAGATGTCATCCTCCTCTGAGACAAAGTTAAGCCTCACACCGACAATTTGACTAGGGTCACTGGAAAATTCTTGACCACCCTTCTTATTGTCCAGACTTGTCCTCGCCCATGAACCGCTTGGAGGGAAAAATTTCGAAAACAGGGGAGCATGTGCGCAACTAGTTGATGGCAAGAGCTCACATTTTTGAACAAGGAATATTGAAGCTTCCAAATCGTTGGCAAAAGGATGTATATTCGAAGGAAGCTTTGTTGAGAAATAGTGGTGTTACTTGCGTATAGGCTTAAGCAATAAAAATATCAAACTTGAGTACCGTCTATATTTGAATGACCTTAACATAATTTTTTCCTACTATATTTTCCAGACTTTCGACTGACAGCATTGTATATTGCCATCGCATTGCACTGTTTCAAATCAGATTAATAAGCTTTGTCATGTTTTTAGAAATGATATTTAAGAAGTAGTTTTCTTCGCTTTTTCATGGTAAGTAGGTTTCGTCGGGTGCTTCACACTGATGTCCCGATACTATCAAAATATTGTTAATCTTCCGTTATATATATTGAACCTTATAGTAATCAAATTCCTCTAAACAGTTATCTCCCAAAACTTCGATGTCTAAAAGGTCTCTAAAATTACTCTGACTAAACCATTTTAATTTCTCAGAAGCACGTCGTCTACACTGAACAAAATTCCAGTTTCAAGCAAGTGGAGTCTTCCTTCAGTATTGTTCTAAGCATGTCTCAGGAATGGCGATTAAAGCCAGCTACTTGCAACCTGCCACTCAGACAGAATGGCAACTGTTCTATCTCCGGTTTGGACGTTCACTCTAACTGGGTGCTTCTTCCATTGACAGCTCTAAGTTGCCCTTCCCCTCTTCTCTTTGTTCATGATGTTAACCAGGCGTTGTATGTCGTGTGTGGGCGTCCAACACAGAATACATCGTGCAATACTGCAACTATGACAAACTTTGTTTCATTTAACTTTGATCTTTGACCTTTAGTGTTTATGTCAGTGTTTAACATTATATAGATTCTGTTTTGAAAGCCATCGTATGTGCACAACAAAGTTTCAAAACAAGAGTCGAGAGTATTTATTCTAACATAATGGTCACCCTTACCTATAGGTATTGATAATTTTGATGAACACTGAAATTGCTTGATGGGCTTTTAAGCAAGGACGGAATTATTTCACAGCTAAAATATTATAAACTTGCTGTAAAACAATAATTGAAGTAAAGAAAGGTAGCAGAAAGTTATTTAACTGTCATTATTACATTTTCTCTGGTATTGTACCTGTTCAGAGCACATGTTAACAACCTCAATGACAGAAGACAGGAAAATTGGTATAGGAATTCTCAAGCAGTTGCCTTCAAGCTAGATTGTCAAACCATTACACCCATCTGCACTTTGAAAAAAAAAATCTGATGTGTTGCACTCACACGACTTTCTCTACTCTTGTACTAACCATTCCTACAAACTCTTATTCCTATATCTTCTTCGTGTTAGTTAAGATAAACATTTGTACAAGTTATTGCTTATTTCCTTGTAGGTGCAAGGGGTATGTTAGAATACAGTAGGCTTTGTGCGATAGTCAAATGTTTGAGATTATGTTGTCTTTGCACACTTAACATATAAAAAAATGAACAAAGATGATCATTTCACGAAAGTTCTGTTTTCCGAAACTCACACACATAACAAGGAATATCTCCGAAATGGTTCACCCTACAAGAAAATTTATGGACACATAAATTGTTTATCTTAGCAAGATCTACATTTGTTGTACACTATAATTTGGTCTATCTCTAACGGTTTACCAGTTATGCAAAAGTCGTCCAGAGTAAATACGACTACAGGAGCTATAGCCAGAAAATTCAAGATATACATTTCATTTGTCATCAAAATATCTCAACCATATGACATTTTAATCAAAATCGTTAGAGCCATTTTCAAGAAAATGAAAATTTTCGAAAACTTTTCCATGTAAAGGGTAGTTTAGGGTGGAGCTATTTTCTTCAATATCTTCGGGTCGCATGCTTGAAAGACATTAAACTTAAATAGCAACTAAGGGTTTTAACCGAATTTTCATTTTTGAGTTATGCTGTCCACAGACTGACAGACACATAGAAACACAGACTGACAGACACACACACGGACATTTTTCTAAAAATGCTTTTTTTGGATTCAGGGGGCGTCATAACATATTTCCAGTGAAATCTCGACATCGAATTTTTGGGTGGAATACAATACTTCCCCTACTTACCAGTAGAGAAAGTAAAAAGTTTTAACTTTTAATGCCTACTTCCCCTAATTTTGGCATGTTGATTCCAAATATGTTATCAGTTCTCTTCTATAATGCCCATGAATTTGGTAAAATTCAAGGGGTGAGGGATAACAAATAAACTGCTGACAGTTGCAATAGGGGGCTAGAGGCGTGGCGCTCTAATATGGACAAGAAAAGACGGGGTGGGGAGGGGAGGATATATACCTACACCTGGCTTTATAGAAAAACCACGTTTTAATTTCCTTTAGATCAATCTCCAAATTCTAAATGCCTATTATAGAAAAAGTTGCAAATGTTGCTTAAAATAATGCGGCATTTATTGGATTAAACGATTCTGTGTTATAAGAGAGTCTTTAATTTTGTCCATAGAATCACAAAACCGCGTAAAGCTTCACAATAAGCATAATGCAATATTGCATTAACAAATATAAAGATGTTAAAATCTTTCTAAGGTTCTCAAGTTGTTTATTGGATACTATTTTGTCCTGTTGCTGGTATAGTGGGCGCAGCTTGCAGGCTTTTAATATTTATAGTAATTCTGAGTTTGTCATTGTTTGTATCGAAATAGCCCTACACAGGTTTGTCTATTACGTTATGTAATATAATACAGTTTCGGCTTTCGAATGAAAGCATCTAACACCTTTGTAATAAACGGCTCTTCTAGGGTGGCGCTAAAGTTGAATTGCATTTCTGCGAATGTGCACTGTTACCAACTTACAGCAGACCAATAACCTGGCCAAATAGACTCTGAAGCGCACAACATGGTGTGAAAGGAGCAACAGCTTAGTGAGTAAACGATTTAGTGAGGCAACAGAAAAAATCAATATTCGTCTTTCATGACGGCGTGTCATTGGTTGTAACTGTATCCTACGAGGACTTCACGATACCCTTGTAGTTTATTAACTTCGCTTTCTGCACCAACAGTAACGTGTATTCATGTTAGTTAACTGTCGCACCATCATGGTGTCTTCAGTGTCTTTCAGAAACGTTCACGTGTTCCACGCTGTAAAATACAAGTCAACAATCTAGCGAGTATTTTTACATGTTTGTAGGTATTCCGGGCTTGCTTTTCTCTTTGGCAATTGTATTCTCAAAATTGGTGTCACACAACAATTTCCGGATCTGAGGTACAGTAATACGCCTGCTTTCAACTTCAACTTTCTGCAACAACTTTCAACTAGTGTATTACAAGGTAAAAAGTAAACCCCAGCACAGCAGCCTATGAAGGGCCAAGGCAAGCCTCCAAGCCGCTGCGTCCCCCACCTATGCCCACTACAGGCGTCACTGGAGGGGTGCTGTACAGGAGGGTGCGAGCCCTAATCCCCATGATGGTATCGGGGATCGAACCCATGGCAGAGGCAAGCGCGCTACAGAGGCGGTCACACCTGTAGCATAACTGCTCATGCATTACTGAGCAACTGGTGCTCACTGGGTGCAGCCTTCTCATGGGCTTACACTGTTAATTATATGTTCAACAGGTAAAAAAATGAAGTTTGCTCAAGGTATTTCGCGAGTCGCCCATATCGGATATAATACAATTGAGAAGACGTAGTGTGCGAAACTATGGGGATTCAGTGCATTCACTACCCAGTAACATAAAGGATTATGTAAGCAGTCATTTGTCTCTGCAAAAATATGTAGGTAGAATTTGCAGATTAATTGTTGTCACTTATCACAGAAACAAATTGCCCTCTTGCCACAAGAAGAGCAATGCCATTACACACAGTACAGCTGTGGTTTACGCATGATTGAACGCAGTCCGGTGCTCGTTCTTGGCAATATTCGCAGAAGCACGCACTTACAGTGGCAATGGATTGGGTCGGTGCTTTGCTTCATCCATTGTGTTGAAACAAACCCCTTTACAAGGAAGGCTTTGTAGAAATGTGCCGCTGTACATTCAAGATTTGCAGATACTTCAAAGATGTTGCCATTATCTAAACATTGCAATCAATGGAATTCGCTTTGAGGATAATTAGTCCCAAAATATTTTGGGATAGCAATTAATTGCAACGATGTCCAACGTTTTCGAAAGAGGGAGCTTGGATTTACTCCTTCCACTATACGCGAACTATAACACTCCGACGTATATTTTGTTGCAGTGGCGGTTTGGTTAGATGCACATTGTGTTTAATTTACCACAGCACTTTCTATTCATTAGTGACCTTTTTGGTACTCCTTATGTTGAACAACTCTATCAATATTTGGCGACAACGTCGAAGTACATCGCCTTAGAATATAGAACAAGTGATCGTCACGTAAACCGTTGCGATAAATAAAGTATCTCGGAAATTTTTCACCAAAAAAGAAGGAAAAAAGAACGTTTCCCATAGATTTTGTGTTTTAGCCAGATCCATATTCTTTATTTAGTAAGAATGTCTGTGTCTTACTGTTTACCATTTATGCAAAAATCATTCAGAATGAAGAGATCTTCTGGGAACATTCTCAGAGAATTCAAATTATGACTTAGAAACTTCCATGGAATCAACTGTTAGTGTCCGTCACTGGATACTAACTGGTTGTGCTTGTGCATGCCACAAGCAGGAACTGTTTCAAGCCGAAGGAATGTGGTTAGGGGAACAGCAGCTAATTGCATAAATGTTGCTAAAGAGAGAAGGTTGAACATCGCTGCATTAGAGACAAGCTAGAAACAGGTGTCCAGGCGAGTGATTTTCTCCCACTTGAAGACTTGGTTCGGAGTGCACTCAGCCTACTGCACCCCACTCATGACTTCTGTGTTGGCACACAAAGGGCTGTTGTGCCCCGAGTAGGTAAGCTTACATACAAGCTATAAAGAAAATAATTATATATTCTCAAACTAAAATTTTTGAAATGTTATCCTACCAAACTTAATCTAAAATAAAAACAAACTATAAACTAAAAGCTTCACTTCTCTTATTAATATTGCAAGATTTTCCAGAGCTAAGATAAGTGAAGCTTTTAGTTTCTAAGTTTTTTTATTTTACGTTCTGTTGCTTCACTGTTAATAGCTTCAACTTTTCCTTTTACCAAAGTTAACCTTTCTGGCAAAAAATAACAGTTTCTGCTTTCAAATATGCACAAGCCACTGTCCTGGGATCAAACGCCGCAATCTCGCATATATTATTAAATTAAATTACGTTGGAACATATTACTAAAATTATACAAACTCACAGTAAAGTTTAAAATCTCACCTTATTCTAGAGCCTACAGTACAGTTAAAGACATTTTCGAAGTTTAAAATTCTAATATACAATTCCCTGGTTTACAAAGCGTATTTGATAGTAAAGTAAAATTATTAACATTAATTAAAAACTGGAGTATTGAACATGGAAGGATGTTTAACATAGGAATTCCAATAATGTATTGATGACCAAAGTAAATACGATTACAGGAGCAATAGCCAGAAAATTGAAAATATACATTTCATTTGTCATAAAAATATCTCCAACATATGACATTTTAATCAAAATCGTTAGAGTCATTTTCAAGAACATCAAAATTTTCCAAAAAGTTCTCCATGTAAAGGGTAGTTTAGGGTAGAGAAATTTTCTTTATAATCTTCGTGTCGCATTTTTCAAGGATGCAGAATTTAAATACCAGCTTTTGGTTTTAACTAACTTTTCGTTTTTCTGTTATGCTGTTTACAGTCAGATACACACATACACGGACCATTTTCTAAAACTGACTCCTGGATTTAGGGGACCTCAAAACGTATTTCCGGTCAAATCTCGAGATCAGAATTTTTGCTGGAATACAATATTTCTCCTGCTTACTGTACACCGTAGAGAAAGTAATAAACAACGAGTACTATCCAATTTATTATAAAAATAATGCTGAATATCGAGGAGAAAGATATTCTTGGCCCTATTAGATCGTTACCACTGCCTAAAGGAAATTTGGGAACAGTAGGGTTCGGGGGTGGCTGCATGTGTTCGGCATTTAAGTTATGTTTGCAGCGCTGTTTTGTGACATTGGATAAGGGCGGTACTGTCGCGTCACCTTACAAACAGGTTACTGTAGCGGTGTGTTACCCTACACTCCCTACCTCTATTGTAAACAAGCAATAAGTGCGAACAAATATAATAAATATAGCTCTGAACCTAACATCGTTTGCAACCCGGACCGCAGCCTATTGTTTAAAAACTCACAAAAAATGTCCGTCAAGGAGATGGTGGCGATGGGATTGGAAACGCAGTCTTCCAGAAAATGAGCCTCAAACGTTATCAAGAGCCATCTTGTCATCTTGTCCAGAAATGTGCGACCGCAATTGGATTAAACAGAAACAAAAGAAACAGGAGTGTTAGTGCTTTTTAATACAGAAAGCTTGTTATGGGATATTAAACTTCTTGGTCAGCTGCGGTATTTTTCTGGTCAGAGCGAGAGGTCAGGCTGGAACAAGCCGATAGATATGTATAAATCAATGAGGATGGATACTTGAGCCAATTCCATTTCAGCACACGATATATGTGAGCTATGCATGTCAAGTTAAATTCGATAGAGTTTGGGCAAACCAGGCCGTACAGGTTTTCAAGCTGAGAAAGGGTCCTCGTTTTCTTCCGAGCAAGAGCTTTATGTAATAAATTAATAATATTCTTCGGTAGTATTGCAGTTATAAACAGTTATAAGAATGCATGAGACTTTTCTCTTATTGCTTGAAATGACAATTACATCGGCATTGAGAAAAAGTATTATGTTATTACTGTAAGGCGCACAACAAAGGAGGGTTGGGGTTACGCTATTTCACATCACATACCAGGCTGGCGAGCAAACAAACGCGTGGCTGCTTCGCGCGACTGTTAATGTATACGGGACAAACAACAATGGGCGTGACGCGTATCAAAGCACAGCAGAGAGTTCCAGACTAGAGTTGGTCAGAGAGAGAGAGAGAGTGTGTGCGTGAGTGTGTATGTGTGTGTTTACTATCGCTGTGAAGGATACGTCGCGAGAAGAGAACTTTTAACGATTGTTGAGTGATTATATCTTCGGAGTTAAGTGTATGAGAGACAGAAAAAGCGAAGATAGCAGTGAAAGGACTGAATCAAGGCTAAGAGAAGAAAACAGTTGGGAGTTGTAATATCACGAAAGATTGTAGACTGATAACGTCAGTGGAAGAGTCCTGGGTTATTGAGCAAAAGTTTAGAAGAAAAATAATGTGAGAAGTCACTGGTCTCATGTCAATTTTGTTTAATAGATGTACAATATACTTCTAATAAGCATTCATTATCCTTACTTAAATATTTTAGTACCTGGGTGACCGAGCTTCGCTCGGCGATTTTCGCCTCTCTTTTTGTGATTTTTTTTTTTTTTTTTTTTTTTTTTTTTTTTTTTTTTTTTTGTAATACGTTGCATTTATATTTCAATCATAGAAAATTATATGAATTGTACGCTGAAGGGCAAACGGGGGATATATGAATGTGCTACGTAAAAGAAAAGCGAGTAAAAAGCCATTTGAAAGTAATATATTGTGTTGTAAAACTGTTATCATAAAAACTTTCTTCGAGGAAAAATACATATACGTGCCGAATTTCGCGGTGATATGATATGAATTGTTTAAAGAAAAGTGAGTAGAGAAAGATGTGGATGTGTTACCTAAAAGTAAGTAGAGAAACCACTGTGAATGTAATATGCGCATTTCTATTTCAAAGATAGAGTGAGCAGAGAAAGAGATGTGAATGTGTTACCTAAAAGTGAGAAGAGAAAACAGTATGAATATAATATGTAGCATTTCTGTTCCAAACATACAGAAAATTGTATTACTTAATTTAAAAGTGGGGATAATTTTTTTTTTTTTTTTTTTTTGTGTAAAATCACGTTTTTTATGGAAAATTGTTTATAGAAGAGTAAGTAGAGAAAGCGATGTGAATGTGTTGCCTAAAAGTAAGTAGAGAAACCACTATGAATGTAATATGCAGCATCTCTATTTCAAACATACAGAAAGTTGTATGAAATTGTGTTACTTAAAGGTGAGAAGAGAAAACAGTGTGAATGTAACAGTATTTCTATTTCAAACACACAAAACATGGTATGACTTATTATAAAACCGGAGATAAAAATGTTCTTTGGTGTAAAATCAAGTTTTTTATGGAAAATTGTTTATAGAGGAGTGGGTAGAGAAAGAGATGTGAATGTGTTACCTAAAAGTGAGTAGAGAAAGCACTGTGAATGTAATATGCATGTATACAAAAATTTAACCAAACCTTTAGAGTCGTTTCTGAAATACCGGGAATATATATACAAGAATTGCTGTGTGGAAGCGGGAATAAAAAAATGTTATTTTTTATGTAAAATCGCGTTTTTTCGGGAATCACACCTATATAGATGAACTTAAAAAGCAAAACCCTATCTGAATGCAAAATTTGATGGAAATCGTTAGAGCCGTTTCCAAGTTGCGCGGAATATATATACAAGAATTGCTCGTTTAAATATATAAGATTTATTTATGTAGTTATTTTATTTATTGTTTTATTATTGATCTAGTTATTAATATATAATCTGTTTATTTATGTATTTCTTTATGTATGTGTTTATCTATTCATTTATTAGTTTCATTAATACGTCTCTAGTGACAAGAATAAACCCGCCATTTTAGCAGTTTTACACAAAAAGTATTACGTGAACAATGCTTCTTCGTAAATCACATTTCAATTGTCTGCCTTGATTGAAACGGAAGTGGTTCTGTCATGTTGGTAATTACTTTTTATGACTAGAGGGTAAGAGGTTATTTACTAAAAGTGACTCCAATGGTTTCTTGGTAAACACAAACCAGTCAATAGAGCGTTATGGTCTGTGAGTGGAGCATAATTTATTGGATTCCGATGTTAATAGTATTTCTTTAAAATATTGTCGAAGCTATTATCATTTTTGTTGTGATAATTGACTACGATATGCACGTGAAAGTGACAGCTAGGAATGGCATATTAACAAATTAGTTAATTTAATTAGTAAATTTAATTTACAAATTACACATAGACAATTTCGTTGGCTGACATAGACACAGTGGGTCAAAAACTATTTTGATTGAGTACCGTGTACTTTCAATTGCTAATGGCTAATTTGGAAACAGATTACTTTGTCTTTTCCTAGTAATTAATGGTAAGGACGTCAGACTAACTATTCACAAGGAAGTAAAATAACATGACAGAATAATCGAATGATATATTATATACTACTAAGTAAATGTATATATTAAATACCTCACGACCTTTGTCTCTTTACATAATGCGCTCTCATTTCGTGGTCGTCTCTTATTGTATAGTATTACTTATGTCGATGTCGGTCTTCTTGAGTTAATTTTGTTATTGTGGTTCCTTAATACGCAAGAGATATGTCCAAGTTTAGTGATTGCGTTTTGGAGGTAATTTATCACAGGCGCCATTTTCTTCTTTATTTCAAGCAGTAAATAAGCTACCTATTACCGCTTGTAGGCCTTCATGCTGAGTTAAGGAACAATAGGTCAACACAAAGATGTCACAAATGCGCATTGTAAATCAAGCATTTCATCGACGGAGACTGCGAATGACTTTCTTTTTATTTTTACAATTTTGGTAGATCTCTGCTCCCAAACTTGTGGGTGTGGACGGTATTGAACTTTGAGGTGAATTCACATACCCCATTAAATTTGTACTTGGACAAACTGAAATTACCAAATTCTGGGGTTAAACCGTACTGAGATTGTATTGACATTGGTCGTACAACAGTATACGGACGAGAGGGGACCGGGCGGCCGGGAGCGGTTGTGTGTATATGTGACCGTAGTAATGCGCGATAACAACAAAAGGGGCCAAGGAGCTTCTCGTTGATTCTCGCCAAGAATGTGCGCATGGAAAGATCTCGAAAGGTCACGTAATATCGGCTCCAGTATAAATAGACCCATAGACAGCGCGAGCAGTGAGATAGTAGCTTTTAGTTTTTGAGTCCGTTTGAGTTTAGTTTTTTAAGTCGTCGTATACAGTTATTTTTTATTTACGAGAGTGAGTCGGTCAGCCTATCAGCGAGTATGTATGTGTCGTCGAGCGATTGTATCGTAATAGTCAAGAAATAAGAGACAGTGAAATTGGAGAACAATTATTGTAAACTGTGGAAGCACAAAAGTCCATGAACTGTGTTAACAAGGAAAAGAAAATTGTGCATTTGTAGTAAGCTTTAGAGGACAATTAAGTGATAGGAAAGTAACCGGACTTGGATTTTTGCTGTTTTGTTACAGAATGTTCTTCCGTGATTATATTACAAATTTAATACATTGTTCATTTGTTAAATTTGCGCTATTTATAAGAAAAGAATAACTATACCAAGTGGAAAGTGCCACTTTGGCCATACGCTAGCAAGGGATTCTACATGTGTAACAAATATTGTCAATAAGAACAGTTTCGCCGAAAAAAAATAATGTGTCAAATGTTTATAGCTGTCTAACTTCTTGTGGAATGGATATAAATGGTTTATTATTTCACTTTCTGTCACCGAAATCTTGTGTGAGCAATAAAGTAATGCGTATCTAATTTAATACAGATGCATTTAGACAGAATTTAATGTTGAAATGTCATACAAAGCTTAACTTCAAGGAAAGAATTGCCAATGTCACGTTAACGTTAAATTGTGAATAAATTCATTTATTACAGCATTGTTCACACAATATTAGCGTGGCAGTCAAACTGTTTTCGTTAAGAAGCCAGATGGCTCCAAATATTTAACAAGCTATTCTTTTTCGGCGAAGTGGTTCTTTATTGACAACAATTGTATTGGACATATTTGTTACACTCATGTATAATCCCTGGTTAAGTATGGCTGAACCAGTACCTTCCCACCGGTGTTGGTATTTATAGCTAAATTTTCAACCTGTCTGAAGGCAAATATAAATTCTTTTTAAAATACTTTAAATTACAGCTATGCACATGCTCTTCGTGGTTGCATTTTATGGACAGTTCGGTGGATTCATTTCTGGAGTGAAGTAACGGTTCAAATTTCTCCCACACAACTTGACGAAGAGTAATATAAATTTTTGAAACAGTGACATAATTAACAAGTGTGAGCGTATCTGTGTGTCATTATACAAAATTCACTCTATTTAGGCTCAATAAAAGCATCTTTTGAAACTAGGATCCTAATAGTGGCGTATTGACAATTTGACATCAGCTTCATTGCATTAATACCCAAATTATTTCAAATTATTCACCCAAAATAAAAAAACACATATTAATTACACGCATGCATTATTCGTGTTCATCAATGCAGGCGAAACCCTAACACATACATCAAATATGATAAGCACATTTGATTATAGTTGTGGAACGGACAGCAGTAGCAAATGTTCCGGCAGTCAGTTCAACAGACGGAACATCTGTAATGACAGATGATGCATCACTGGTAGCACCTCTATTCAGAGATAATTCTCACATAATTTCTGTTCTCTACACGTTCCATATGCCAGCCAGCCAGCCCTTACTGCATATCTAATTATCAAGATTGAAGTACAAGACATGTAAATCATTACTGTCATAAATGGCCAATGCTCATGACTTTTACTTGTGCTTTGCAGAGTTTGAAGACCATGTCGGTTGCATGATAGTGAACAGATGACAATTGAATGCTTCTTATCCAATTTAACAACAACAAACAGCTGTTCTGCGCCCTGATATTGCCTGAGTTTGTAGTTCCCAGAAGCAAGTGAAGAGCTTAAATGGGCAGAGAGCCTAGTCTCGTGAGCCAGGGCTGGGGGATGCTAGATGCTGACCATAGCACAATCTCGTATCAGCCCATTCTAGCATGCGTGACTGGGCGTGAGGTCGGTAGTCGGTTTTTGAACCCAGGCATTTCACAAGCTGTAGCACCACAGGAAGTATTTATTGTTATTACTATATAATTATTATTTTTATTGTTGTTAAAAGCCTTTTCTTTATCCATGAAGCAGTCTTAAAAGGGTATTTCTAAGATAAAGTATTTGTTCCTTGCCTAACTTTGCCTACTTTGAGCTATATAACACAGGTGCAGCAGATTCCCGATATCTAGACCTAATGTGACAAGAATGTGTTGAATTACCGAAATTGTCCGGTTTTACGGAATAAGGGGTGTGTTATTCACAACTAATAATATACTTCAAATTATATAAATGCATTTCCTAGCACAACATAGGAAACAGAAGGGTATAAGATACGTTAAAATGTACTATATATTAATATGTCTCTTTAACACATCTAATTTAATTTCCATTGCCATGTTAACTTGTATTTTATTCTCGTTCCACTTTTTCACTGGAACAAACTCAACACAACACTAGCAGTAAGCTTAAAACCTGAGAAAATGTCCTGTAATCAGAAATATGTAATATATAATACAATATAATATATGAAACCATTTGTATTATATATCCACATAATTAGCGACAAGGTTTTGGTATCGTGACAATGGTCTGCGATCTGCTCATATTCTGCCTAGATATCTAAGGTCAATATGTGATCAGCGCTTTTGTCACTGAGCGAGAATGCGGTAAGTTATATACGTAAATTAATTAAAATTGACCTATACTCTTTATACCGCATAGTAGGTTGTAGAAATTATTACGGTCAAGTTTAATAATAAAAAATATAAAACTGAAATGAAAAAGGTGGTCGTGTAAAAGAGAATGTCGAGTTATCGAGAGTCGAGTTATCGAGAGTCGAGTTATCGAGAGTCGAGTTATCGAGAGTCGAGTTATCGAGAGTCGAGTTATCGAGAGTCGAGTTATCGAGAGTCGAGTTATCGAGAGTCGAGTTATCGAGAGTCGAGTTATCGAGAGTCGAGTTATCGAGAGTCGAGTTACCGAGAGTCAAGTTATGGAGAGTCGAGGTATAGGGATTCTAATGTATATAAATTTCATAAATATCTGGTTCTCGACCTACACATACTCTCAGTTCCCATGTTTGGATGTATTTGCCTCTTCTTGTCAGTGTAAAAGAAACTCCCCGGCTGCAGGATACGGTTTGTTGGTCTTTTCCGGAATGCAAGGAATTTGAAACGGATATCAATTATTCTTTGTGACGTTGTGGTGCCTTACGACAATGGCTGGCTGCACACAACCGCGGAACTCCAAGGCATCATCAACTCTTCGCCTGGAAAGTTTAAGTGTAACCTTAAAGACCTAAAATGTATCTTCAGCTGAAGAACTTCTTGCGGCCACCTTTTCTTAAAAATGAAAGTCAAGAGAGTGCAATCAGGAGATTGCTTTTCTCTGTCGTTCCTTCCTTTCACGAGGCACACAATAAAACATCACGACCTACCCTAATAACTAAAAGTTATATCTATTTGTAAATTTGACGCAAGATGCCGCTACCCAATAAAATACACAAACACTTTATGATAAAGTATAACTGATATTTTCATAGTTTTCAGTTTTGTATTTTAAATAAAAGAAATAGGTTACTTACTTATTTAAGGCAGTAACATTCTCAGCATATGCTGATTTTATGAGTTAAATTATTAAAATCAGAGCAAATAAAAATATTCCAAAAAAACGCATAGCCTTTTCTTGCTATACAATAATACGTACTCTCACCTCAGATGAACAAGAGGTCTGTTGTTGCTTGCCAATTGAGAGTTCATTAAGCAAAAAGCAGCCGTGCTACAGGCTCCGGGATTTCGAATGCCCCAGAGGTGCTTTGTTATTTGATGCCCAGAGTAGAAAAATTCAGAGAGCGCCTGGACTGGGACTATTGTGCAAAGGGCAAGAACCCACAGCAGAGGCATTGTTGTAATCGATTTCTCTGTATCGCTTTGTTCAGTTCTAGAAATACAGATACGATTTCACTGCAGACATACAGAAAAGGTAGATGGGAAGGAAAAAAAGACTGCGTCAATAAATTTGAATCTTCACCGGGAGTAATTCATTTTTACTTCTTCTTTATTTCTTTTAACTGGACATTGCGAAAGTGCTAGGATGTCTCAGGTCCCATGCATTTTCTATCCACAGTTTCGTCCATTTAATTTCCTTATTTATCCTTCAGCCATGGTGGATGTTAGCGTACGGCATCTGTAATGTATGTGTTTTTTGGCACAGGCACGAGTGTTTTCAGAGTTTTAACACTTATTATCGCTCATGACATAAATTGAGGTATGCCGACCGTTGATGAACATAAACTTTTAACTTTTACGCCAATTGTTGACCTCCCCGTTCCAGACCCAACCGCCAAGTAGTAAGTTTAAAAGAAGAACCGTTGGTCAAGACGCGTTAGTCAAATGAGTGTACATCGACCACCGGTGTCAAATAAATTTTCGTATCACGGTACTTTATTATGACATGGCGTACATAAATGACACAGAGGTATTTGCTATCCTTGAGATACCTAGCCAGAGGTAAGTTCATTTCTACTTCCAAAATGTGTCTCAGTATGAAATATGAAATCCTTAATTAAAAATGCCACCTTGTAATCAATGCTTAAGCTTTTAATTCTACTTTTATGTATGGTTTTGTTGTATCTAAGAACATCTATTCCATTAACTTTTCTACGTAACGCACATTCATTGAAACCTCTCCAGACTTTACCCATTAAACGTTTTTAAAAATTTACCAAGTCAATGCCCTATCACGTATGCACATGTCCTTAAGGTGACAATTTTGCTGCCAGAAAGTCTTCCATTAAACCACCAGAACTAACTAGTGTTGCGCACTCTATGAGAGCTTTGCAAACGTAGGCCTCGATAACCTCGTCTGTCCTAATTCTAACAAACTGATACGTATGTTCCAAAGGCAAGGCAATAATTAACACTTCAAATGACCAGTCTTATGTTGTTAATAGTTCGGCACCGATAAGTTAATTATCACTGTGAAAATATAAGGTGGGCCAAAGAAACGGGAAATTTTAATTTCGTTGTTGTTAGCACATACTTTATAACAGAAGGTTTATATTCATGTTATTGTTGAGCGTTATAGTTGCAATTTAGCAAACATGGAACGTTGGACTGGTGAGCGGAGAGGATTTGCTTTAAAATCTTATTATCTAAATGGTCATAGCGCCGAAGGGAGTTTCGTCGTCATTTTCAACTCCGTCGTCATGATCCTGTGCCTCCAGGTAAACCAAAATCTATTCGTACACCTGAAAATATTGAAAAAGTTAGAGTTGCTGTAGTGAACAGCCCGACACGTTCAGTCCGGGGATATTCTCTGGCACTTACCATGGATCGCTCTAGAGTACGAAGAATACTGAAATACGGTCTAAAATTTCACCCCTACAAGTTGCAAGTTGTGCATAAATTAAATCAGCAGGACGTAAATAATCGTGTCATGTTTTGTGAGCGATTTTTGAATGAGATCGAAAATAACGAAGTTCTTCCGAATTTATGGATGTCTGATGAAGCCCACTTTGGTTTGAATTACTTCGTAAGCAACTTCATGAGTGGCTACTACACTCACAAAATGCAACCCTTTGGACTGCTGTCTCTTCCAAAGGAATTATTGGGCCATACTTCTTTGAAAATTTCAATGATCCCGCGCAAACTGTTACTGCAGATCGTTATGTGACAATGATTCAACATTTCTTACGTGGTCAAATAAGAAATTTTGGGATCAACAGAACAACTTGGTTTCAGCAAGACGGTGCAACAGCACATACTGCGCGAATCTCTATGACGTAACTGCAAAATTTATTTGGGAATCATGTCTCATCGAGAAATGGAACATCCCGTGGCCTGCAAGATCCTCTGATTTGCCTGCATGTGATTAGTTTTTATTGGGGTGTCTCAAAAGTAAAGTATACGCAAAAGACACGAAACATTGACGCCTTGAAGACAGAAATTTGAGAAGAAATTGTGAAAATCCCAGTAGTTATGTTGCAAAGAGTGATGAGAAACTTTAAAGATCGATTACAAGAATGCGTGCATGTTGGTGGTGGACACTTAAAGGATTTTATTTTCAAAAAATAGTGGTTATAGCAAATGGCGTACTATTTTATAGATCTTGATATAATGAAAATTAATTTAATACATTGTCTAAGGTTTCATTTCACAATTTCAAAATTTCCCGTTCTTTTACCCACCCTGTATTAATAATGCTTATGATAACAGTAAATTTAACAACGTTTTGTGTCTACTAGTGCAACATAAGAATGATCATATAAAAATAAATATTCCATATTATTGAAAGATTTGTTTTCCTAACAGCCAAGATGGCACAGTGATAAATTATGACCGTTATCTATCTGATAAGCTATTTTAGCATGTTGAAATTGGAGAAGAATATATGGTCAAAACCTTGAAATAATAATAATAATAATAATAATAATAATAATAATAATAATAATAATAATAATAATAATAATAATAATAATAATAATAATAATAATAATAGTAAATAATATATTATTGTTATTGTTATAACCCCAATGCCTGCTGTTGGAATTGCATTTGCATTGCCAAGGTATTGAAATTCCTCTCAGGCCCTAATGGGCTAGTTTTCGACGAGCCCTTAAGCACTACAAACTCACTCAATAGGCCTTGGTAAAATGTTGTAATACACTTCGGGAAATAATTGAAAAGCAAAAATCTTAGGGAGATTCTCAATGTAATCTGGTCCTATTTTTGTTAGTATTTTGCACCAATGAATTTAAACTTATGTTTACCATATTCTCCGTATAATATAATCTGTTTGCTATTCTTTATCACATTTAAAGTAAAGCAATCTTGTTCATCCATTTTATAATTATTAATATTTAACGGGGAATGAGATGCATATTCTATTTGGACCTCATTTGAGTAGTTTAAAGTCATAACTCACATGATCCAAAAACCTAAATGTTGGTAAACAACCGAAAACCAATTTGTATTGCTTAAAATCAATTTCCATTTGAGTGAAAACTATTATTAGTATGACAAATATTCCTAAATATTATGAATTATCTTTCAAATTGTGTTTATTTATAAAATAATGAAAATTATAGGGTTTCTAAATAATGGATCATGCGAATTTTGAAAAATACCTTTTGGAACATGTGAGTTTTGATGGTAAACATTTAATAACAAGGTTTGAGAGGTATTTCTGTAAATTTCCGTGTTGGGTAAGAACCATATGTTATGTATATGTATTCTAATGGTTGAAAATTTAAATAAACTAACAGCTTGCCCCTTCAACCTTATTTACAGCATTACTTTACGACACAAAAGGAATCTGTGCCCAAATGGCCTAGCTGTCGACGGGCCCTTAATCTCCACTCAGTCACTCAAAAAGTACCGGACAGAGCGAATGAAATGTACAATCGAGTAGGTGAAGTCCGTTAGTAGAAAAAACAACGTAGAAGCAGCATGTCAACTGTCCAAGGCAGGGTCATGACATGGGGCCCAGATGTAGAGTACCTCCGAACAAAGACAGTTGGTAATTTTTATTATGAGAAGCAGAAAACAGCAGAATATAGCACAGACTGTTAAACTTAGCAAAAGTACAGTTTGTGACATAATTCGCCGGTATAAATACGAACACAGAATTGAATCACGAGATAAGGCAAAGTGACGGAATATTCTTTTCGATAGCCTTATATAACGCGGAAGGATATGTGCTTCTGTGTTTTATACTGAGATTCAGGAAACTGAACTCTAAAACGGTAAGAAGAGTGATGAGAGAATAAGATTTTAATGGTCGTGGAGCTAGAAGAAAGCCATATATCTCCACCAAAAATAAAAGGAAAATAATTAAATTTGTAAAGCAATTCATTAACAGGAATGCAGACGGTGGTAGCAAGACATTTTCTGCGACGAAAGTATACACAATCTTGCGGTTCCGATGACCGTTCCGATGACATTCTTCCCGTAGAAGAAACTAAACACGGAACTGGAGGAACGAAATTTGTAAAGCACAGTTAAACATGGTGGAGCAACCGTAATGCTGAGTCATTGCACACGTACGCATGGAAAGAACTCGAAGGAGGTTGTCTCGCGCCGACTCCAGTAGGACAGTGAGCAGTTCTGTCAGTTGAGAGTTAGAGTTGAGTGAATGATAGAGTAGGTATCAGATTGAGTCGTCGTTGAGTTACGAGAGTGAATCGGCGTTGTCAGCGAAGTATCGTCGAGTGATTGTATCGTAATAGTAAAGATATAAGAGACAGTGAAACTGGAGAAAGACATTGAAAGACTGACAAAGATTATCGGAACCACAATTGTGAATTATAATAGTAAAGAATACTATACGCTGTGTTAGAAAATGGCGCATTTGTAGTGAAACTCACAGCAAAATGAACTGTTAGAGAAAGTAGACAGGCTTTGGATTTTGTCGATTTTGTTACAGTATTAAGCCTTATTTTTTTGTTACTCAAAAGGTATGGTGTGCGATTACTTTTGGCCACACAAAATGTTATGTTTATTTTAATGCTTTAAAAAGCGTTATTTAATTTTATATGTTAGTTTCAATCACTTCAAATATTTATCATTTTCTAGAATTAGTGGTCTGTTGTGTCCGATTATATTCATGGGAGTTCTGTAGCCAATTTAACGTCTAGAGCCGGGGTCTCCAAACTACGGCCCGCGGGCCAAATGTGGCCCGCCAGTGTCATCAATCCGGCCCGCGACTGCTAATGGTTTGTTAATGTTGTTGGTTTTTTTAAAGTTAACTGTGTCACGAATCACAAATTGATTTATTTAAGTTTAATTTATCAGTTAATTACAAAATAAATTCTTATAATATTGTTTGAGTCAGTTACATATTGTTACAAGTCAACGTAAATATTAACACACATATATAATATATATAATATAGTATATAATATAATAATATTTACAGTAATATTTATTTATAATATTTGGTTACAATAATCCTGTTGCTCTGATAACTCAGATTGCATAAAAAACTGTAGTGTTAGTTTGTTTTATTTAGTCTGTTTTATTAACTTGCTACGTAAAGCTTAATGACAAGTATAATAATCAGAAAATTAAACTGAAATGTTATAACTAACAAATAATTGAAATGAATCTCGTCAACATTAGTGAACATCCCGCGGTTTTACCCTCGGTAGTTACGTTGGGGTAAAGAGTACCGTATATGTATGTAAACCAAAGTTTGGAATGCACATATAATTATATCCTAAATATCACACATTATTTTATCCTGAAAATCCCTCAGGAACGGAAAAGCTAAATTAACGCGAATGAAACTGCGGGGTGTCCCCTTCTGAAAAATACTAATGAGATTTATGTAACTGTGATTTACCACTGAAAATATTTTGCAGTTGTGGGCCACTAATTACTTGTACCAATTATTAAAAGAGATTTAAGATGGTCATCGGTTAACTTAGATCTGTAAACATTCTTTGTGTACTTCATTTTGGAGAATGTTTTCTCATACAAGTCGTACCAAAAACAGAAAACAGCCCACGAGCAAATTTATGCAAATTGTCAAATTGTACCAGTGGAAGACTTTTATAAAATTTCAACAAAGATGAGTTTTGATATTTGTTTTTAATTATATCACTGCACCGTAAATCAATAATTTCCATTTGAAGTTTCGGGGCTGGGGTTTCAATGTCAGTATCAAAAGGGTTTTGAAAAATCGTAATTGCATTCATAATGTAATCAAGTCTGAGAAACGGGTATCAAAATTTATCTTCAAAGCACCCAAAGCTTCGATTGCAAAATGGACAAGAAACTCAGTCTCAGTAGTGTGACTGAATATTTCACGTTTTAAAATGTGTGAAACAGTTTTCCGTAACTGTGATTGAAACAGTATTATTTTCTGCCGAAACGATTTGATATTAGTGTATAAATCAGGGAGAAGCTGGTTTTCTCCTTGCAATCTCAAATTCAGTTCGTTCATATGTTTTGTCAAATCTACATAGAATGCTGACTTCCACAGCCATTCGCTATTTTGTAATTCAGTAAGAGGGTAATGTCGATCTCTGTTCGTAGTTCAAAAGAGCGCTAAAGGACCTTTCCGCAACTAAACCAGCGTACTGCAGTATATTTTAAGTCATTTTCTCCAATCTCTTGAATAAACCCGCGGAATTGTCGGTGATTCAGCCCAGTGGATCTAATGAAATTAACAACTGATATGACTGGTTTTACAACTTCAGACACAAGTGCAATCACTCCTGTATTTTACCACTCATGTTTTTGCCTCCATCAGTTGAAATAGATTTCAAGTTTTTCCATCAAAGGTTCTTATTATTGACATTTTCAACCCCCTTGAAAATATCTTCCCCAGTAGTCGTGCTGTGAATACCATCAATATCAAGAAGTTCTTCATACGATGCATAGCTTTTATCTACTCCTCCAATAAAAATCAACACCTGAGCAGTATCTGTCACATCCATTGACCCATCCAAGGCCAGAAAAATACTCAAGATGTCCATTTTTGTTACACAGTGAGATTATATATTTTCTGCGATGTCTTGTACCCTCCCTGACAGTTTTAAATACATTTACCTGTTCGGGACACATTTCTTCGGCTATTGCAATTACGCATTCTTTGATCATTTCTCCATTGGTGAATGTTTTTCCACGTCTTGCGATTTCAAGAGCCACACAAAAGTTAACATGAACTGCAGCCTCTTGTTCAATGTTGACTTCCGTTAAGAAGGATTGCTGCAATTTCAATCCGCAAACTTCCGCTATATTTTGAGTAGTTTTGCGAATTTTTTGTTTCATAATGTCATTTAATGCTATATTCTTTTAAAACGGCTATGGTTTCATTGCAAATCAAACTTAGCTCCTTATTACAGGACTCAATCAAGAAATACTGATAGTTCCCTTGATCTTTGAACGTTCTGCATTCACTATTACTTTTCTTTTCCATTCTAGTAAATCACACACAGAAACAAGTCAAATCAAAATACTGTTACGTATGGGCATTGGTCAGTTCGATAATGTCTTTTAAATGGGGTTACCCACTACTTTATTTCACGATAGTTTCGCTTCCTTCACCTTCCCAAGGCAGACTGACTGGAGAATCTTGCTGCCGGGTGCTAGCCATCTCGAAGTGAGTGGAATACACCAGAATGTTCTTGAAAGTGCTACTAGCACTACCTGTTAGCGATAGAGGGTTCTACCACTACCAATTTCCACTTTTGACTACTAGATGTCAAGTGTCACGGTCGTTACAAAAATGCATAATTTGACCTCGCAAATTTAGAAATCGTATGTTCGGCTCAGGGCGCGTACTTGGCGACTAGTCTAGAAATTACAGATAATGGTAGGAAAAACTGAAATACGGCCCTGGCCCTCGGAACTTTCTGGAGTAATCAATACAGCCCTAAAGCTGGAAAGTTTGGAGACCCCTGGTCTAGAGTATTATCCGGTGATGGTATTAGTGGTTTTACCTGTTGAATAGTAGGTTTTTTAATCACTTTATATTATAAAACAAATTAGTTTCACATACTTATACTTCGACTCTGAGGAGGGTGGGGAATGTTAGTGGTTACAGAAGACTTCCCCTCTCCAGCAGAGAAACGAACCCGCTATTTCTGGGTTGAGAAATTCTATGAGATATTCTACTAACCGTATCTATCATTGTTTAGTGATCATTTCGTTCCGGCTACCTTATTTTTTCCAGTCTGCCCAAATGAAAAATGAGGCTTGTGCCTTTCTGCCACAGCGTTTATCGACCCAACTTAAACCGTGCCTGGAAGCAATTCTTTACCATCAGTTACGAGCAAAACTGTTACATTTCTCTTGCACGTTTGCTTCGGAAGCTCGCCGTTCTAAAGCGCATTAGTATAAAACGTCAAAGTGATATATTTGAACTTAAAGCTCTATTATGAACTTGGTTCAGGGCGACACAGAGAGCATTAGGTGAAAAGTTATTCATCCGCACTATTTCAGTGAACTTTGTGGTAAGATTTCCAAATAAGGGTACATTAAGTATTCTTATTTCTATAAACAGAAGAGACAACACAGCTGTAACACAGTTTGAGCAAAAGTTCAAGATAAGCAAGCTATTGGCAGGATGGTAAATATACTCACTGAGTAATTTCATGTCAAATCGCACAACAAATTTACTCTACCCCTCCGATTTTTATGATCTTTATTTTAAACGTTCTACTCAGCATTCCATTAGACACGTATTTTTTGTTTTCTCCAGAAAAAAAAAAATATTTCGGCTGATATTAAATACCGTCCAAATCACATGAAATGTGTAGCAAATTAAAAATAAACAAAGTCTCTTTGCCTTCATTAGTTAGAATACTCTTTGCTGCGTTTTCTTATTAAAATTTTATGGATTATTTTATTCAAATTGGTTTTTATCATTTAACTGAGCAATTAATTTTTATACAAATGTATTCTCCGATAAGTTGTTAATCATTTCAGCAGTCCAGGAATTTTCAGAATGGAATTCCTCTTAACAGCATGGCAAAAAATTAATCTTTACAGCCGTTTGCCAATCACTCAAACTTAATATAAGGCTACATCCCGCTGAGGAGGAAAGTTACTTTAACGCAATAGCTGTGAAAATTGTCCTCTTAATATTCTCCGCTGTACTATTTATACTGCCAGGGAGCAGTTGTCAAAATTTTCCTAAATCAAACTCCAGTGAAAGTGTGCAAAGTGGTGATACAAAGCCGCCTGATACGGTTTCTCCAGAAGTTGACGAAGAAGTTCAAACATATACTTTAAATAGAAGCTTGGTGTCATTAGGTGAATCTCCGATTAAGAAAAGAGAACTGAGTCAAAATCGTTGTCCGCGTCAGAAATTACAAAAAATAGAAGTAATCTTAGAGGGAAAGTATTCATAATATAGAAAGCGACTCTACTTCGGAAAAGGAAAGTAAAATTCATGGTAGCTCAGATATAGTAAATAAATTGACTCATTTCAGGATAGAAATCTAAAAATCCAGATCTTAAGCATTTTCTCAAATTGGCTCTTTAGTGAAATTCAAAAGCATTTTTAAGTGTCCATATAGATAAGAGCTGCTAAACAATTAGTCACGTAAAAGGGAATATTGGCAACGCCGCAAACAAATTCGGGGAAGAGTTTAGAAGTTTCTGTAATGGAAAAGGTAATAGTCTTACAATTCTGATGACACTAAAATTTTTCCGGGGAGGAAGAATTATGGAACAGTTAAAGAAGATGGTGACAAAATCCATAAACAGAAACGATTAATGTTGAGTGTTGTAAGAGAAATTTGCCGCTTAAGTTATAAACAACACACTAATTTCAAAGCAAGTTCGCACAGTTACTTCCTCAAGCCCATAGTACAAATACTGTTTGCGTTTGTCTTTACCTTGAAAATTGTATGTTAATGATTGATGAGCTAATATTATTAAACTCTGCAAATTCAGATTACCGATCAGTAATTACGATTGTCTAGCACAAATAATCTGGAATCCTCCGTCTTCGGATTGCTATTTTATGAAATGTGTTAGATGTCCAGGAATTAATAAATTAATTAAACACCTTGAGGGAGTATTTAATACAGAAGATGTTGAACACATTACTTATATAAGTATTGGCATTCCATGTTAGGAAATTTGCTCTCTGTAAAACTTTACTCCTTCGGTGTCGGAGTGCCGGAATACACAACAGTCTGCAAGGAGAGGGAACCATTTCTATGAGCTGCCACCGGGCAGTTTCAATCTCTAAGTGTGACCCGATCACCCTGTCTTCATACTAATACAGCTTTTAACCTATGCTGTAAGTTACACAAACTGTAACGCATTCTTTAATTACAACCCATACTTACAAAACTGAAAATCATTAATGTTAATGCAAAATGTGATGTCATTGCATTAGTTTTAAAAAGGGACTACTCGAAATCGTATTCGTATTTTCACACCAAAGTTGATATGAAGAAGCTTGAGGAATAAATATCTGGACTTAATTTGACATTTTATTTTTTTAGTTATACTGCTCTCTCTTTCTTTCCCACTCACACACAGACTCACTCATATATACTGCTTTGCTAGCCACTTATTTATAATAAAGGAGCCTCTATTTCTTTGGTTCAGGCTTTATGAAATTAATTCTAACTTAGACTAGCTAAACACAATTGCAAAAACCTCCTTAGAAGGTGCAAACTGTTGAAGCTTACCTTGGTGAAAATGGCTGCGTGATCAGACACCAATGCCTCTGAGAGAGCCTGAAACACAAGACAATCAATCAGTTTGACCAGTAACCTGCGTTCTTGAAATTGCATTAAATTATCAAATTATACTGAAGTTAATGGTAACCAGGATATTCGTGCCATATGAGAAGAAAATGCATACTTGATATCCTCATTGATTAAGCAAAGAAGTGTTCATTAAATCAAATGAGATTTTTTCAAATGTATGTACATTTGTGCTTCCTCAACCCAACGTGATGCTTGCGAATACGTGACTGGCAACAATTATCGCGAGAGAACAAAGGAGTTTCCGGAACGTTGGCAAAGCATCGACTGCTGCTTATTTGTGATCGCTTCAAGAAGGTTAATTTCGAGAAAGATCCGTGCTACGTCATTCTCTCCTGTAAGAAAGGAGGTGAGACGACGAGGGAAGCAACTAGTTCGTGTTTCAGGAGGAGGGAGTTTTTGAGTGTTGAACGGGACAGCTGTTAGCAGTGTGTGTGTGTGTGTGTGTGTGTGTGTAGCCATGAGAGAACTATTGTTTTCGACAGAGACTTTGGGACAATGATACGTCGCGTCGAAGTTAGTTTTGAAGTGCAGCAGTTTTAATGGGTTACGAGTGATTGTATCGTCAAAGCCAGCTGTTCATGAGGCAGAGAGAGAAATGAAAGACAGAAAAGTGTGTCAAGGTTACGAGAAGATAGAACGGCTGTTACTTGTAACGCTACGAAAAATTGTATATTGTGTTAACGACAATAAAAGAGAATTGTTTTGTGTTTCAGTTTTAGAAGAAAAATAAAATGACAAGTTATTGGACTTCGCCATTTTTCACAGTATTTTATTGGTATTTATCTTAATGTTTTGCTTTCTTTGACTTTTTTTTCACACGCATCCACACTCTTTATATTACTTCCAGGCTCTAGAGAGAATAAGTAATAATCAAAGGTGTAGAAAAGTTCACACCTTCCAGCTAAATAGAACCGGGCACTTCCGAATCTAGGCACCAGAGGAGTATATACAGAAATTTCTTTTCCTAACGCGAATCGGTGGAGAAATTAATCGGTAATTGCCCCATTGTCAAAACAGACGTAGGCTGCAAAAGTAGCTGAATCTTATACTACACAATTAACCATAATTTATTAAACGCTAACTACTCATTTCATATGCAAGGGAATTAGATATTAGAGAACTAAATATAAGTAACCTGTATGTAACATTCACATAGCTTTCTCTATTTATTCTTCAACCATTTTAATATCTTAATATTTTCTCTACTTCACGTTAATGAAGATAAATTCTGTAGAAATGCTGCTATTATATACATGCTTGCAGCTGCAATGGGATTGGAGGAATACAGTAGACTTACGCAATAATCGAATTTTTAAGGCTTGGTCGCCATCTGATATCTTTGAAATTCCACTCCTTTTGCATGACCATATCACTAGATGATAGATAATAGAATAAAGAATAGCACTTCCCATTTGAGAAAGAAACAGACATGGGAAAATACAAGGCAGTAAGAAGAAATAAGTCCGAAATGGTTAAATCCATGAAAAGAAATGTAACTCACAGGTTGTGTTTCAGCAAGATGTCATCCAAAATGAAGAGGCACGATATATATTTCATTAGACGTGAAAACATCTTGAACATAATTATAGTATTTTAATGAAAACAGTTAGAGGATTTGTTTTCAGAAAATCATTTTCGAAAACAACTTCATGTAGAGTGTAAGTTGTACTGCGATATTTTCTTGAAAATCTTTGCATCGCAACCTTGGAAAACACTAAACTTAAAATACCAAATCTATGCTAATTACCATTATCATAGTTCTCTGGCGTTTAGCATTTAGAAATGATAATCTTTTAAAATGTAAGTTTTCCTTTATAAAATACTCTTTCCGAATAAGTCTCTCTGAGAATGTGACGATTTGTTCTCTATATCTATGACTTTCTCGGCAAACATTACCTTAAAATAACTACGCAAAAAATTTTTAGAGTTGTAATGATCTTTAACATGATGTTGATGTTAATCTGAGACGAACTTGAAGTGCTATTTAGCTTTTATTAATCTTCGTTGGAATGAAAGTCTTTACAAAGTTTTACGAATTATTCGCGGCCCAGCATCAGTCTGAGAGCTATAAGGTTCTTTACTGTTACCACAAGGAGTAGTGCGGATCTATTTTATAGACAAAACAATTAATATTGTCTTAATGAATGCTTTGAACAATGTAATAATTAAAAATCATTAAGCTTCTCATGAAACACTTTTAATATTTTCTCGCTAAATATGGTGGAATTCTTCGCTAACAAAGAAAATGGTAGGCACAGTCAATGATTGTGAAAATCAATGTTCTTTTCTAATCTTGTAGCACTCGGTTGATCTCAATCAATTATTGACAATATTCTTTTTTATGGATATCACAAAATGTCACAATTACTTGTTCACTTTTTGATGTATGATTATTATTTCTCGTCGTTATGTCGATCAAAATCACTCGTTTTTCCTTCGTTGTATCACACATGAACAGAAGAAGCCAGCCCAAAATACCTATATTTAGCATATTTATTTCAGAAGGCTTTTTGTTGCCTTTATATTTACAATGTGAATCATTTCAATACTGCCTTAGAATTGCGGTGAAGTAATATACATAGATATAATTTAAATTTCAAGTAAGTTATAAGGAATATATATGCATTATTGTCAACAGGAATTACCAACATTCAATTCATGAAGGAACATTTTCCGTTGCTGGTGCGATGGCTGGCAATAATGTAGATTTCCATCAGGTAAACAGTGCAAATCACGCCCGGTAATTCAGGGGTATTTGGAAGGATTACCGTTGCCTAACCTAGATTTATTGGAGATAAGCTTCGGTGATTCACGGGCATTCTCAGCAATATTGTTTTCTCCGGCTTTAGAACATCCAACTGTCTATTGAACTGCACAACGTCGCACCCAGTTGAGTTTCACTGCTTAATGAAGCGGCACAATGTGACACTAGGCAGCGCTACAAGCAATTGGCAAGGGGTGCTAGGTCAAAATATAAATTATACAGCTACTCTGTTACGGAGAGAAACTCTAGTAGCAGTAGACACATAAGGGAGAATCGGTAACTTGAAAAACAGTCATTTTTAGGAAATAAGAAAATTGCGTGTCAATTCTTGAATTATGGGGTTATCGAAAAGTCACTCCGCAGTCTCCTATAACCAAAATTCCCCTAGAGACGGGAATTCTGGTGGCAGCACTGCCAAGTAAGCCTCTAAGCTGTTCAAGAATAAACTACAATACCTATTTATAGAAAATAATTAGGGAAGGAAAGACCGCATCGAATATAAGAATCTCCTAAATTTCAGGTACACCATGCAGTAAGGTAGCTGGAGGTAATAAGTTCAAAATATTACACCAGAAAACATTTAACCTCGATTTATTTTAAATATAAGAGACTGTGCTCAATTACAAATATTAGTTGTATCTTGATATCCATTTAGTTTTACAAAGTTTGTCAAAATCTTGTCTTCAAACGATGTAAATCTTTTATGAAGAATAGCAGTAACAATTTGTTTCCCACTGGTTCCTAGTAATAAATGCATTTCATCCCTGTGTGGCCATGTTTCTAGTTAAAGCAAGTTTTCAATTATTTAGCATAATTAAACTCACTATAAATCTCGAAAGAATTTTAGTAAAGCAAAGTTTTAGCTATAATGAAAGTTTTTAACTCACCGAAAATGTGCGTAAAGTAAAAGACAACTTACGCAAGGTGAAGGTAATAGCTATAAGGCAAGCTCAAATTTGACCAATGAACTATCTGACCACCATATCGTTTCCCTCTCCACTAGTCAATGTTCATTCCTCGGATTCGCTAAGTAGAATGAGCAGAAGGAATTTTCGATTGTAGTCAGGTTCTCTCTCTTGGCGAATCTGCAGGCGTATCTCACAATGACGTCAAGGTAGGTGACATATGAAGTCGTCAAGCGCAATCTTTCGTCCACAGGCTGTTCTTTTGTTAACTATAACGTTTAAGTAAACCTAGGGACCTTAATTTATGTATAACACTCGGAGAAGAGGCCGTTTGACATATAAAGCAACAGAGGAATTTCCAAGCAAGCTAGAAATATTATTAACACACTTATTCGGTTAACATGTGGCATGACTTTATGCGAGCGGTTAATGGGTGTCACACAACATAGTTTTCCTCCAATGGAACTCCTCCATTGGCCAATTGCTGTTGGCGTTTGCAATAGACACGTATACGTTAACTCCAAGTAGATGAGTTATATTATATTTTCACAACAAGGTGGACCATATCATTACACTGAGAGCTGAACAAAGCATTGCATTCGGTTCTATTGCTTTCCATATTGTTTGTTTCAAAGGCACAATACTTCTAGACAGTGCAGAAGGAGTCCAGTATTTTAAAAGAAGCTAGTGGCATTTCGTATATATGTATCATTAGCAAACATGAAAATGCTTTGAAGTTTTTTGTACAAACATTCGTTATAGGGTCTCTGTTGAGCAGAAATAAAACACATCGCTGGTTCAATTCCGCTCATTAGTCTCTTTCATCTTATTCTTCAAAAGAATGTTTTGATTATTTGATAGAGCAGCACTGCTTCCTTTAATTCTTAAGATATAAGCCACGGAACGACTTCAGAAAACAAAACTGTTAGGATATCAGAAGCGTAAGTAACTGGATAAAATTGTTAAATTCAATATTTACCTAATAACAGGGAATTTTAAGGCGCGGTTTCTGGCACTAAGGGGCTTATTGGAGAAACAGACGGTATACGGCAATCAAAACCTTAGAGTAGAAGAAAAACACTTAATGAGCACGATGTGTAGATGAAATATACACTCCCACTGCATAAAATGTAGGACTTACACCCCTTTAATCAGAGTACTGAAGATCTGGAAGTGTGTGGAACACCGTAACTCAAAAATGAAAAATCGAATAAATGCTAAATGTGGAATTGAAGTTCAATATCTTCCAAGGACACCAAGAGACATTTTCAAGAAACTCCCCACCTTTTTACATACATTTGAAAGAAGGCTAGGCTTTATAGATCACGGCTTTAACAATTTTGATAAGATATTTAATCTTATTAAGATATTTTAAGAGCTATTTACAGAATTCACAATACTGTTTTAACCGCTAGTAGAATATCCTGTGAAGTTAAATTAAGTAGAAGGAATTTCGTATTATTTCCTTTAACGGGTATACGTTAAGATGCAGATAAAATACACTACACAAAATATCAACTATGGAAAAAATGCAAGTGCCACGTTGTGTTGTAGTGCGGTTTACACAAGGCGATATTTTCAACATACAGCTGAATTTATTGATAATCGGTTCATATGTTATCTTCTGTCGGATACACAAATAGGCAGTTTGCTACATCACCCCTTTCTTTATCAAAAACAAATGCAAATCCAAGTAGTGATTCAAGACAGAGGGTATTTTGTGTTCGACATGCGATAACATGCAACTCAGCTGCATTTTGGAAATATAGATTTGTGTAAACCGCACTGCAACACGACGTGGGACTCAGAAATATACAATAACTTTTTTTCCATACTGTAGAACTTATATAAAATACATTATCCTGTTTTATCAACCATTACCAATAATTTTGGTTTCAGTTGTTGAATACTTTGTCACTATTCAATTGTTTTTCGAACTTCATAAAACGACCGTGATATTTTAAAGCCATTACGAGCTGCTTTTAACTACGTGATCATCGATTCGGCTTCCCCTATTCCTGTTGTACCTACAACAAATGTATAATGAAACTATATGTGTAAATATTTATGTAGATGAACTGGAAGTAAATAGAAAGATAAGCTTGCATACGAATAGTCTGTAGAACGTATACAAAATGTATGAAAGTAGGAAATAAATTCATATGAATGTACATGTCAATTTCTTTTTTCACTGGGAAGCCAAATACGTATGAATGTAACATGTCGAAATTTGTTTTTCCAATGGGAAGTCGGTATTCGTCTATTTTTTGCGATTTTTGTCTTGCAAAGAGAACGAATTTAAATGCTATTGCTTTTAAAATTCCGGTTATAGCTTTAGCCTACTGTAGGTGAGGGAAGAATAGTGTCTGCTCCAAATCCACTTCGTTTATTAATTCTTGATAGTGTGGATTGACACAATTATCGAGCAGTAAAGAGCTGGTCATGCTTTTACTATGGGAAATTGGTCTTACACAGATAAATTGCTATCATCCGAACATAGAAGACGTTCAAACTCTAGTGTAATCTGTAAAAGCAATACACAGTTGTGGCGAGAGGTGGTCATCTGGAACGCAAGATCTCAGTTATGATTTTTCTATGTTCATCAGAGGAAGCAAAAATCAAACATGTGTGTGGTAAAATATTGCTGTAACAGAAGCAGCAAATTTTAAAGTACACAGTTCTTTCAACACTTCTGTGCCGACTAAATACCTGCACTTATTTTTTGATCACTAGATCTGTTTGTAGATATCTAGGTATTCACATTACAGGTTAATTCTTACATTGACTACATCTACAGTAAAAAGGTTAACAAGCACTGAAATGTCATTCTTAAGATTCCTGGAATCATGGAATCTGCACTCCTCTGTGGCCCTGGCTCCGGATGGAGGACGCAGCGGCAGGGCCATGAACTAACCTCTTGATGGAGACGCCGCCCCAGGTATATTGTATTGTCCCTAACGGCTTGTAGACCCGTCCCAATACTGGGGTTGCCATAAAGGGCAATGAGACATCTGATACTCTTGCCTTGGAGTAAGTTTCCACGCCATCTGGCTAGCACTCTTAGAGTACATCTTTAGAATGAGAAGGGTGCGAAGCAACGAAATAGTGGTCGGTGAGAACTTTCGGCTATCGACCAGGGACAATCACGAAGAACCCAAACATTTCCAAATCCAAACATACCATACTCCCAACTAATTTAGATTAGCAGGCTTCTCCTGTAGTTTTAAGCACGTTGAGAGAAAGTGTGTATCGTCAGACAATTTAGAACATTTAGTGTCGCGTCGGAGTTGTTTGTTGTGTGATCGTCGAATCTATATGTTTGTGAGATATAGGTAGTAGAAGGGTAAGACTGTAAAGTTTGTGTTAAAGTTAGGATAAGGCGGAACAGCTCTGAGTTACATGCTCACGACGAATTGTAAATTGTGTTAACGATACAACTGTGATTTTGTGCTTCAGTTTTAAGGGGTAAATAAAATAAAAGTAACAAATGTCATTCTTAACAATAGAAACAGTTCAAAATGTGTATTGTTTTCAATGAGAATGATAAAGGAAGCAGCGTCTACCAGGCGAAAAGAGAGACAGCGGGAAGGCTAGAAGTTATGGAGTGACCCTTGAACAGAATGCTGGAGCAGAGGAAATTCTGCAAGCTGGCTGATTGTATGGCTAAAGCGGTTTAGCCATGTGATATCCCCTCTCATATAGAAGAAAATCCTCACGCTAGGCTGCGCTAAACTGCGACATTCTCTCAGTGCCGGATAGCGTAGAGTCTTCATGAATTCGATCACACTTGTTTGGGAAATGAAGTTTCCAGTTTCACTCATAATACCCACCCCGCTCTTCCTGCCGCGCTGGGAAAGTTAGTCTGGCACGTCACTGCCATTCCATATCACGTGGTGAAAATTGCAATCTGAGACTGCAAGAAATTCTTGCGGTGAAAGTGTAATTTTATATTTCTCAATGACACTGCTAGCTGCAACGGTTATATACTATACGGTGCACGTTGATCCGAAATGCTATATCCACGTCATATCTTCATTTATGGAAGCACTGTTTACTCTTTCCTAGAATTTTATATGTGCTAGCTGAAATACCAGGAGTTGCCAGTGATTTAACACTTCATTCCCACAACTTGTAGACTTAGGCTGCACATTTTCAATAGCCTTGGACACATCTAATAGTCTTTTACGTTCTAAGAACGTAAGGGAATGCATTTTGGGTATACCAGGTCCACAGGGTAGTTTTCCCAAGTATTCGAGATGTGATAATTAATTTTCAGTTCGTGGTTAGCCAATCACTTTTTGCAATACTTGAAAAAACCGTAAAAAGCAATAATAAATAAAGTTTCTTTTTCATATTTTATTGGATATTAAGAAAATATGAATTCTCCATGTCAACAAATGAAAAGCTACATCCAAATTAAATGGGCAAAGCCTTCTTATCCACTCCCTTGTTGAATTAAATCGTAATTTGCTTATTTAATTGACGATTACTATTTATTATTGGTTGGTGCTATGTTATATTTCAGCAATTTTCTGCAAAATTACCGCCCATTTAGTGGCTAATGCGAGAGAACTTTCCGACTAATATATTTCGTATTTATTGCAACTGATACATCGCATCATTGTTATAGAGTTGGTTTAATTGATTAAATCAACGTTCGGCAACAGGGACTTTTGACCTGACATTAAACTTTATCTGCCAGTCTCATAGGCGTTGTCTTTTCACATTACACTCACGCATGCCCCGAGATAAAAATGTCCTAGTTTCACCACAACAGAGGCTGGCGGCCGAGGCAACAAAGGACATCAAAGTTGTCACAGCATAGAGGGTCGGCTACAAATGCCAGCAAAACGTTGGGAGAAACATTTGATGAAGGTGGAAAGGATCGAAGGGGCTAAAGTTTGAAGATGAAGAAGAAGAAGAAGAAGATGAAGAAGAAGAAGAAGAAGAAGGAGGAGGAGGAGGAGGAGGAGGAGGAGGAAACTAAAAAGAAGAAAACCAAGATGAGGAAGAAGAGGATGATGGAGAAGTGGCAGAAGGGGACTTCAAGGGTATTAGAAGTGTCAAGACGTAAGGTTCTTAAACATTTTAATCTAAATCAATACGACGCATGCTTAGAAGTTGATGAACTTAAGTGCTAGATAACTATTGTGTTTAAGCGCTTTTCATCTCTAGAACACACGCACGCATACGCATACATACACACACACACACACACACACACACACACACACACACACACACACACACACAGTTTGTTTTAAAATAGCTTTTCTATTTGAGCGGAGTGCTATACTTTCTATAGGTAATCAGTAAGGAAAGTAAAAATGGATAGGAAAGCAAAGATCATCGTACACATGAACTCCAGTTGAAGATTGTGTAGACGAAATAGTTTTAGATAACTGGGGCTTAGCATTAGTAATAGAAGTATGACGGAAACTGTAACAAATGAACTAATGCAAAAAGTTTTATATATCTGAGACAACTATTAACATGCACTATTATCAGAAAGTAGGACAGAAAGTGGAAAATACGAAAAACAGGTCCTTCTACCTGTGAAGAAAGAAGTAAGGAAGAGATTATTCAGGCACTTTTAGCTTGAACGCAAAGAAAGGGGAGCGTCTGGAATAAGAGAAAAGTACAATAGATACCTGAAATTAAAAACAAACTTCGCTGCATAAAGAGATCCTAGATAAGAAACAATGGACTTTTCCAATATGGAGAGAAGCGGCAAGCTAAAAAGAAAATGAAAGTGGGGAAGGCGGGGTTGGCTGTGTCAGACTTATCCTAGGATGGAAAACTATGTTTGAAAACGATGAACTTAACAGATATATCAAAAGAAGCAGATGACCATACTTTTTCCCTAACTATGCCACCCGCAGATTATAGTCCTGCTTGAAAATGTCGTTCCATTGTTTCTTTTTTTGCAGCTGTATTGCGTCAAATACAGTTAATCGTTCTATGACCTATTCTGATCGCTATGATGTAAAGTTATCTGAAGCTATTAAAGTGCCATGAGCTAAAGCAGAAATATCTTCAATGCAAGTCCCACATATTACCGCAGCGCCAAGTCACTTGGTTTAATTATCTGAGGATTAAGTAAAAATCGTCAAGAGTATTTTTAAGAAAATTAAGAAAAACGATTTTTTGTATATAGTTATGGGTGAGTAATTTTCTTTCAAAGTGTTGTTGCATCCTTAGAAGACGTAATTGAATATAAATTTAGGTTGTAATGATGCTAGTTTTAAAATAGTTTGGACTTCTAGACAAACATCTTTGAAACAGAAAATTAAAACCTGCATGTCATTTTTCGGATGCGTATTTCAGCAAGAAATTTTCACGTGATACAAGGAGATTAAAAGTGTCATTTTTTTCTGGAAGGTGTTGCTACTCAATGGTGACTTCAGAGTTTACCAAAGGGCTTGCTTGGCACCCTGCACCTCTATAGAGAGGCATACTTTTAATGGGCCACTTTCCTTGCGGGGCTCTTTGATGTTTGTCTATTTAAATCGCTTTAGTTACAAAGTTATAACCAGCTCGGAGACAAACAAGCTGAATCATAGCATGCCGGACGTTTTCCTCAGCTCGCCAGATAATATTTACTAAGTATTTAGCATGTCTTGTAGCGTGGAGTAGATTTTACTTCAAACAGATTTGACTGTTCGTTCCGGGTAATCCAGTTCATTTGAATGTGCTCATGGAAAATCCTGCTGAATAAGATTAATGATGGGTCTGCCATCTTCAAGGCACCGGACGAGCTTCTTATACCAACCATAAGAACAAAGGTACAAATTTCAGAATTTCTACCGTTGAGGCCTTAATCCTTGTTTTCCCGGACAGGAACTCAGGTTGCCACTTCCGCCGATTAAACACCTATTCTACCATAGTTTTGTACTTAATCCGTTTTCGAGAGTAAGGTGCCATTTACTCGGGCAAGTAGAACTTTTCATATGGCGGAGAAACATAACTAGCCACAGAAGGAGATAAAAGGAGAATGGAGCCGTTAAAAATAAAATTTCTAGGCCCATAAATGGTATGCCTAACTTAACCTCCTCCCCCAAAAAGGACCGAGGAAATTAGAACAAAATCTGAAATAAAAGGAGTTCTGGATAGTATAAATAATTACTGTAAGATTTAGAACAAATCTGATGTATTGCACTCACATGACTTTCCCTACTCTTGTACTAACCATTCTTACAAACTCTTATTCCTATATCTTCTTCGTGTTAGTTAAGATAAACATTTGTAAAAGTTATGTAATTACTTATTTCCTTGTAGGTGCAAGGGGAATATTAGAATACAGTAGGCTTTGTGCGATAGTCAAATCTTTTAAAGCTTTGCGATTCCGTTCTCTTTGCATACTTAACATACAAAAAAAATGAACAACGATGTTCCATTTCACAAAAAGTTTTGTTTTCCGAAACTCACACACATAAAAAGGAATATCTCCGAAATGGTTCACTACACAAAAAACATGTATTTAGACACAAATTGTGTTCTAGGTGTTTTTTGTATAGTAAGACTTTGTCTATCTCTTATGGTTTATGAGTTATTCAAGTCATCCAGAGTAAACAGGACCAAATAGTATTTAAAGAAAATTCTTCCAACCTAAACTACCCTTTACATCGAAACTTTTTCGAGAATGGCTTTAACGATTTTTTGAAAATGCCGCATTATGAAGATATTTTATGGCAAATGAAATGTACATTTTGAACTCTTTGGCTACAGCCTATATAGTTTTTTTACTCTTGATGACTTTTGGATATCTGGTAAACCATAAGAGATATATCAAATCTTAATGTACATCTGGTTAAAACACACCAGTTATGTCCAATTGAATTTTTTTGTGGAGTGAACCATTTTGGAGATAATGCTGAAACGGGAGGTCGTTATTCACCTTTTTCATCTCCTGACCGTGCAAACAGAATTAAATTTCAAAGTTATCATATAGCGACTACTCTTAAAACGTTTGGCTATTGTTCAGAGCCTACTGTATTCCCCTTGCGCTTACAAGAAAATATGCAATAAGATTTCTGCAAATGTCTATCTAGACCAACAAGGACGATAGAGAAGTAAGCGTTTGTAAGATAAGTGAGTATAAGGGTAGAGAAAGTCATGCGAGTGCAACACATCAGATCTTATACTTGCTAAACATATTTCAGGGCTGCCCCGGCTTAAGTGGAGCCCTTTTCCAGGAGTATAACACCAAGCCAAGCTCTACCTGAAATCTCACATCCCCAGGTTATACCTAGCAACATGTGGTGCCGTGATAATTGGAACTTAGTGACGTAAGTGGAGAACGTGGTGACATTCTCTACCACACACGCACACAGGCGCAGTGAGCTTCACAGCTAACGTAGGCGCTGATAAAGTTTTATCCTTAGGTTCCAACCGCTTCAAAGGCATGTCCTGCACAAGTAGGTAAGGTATGGCTAATCATGCTAAGAGGTATATATGACAACTGAATGCACTCGCTCCACCTTATGACCAATGTGATCAACTACGTAAACATATATTTCGTTTTTACGCCATTTTGCAATCCTTGCTATGGTGATTGGCGTAAACGATTAGCACGCCCTTCCACCATGGTCTAAAGCAGTTGGTGAAATGGCCAAGGCAATGATAAATACTGTGACCTACACCGGAAGTACAGTGAGCTTTTCTTTAAAGTTCTTTGTACAAGAAATAGAAGAGACTTGCAGACAGGTCGGATATTTAAAATAGCTGCTCTGGTGTTGAAAGTACATGCGCGTGCACAAGTGCACGACCGCGCACGCGCACGCACACGCACACACATAGGCACAATCTCCTTCTAACTATTGTTATAGTTTCAAGGTATATTCAAACACATTCTCGGTAAAATCTCAGTATTGAATGTTAGGTAAAAATACATAAACCCACTAAATCCCGTTAGGACCATTGAAGGGATTACCTCAAAGCCTCTCTTAGGGTGGGCTAGTCGCTGGGAGCTCCACTTCTTCTGTCTTCAAACCTTATCCTCTGTTGCGGTATAACACCTGCTTTGACTACAGGCGAGTTTATCTCATTCGCCTAATGTAGTTTAAGCTGTTTGTCCTATAATTTAATTCACTTTACTCTGTCCGTTTCTTCTTTTGTCCCCTGTAACTACCCACACTGTCATCTCGTATATCCATATTGAATGGTTCATCCTGACTAGGTGTCCCCCCTACCAACTCTATTTGGATAACCTTAGCGGTTGTGGCTGCGCCATAAATGCCGTTTCTCCTCAACAACCCATTCTGAGTATTATCTCTACAAGTTGTGCCCAGTAAATTTCCATCCATTTTTCTTTGACTGGTATATATATAAGGGAACTGGAATGACGAACATCTGCAGCATTTCAAATCTTATTTTCACTCTAATTTTTGTCCAGAAGAATGAATGCTATGCTTCAAAATTTTCCACACGCAAGTCGTATTCTTCTTAATATTTCAGTTTCTGCTTACCTCTTTAAGGTGATTGTTTGACACAAGTAGATATATTCATTACAATATTCTGTTGCTCTTCCTTCTAATAACACTGGTAATTTGTCTTGATTTGTCATAATTTGTTTCGATTGGGTTCATTATCAAACTTATCCCCCCCCCCTTCTCTCTCTCTCTGTTTAGCTATAATTTTTACTTTCTCTACTACGTATAACAAAAATTCGATGTCAAGATTTCACCAGAAATATACGTTTTGAGCCCTCCTGAACCAAGAAAAGCATTTTAGTATACGCTTCGTTCGTGTGTGTGTGTGTGTGTGTGTGTGTGAGTGTGAGTGTGAGTGTGAGTGTGAGTGTGAGTGTGTGTGTGTGTGTGAGTGTGTGTGTGAGTGTGAGTGTGAGTGTGTGTGTGAGTGTGAGTGTGTGTGTGTGTGTGTGAACCATAACTCAAAAACGAAAAGTCGGTTAAAACCCAAGGTTGGTATTTAAGTTTAACATATTTTAAGGATGCGACACGAAGATTTTGAAAAAAACATCCTCTATCCTAAACTACCCTTTACATGGAAAATGTTTCGAAAATTTTGATTTTCTCGAAATTGGCCCTAACTATTTTGATTAAAATACCATATGTTTCAGATATTTTATGACAAATGACATGTATATTTTGAATTTTCTGACTATAGCCCATGTAGTCCTGTTTACTGTTGATCGCTTTTGCATAACTAGTAAACCGTAAGAGACAGAAAAAATCTTACGGTACAAAAATTTTAGAGCTTGCCAAAACATACAATATATGTCTTTCGGAGATATTCCTTGTTATTTGTGTGAAATTAGGAAAACAAACTTTCCTCAAATGGAACATCGCTATTCATTTTTTATGTCTTAGCCGTGCAAAAAGAATGGAATTTGAAAGCTTTAAAAGATGTGACTATCACTCAAAGCCTACTGTACTATATTCCACTTGCGCCTACAAGGAAATATGTAATGAGATCATTTCTGCAAATGTTTATCTCAACTAACACGAAGAAGATACAGGAATAAGAGTTTGTAAGAATGGTTAGTACAAGAGTAGAGAAAGTCATGTGAGTGCAACACGTCAGGATGTTTGTTGTTCCTTGTGAGCTTTTGCGAGTAATGTTGTATCATCACCAAAACTGAGATTTGGAGCTTTTTTCCAATTATGTTAATATCATATTCTTTTCTGTTCCAGCCTAATTTCCTAAATATTATTTGTAGAACACAAGTAAATAATTTTAGCGAGATTGGATCCTTGTTTCACTCCTCTCCTAATCACGAGTGTTTCTCCTTTAACTTCCATCCTTACTTTAGCTATAGTATTATTTTAGATGTCTCTTAATTTTCATATATAATTTTAGGTTGAATACAATATCTTCTGTACCTATTCTGAGTAAGCACTAGGGCAAATTAAACGGTATTTTATGTTACATGCCTAATAGTCTACTGACTCAAGCCAATAGAGGTTCCCAACTTTAGGACAATACCTCGTCTTTCTGAACCCCGTTTATATTTTACTACTTTTCCATTCAAATGTTAGCATTAACAAAAGGCTAACTTCTCTTTGAACTCTTGTTTCAAAGGGAAACTCTGGATAATAGAAAATGTGAGACACTGAAAGTCCAGCAGCGCTGTTACGGCAGTGTCCAATGCACTGCCCAAAGGAATATAATGTTCATTGTGCAAGACGAAAGTTTTTCTCTTTATAAATAATAGCGGTGAGTTCCACTAACAATTATTTGTAAATAAAAGGGATAAAAATGCAAGGCTTATCGGGAAATTACTGAGGAAGATTGCTACATTGATACAGATTTACTTTGCTTGTTCGTTTACAATTTCACAAGGCCTTTTTTTTCTAATAGAAACTCCTCTTGTTTTAAAATAAACCGTGCATTACTTCAAATAAGTTACTTAAATTAGTTTTCACAATCGGCGTCCCGAAGTCCACTTTTACTTTCCTTACTACGTATAATAAGGAAAGGTTTGCATTCCACCCCAAACATTTTATGTCAAGATTTCACTGGAAAAAAAAAATTGTAGAAAAAGGTCCATGTTTGTGTGTGTTTGTGTGTGTGTGTGTGTGTGTGTGTGTCTTTGAACAGCATAACTCCAAAACGAAAAGTCGGTTAAAAACCAAAGTTGGTAACTAAGTTTAATATTTTCCGAGGATACAACACGAAGATTTTGAAAAAAAAAAAAAAAAAAAAAAAAAAAAAAAAAAAAAAAGTTCCTCTATCCTGAGCTGCTCTTTACATGGATAATTTTTCGAGAATGTCTGTAACGACTGATTAACATGCCATATGTTCAATATATTTATGGCAAATTAAATGTATATTTTCAATTTCCTGGCTGTAGCCTACGGAGCCCTGCTTACTCCTAATGACTTTTGCATAACTGATAAACCGTAAGAGATGCACCAAATCTTACTTTACAAAAATGCAGATCTCTCTAAAACACACAATTTATGTACAAGTGATTTTTGCTTTTATTTATTTTGTAGAGTGAATCATTTCAGAGATCTTCCTTGTTATTTATGCGAATTATGTAATACTTACAGCTTCCTCAAATGCAACGCTATTATTCACATATTTATACCTTAGCCGTGCGAAGAAAACGGAATGTCAAAGCTTTCATATAGTGACTAGCTTTAAAAGATTTTACTCGCTTAAAGGGTACTGTATTCCCCTTGCATCTACAAGCAAATAAGCAACAGGATAATATCTGAAAATGTTTACATCAACTAACATGAGGAAGATGTAGGAATAAGAGTTTGTAAGAATGATTAGTACAAGAATAGAGAAAGTCATGTGAGTGCAACACATCAGATTTTTTCTATATGGAATCTGTAAAATCTACTTCCCAAGTAGGGTTTAATAAAAATAAACACTGCTGAAACACATGTTTAAGAAATTTTGTGTTAAACATAGCATTTCGAAATTGTATTTAAAGGTGCCCATGATGCATTTAGAAAAGGGTCGTACTGCCCTTCAGGGTTACATACATTAAGATGGTTTCGTTCTTTCATAGCTGTTATAGTTTTAAGTGGACATAGTGTAATGCTAACTATACCACGCATACGAATTTCTAAGCTCCAAATCCAAAGTTAAAAGGAAATAAAGTTGATCTGTTATTGGGACTTAAGGCAGGGACGTCACAGGTAACAAACTAACCCCCCAACGCTCCTACAGTCTGTTGGTCTTTGCAAACAACACTCGATATGTCCGACGTTTACAAAAAGGGGGCGTTGGATTCACCTCCTTCTGCTTTATGTGCACTGTGCCACTCCTAACACTCAATTGTCTTGCAGTGGCCATTGTCTTGCGTTTTATTTACGAAATCACTTTAAATCGTATGCGATATACATCTGTTCGTTAGTGACTTCTTTGGTACTGCTTACGTTTAAGAAACTGTCAATATTTGGCGACAAAATCGAAGTACATAGCCTTAGATACACACATCTTTAATATAATTAGTTCAATTTAGAAAAACGTGTTAGGCTATACCCACTCTTAAATACACTATTCCTGCAAATTCTCATTTCTCTATCTACTGCATTTTAATATTCACAGATTACTTCATTGCTAATTTTCTTGTAGGTACAAGGAAATATGAGAGTATAGTAAACTTTAAGCGATGGTGACATGTTTTAAGAACTGGTTGCTATGATTTCTTTGCAAGAGATAAAAAAGGGAGTGGTATATGCCTATTTTAGAAAAGTATAAGTATCGGCAAATTGAAACAAATAACAAATATCTCAGAAATGGTTCACTCAAAATTAAAATAAAGTACTTGACATAAATTGTGTGTTTTAATGGGATCTACATTGATGTAACTGTTACACTGTTTATCATTTATGCAAAAATCATTCAGAATGAGGACATTCACAGAAAATTCAAGTTGTCTATAGACGTGATTCACCCTCCGAATGGAAGTGGAGGTTTGGAATAGGAGTTATTACGTAAGTGTCTCCAAAGAGACAAGGTTGGACATCACTGTGTTTACCTGCCCATCAGTGTCATTTGGCTGCTGTTTACGTTCTTGGTAATCACATAGAGGGTTAGTAGAGAACTTGAAGTCAGCTGCTTAAGAACTTATGTTCCTAATTACTTAACAACCGTCGTTACAAACAGTTCTTTCTATCAAGTCTGACATTAAACACGCCGATATTTCCTGACAAGTGCCCGAAAGTGTAAGGATCTAAGTCACCATTATATTTTCTTTTAGTTATACATTATTCCTTAGGCGTGCGTTGTCTTCCACAGAGTAAATAGAGAGTCACATTGTGAGAGTGACGTACAAATTTAATGTTCTGCGAGCTACCTAAGGAAAGTTCCAAATTTCAATTAAAAGGCGGTGGTGACGTGCCATGCCAGAGTATTTCAACCAATGAACGGTCTTCTTCACGCTCCGATAGCTACCTTTGCTCTTTCTCTCAATGAAGTCACTCCGTGGAAGACATCAAGATAGAACTAGTTGCTCTGTGGTCCGTAAATCTAGCTTCTGTTTTTCTGTTCCGAGTTCTCTTCCTTTATGTCTTGCTCAGTAGGTGCACTTTATAAACTTTAAGATGGATCGTAAATGGGCACGTAGTTAAATTTCACGACTTCCTTCTATAGTAATGTTGCTAAAATTCATTAGAATGAACATTTTATCTAATGGATGCTTAAACATTTGAAACAAAGGAGTGAAATAAGTAAGTGGAAAATGAAATATATATCATTTTCCATCACCACTTCACTAGCGAAAATGCTTTCCTGAGGATCTGAAATACATTAATGACAAAAATTGATGCATCGAAGTAAAGCAAAAATATACTTCCTAAGTTTTTGACCCTTGCGACTTCTATTTATGAATTATTTTCCCCATAGGTATAGTTAGTAGAAGTATTGATTCTACTAAAAATTCCAACACTTATCATTTTCCAAATAGAAATTAGCTATTCGCATTTTTATTTCTTGGCCATACAAGAGAACAGAATCTCAAGCTCATCACAGAGTGATTAGCTCTTAGGGGATTTCACTGTCGCTTAGAGCCTACTGCAGCGGTGTCAAGATCATAGCACATAGACCTGTGTTACGTGCATTTGCGTGCCGGCGTGCTAAAGTGAACAGAGGTGGCCAAAGAGCAAGGGTGGACAAAATTGACTGTATACGTAGTGTCGACACCACCCATCATACTGTGACTATGTGCCAGGTCATTGTGCGCATGCGTTAATAGTGTTGCAATTCTTTGCTGCGTTAATGTTTACTGTCAGTTGTCTTTTGTACACTCCAACTGCTTAGCTATAGCTACCTGGCGTAATGCGCTCCGGCTGGCAACCCTGGCCTACTGTATTCCCATATTTGCTCTCCACTTACAAGACGATTAGCAGAATATACGCCATTTCTGCAGTTATTGTTACACTGTAATAAGACGGCAGTTTCAACACTTTGTGGCCAGCCTGTTCGATAATGGAATTAGCAACAAACTTAACGTACTTTTTGTTTACGTTTACTACCTTCACATGAAACATCCGTTCAAATACCAAATATCAAATACCATGTCTGTTGTGTATGCGATCCCTTTGGTATCCGTCCATTGGATTTTCAGCAACTGTTTGGTGGGAACACAATCTAACTTGACACTGTGGTAGTATGGATATTCCTCACAACACTCTGCAAATACGTTTACAATTCGCTTTCCACCATTTCGTAATGGCTTTCCTTGCCGATGCTTTTCCATACTCCACGGCAACGCCATTATGAACAAACTGTACGTTCCGCTTCTGCACCTCTATGGCTTCACGTACTTGCATTTCATATCGCAGTTAATAATAATGAATTTGTATATTAATGTATTCCTTTTATTGTTACTACATATAAGATTTTTAAATTCTTGTAGGTTATTTTAAATTTATTACTGTTTTGGCTTGTTAAATAACGCACTACATTTTAATTTGTGCCTGCTGAGATGGAGGTTGTGCGGTTCAGTCTGCCAATAATGAGACGCTCAAACACACGTTGTTTATATTAGTTTAAATTAAGGCGAAGATATAGGAGATCTGGTGTATTCACCCCTCCCCCTCGCCCATTTCCTTGTCCTCGTTACAGAGCCACGCCTCTACCCTGCATTGCAACACCATTGGTCACTAATTACACCTCATACCTTGCGAGACCTCGTAAGACGACGAGAAGTAAGAGGTAATCCCAAACAATACACATTACTAAATTCGTTTAGTGGACATACTAGAGTGGGGCGAGAATTGTTGCACGTGTCTGAGTGCTGCAGAGGCGAGTCGGTGTTGTCACATAAGGCAAGCACTTTTTGCCTAACGCTATAACGTTCAGTCATCTTAGTTTTGGTTCAACATTCTCCTAAGCTCTTTAACGTGGAACGATGACTTTCAGGATGACACGAATAAAATAAGCAAGAGGAAACGTACATATTTTTGTAACTACTTGTTTTAAAACTCGGTCTACTGCTTTCATATTTCGGTTAAATGCTTAAATTGTCAATAAAACTGGAAAAAAAAACCAGCATTAAAATTTATCTGACACACCATATCATGTTATACTTAACCCTTAACCGGTGACGTGTAACAATTGTCACATAAACAGTGATGTGACGTCTGAGAGAGTCTAGGAGTTGCTCTGTTATGATAGTAATGTTTAAATGCGTTTTATTTAAGCTTTTTTTATTTAATTACGGCCTCCTTGAACATCAGTTTGACATATGAGAAGTTTCCTAGTTATAGCACAAAAATTTCTTTAAAAAATCGGATGTGTTGCACTCACATGACTTTCTCTACTCTTGTACTAATCATTCGTACAAACTCTTATTCCTATGTCTTCGTGTTAAGATAAACATTTGTACAAATTATCTTATTGCTTATTTCCCTGTTGGTGCAAGGGGAATATTAGTATACAGTAGGCTTTGAGCGATTGTCAAATCTTTTAAAGCTTTAAGATTTCGTTCTCTTTGCACACTTAACATGCAAAACAAATGAAGAAAGGTGTTCCATTTCACGAAAGTTCTAAGTTTTCGGAAACTCACACACATAACAAGGAATATCTCCCAAATGGTTCACCCTACAAGAAAATTTATTTGGACATAAATTCTGTATTTTAGCAAGATCTACATTTTTTCTTCAGGAGGCCTTTAAACATATACCTGGTGAAATCTCGACATTAAAATTTTGGTTCGAGTACAATACTTCCTCTACTTACTCTACGTAGTAGAGAAAGTAAAAATATGTTTCTCTGTGACTTAAGGACGCATAACACTCATCATTATGCCACACAGCTCACTAGAACGCCTGCAGGTATCTCAAAAATAGAGATCTTAGGTTTCAAAATATATTTAGAAGCAACAAATGATACCTCTGTTCAAATATTGCATTAAAATGTTGAAAAGAAAACAACCATATTTTGACTAAAAATAGCCAATCCTATCTCAAGTATACCTTGGTCCACTCTTAGATGACAGTATGGAGTTAAATGGGATATATCTGTCTCTATCTAGCGCATACAAGTTGCCATTAGCCTCATCCTTTTGTACCTTCGCGCTGTTGCCAGGTTCCTAATAGCATGGTATAAATATTCATTTGTTATAAATTTCAGGTTTGAACACAGTATCCTACGCAGAATTTTTTTCTCTATTAGTTTATATCCTTTTTAGAGTCATTATACATTTCTATAGGCCCATATTTCTTCAAAAACATTTTTTTCAATAGAAGTCCGATATGTGCTGTTTCTATACTCATCACGCACTAACTCACAAACTAACTGCTAGAATGCGTCTATATTTTTTTCTTAGGTAGAGTAAACTATAGTGCTACTACCTGCCCACTTTGAATTCTCTATGTTTACTCAGTTAAGTGTTACAATTTTTTAAATTAAATGCTTTCGGAAAATGTTATACCTGTGCACTGCAAAAGTTACGCAGTGTGAAACTTTTTTATTATTGAGTATACATCAGGGAACCAGCGAGAACAAATGTTGACGAGGGTTGGAGAAAGTTTTTAAAATAAACCAAAAGGCTGTAACTTCTTTCTTTCATCGAGTAGGGCAAACAAAAGGTATTCATCTATTCAGCGTATTCTCGCGCCAGGCCTGACACAGAAGATAGTATAAGGAGCAGCACTAGCATTAGTTCGAAAGAAGTCGGTGTGTAACTGTGTGGAATCTATGAGCTGTTATTGCGTTATTTGTTTAATAGTTTCGTAAATATTTGTAGTTATGGAAGGGGAAGCTAGGAAGAGACGATATATTGGTAAATTAAGAAGTAAGGAACGCCAAATAATTATGAAGGTGTTAGATAATTTTTCAAGTAAAATGCGTGTAATGCAGTAAAAGAAACAGCTAAGGCTATCGGGTGTTCAGAAGCAGTAGTGTATAGGATTAAAAAAGAAGTAATGAAAGGACCTCTAAGAACGCCATCGAAAAAGAAAGCAAAAAGGGCGGGGGAAAAAAAGAAGTATATAGTGAATAGTGCAATGTGGAGTGCGGCGAATTGTTCATTCTTTACTGTTTGCAAATATTCCACCCACGCTGAATATAATTTTGTCACGGGTCAACAGTGATGAGACCCTACCAAATTTCTCAAGGGCCACTCTTAGTCGATTCTTACATGATTTGGGGTCCGAATGTGAAAGAAGGGGTAACAAGTGCATATTAATAGAAAGAGACGATATTGATATCATCATATGGCGACATAAGTTTATACAGACGAGTCATTTGTAAATTTAGGTCATACGGGAACAAAGACATGGAGGTATACCAAAGTTAAAAGTGCCCGTCTCGTCAAGCAGCAATTGAAGGACTAAGTAGAGGACTCGGTCACCTGGGGATCGCGCGCGGAGAAAGATTCGCAACTAGTACATGTTGCAACACTGCACTCCATTTAACGTGTACTGTCATCTAAGGGTGGAACGCGCTTTAGAATATCCGTTGCCTCGATCTTCGGGAAATTACTCACTTCTGCAACGCCCAAACAGGTGTTTGATGCTCTCAACAATACACAGTCTCTTCCTAGTGCACTCTGACACTATTTACTAACGTATCACGGAATATATATAGAATTCAGTATTTCTGTATCATAAATACAGATATTTTCAAAAGGGTCTTTAAATCTACAGGTTGCATAAAACTAGGAAATAAGTTATCTCATTAACTATTATTAGTTTGTACCTAGCATCTGTGGTCACTAATGGGAGTTTTTACCTTCCAACACAGCATGTGGTAGCCAAATCAGCAGCTGTAGGTAAAAAAAGACCCCTATCGTTAATTTAACTTTCTAACAGTGACCTAAAAGAAATAAATGAAATGAGCCCGCAGCAGTGCGAGTTATGGCACTGAAAGCGGCAAGTAGCCACCCTTGGCACTTTACCAAGTGCGATGTTCGCCACCGTCTGTTCCCCATTATATCATGGTTGTAGCCTAAGGCAGCCCCATAAGTTGGGGTTAAAAATTTTACACTGCTTTCCCCGCATTTGTTCCCAGCTTTGAGTACAAGATGTCGGATTTGGAGTTCCATAATAAATTCTGTCTATCGCCTTCATGGCTGGTAAATTGCTTTGTCGATGCTTTATGCCGTTTTGTGCATTTCTACAAAAAGAATGCAAAATAAGGCTTGCTGGCTTTTAGTACTCTAGAATTGTAAAAACATCTTGTACTATTTAGTATACAGTTATACCTTACGATCGCACTTTCACACAAAATTCCAGCAATACTTGCTTCCGCGTTAGATAATAACAATGCTACAAATTTCTTTATTCTCTTTTTGACGATTAGTCACTTTCACCTTCTCTACCACATATGTAAGTAGAGGAAGCATTGTATTCGACCCAAAATTTATATGTCAAGATTTTACCGGAAATATATGTTTTGGTGGCCCGTGAATCCAAAAAAGGCGTTTCAAAAACAACTCTGTGGAGTGTGTGTGTGTGTGTGTGTGTGTGTGTGTGTGTGTGTGTGTGTGTGCGCGCGCGCGCGCGCGCGCGCGTGTTTGTTGAGTGTGAGTGTGTCTGCCTATGAATAGCATAACTGAAAAACGAATATTCTGTCAAAAATCAAAGTTGATATTTAAGTTTTATATCTTTCAAGGATGTACATGAAGATTTTGAAGAAAATTCCTCCAGCCTATACTACTTTTACATGGAATTTGTTTAGGAAATATTGATTTTCTCAAAAATGGCTCTAATGATTTTGATTAAAATGCCATATTCTTAAGATATTTTTAATGAAAATGAAGCGTATGTTTTGAATTTGCTGGGTCTAGCCTACTCTGTACTCTTGATGACTTTGGCATAACCGGTGAGCCATAAGAGATAGACTAAGTCTTAATCCCTAGTGCTTCTCCTCTATGTAGAGGGTACCCTCATTTACCCGGCCCCTGCGTTCTCCAGCCGCAGCCAATGCCACGGCGGAGTGCAGGATGGGGGCGGCTGGGATCAGCACGACGACTCCCTCAACCGAAGACGACTGCTAGACCTTTTAGGTACGCGACTTTCCAATAGGATAGCTCATCAATTGGCGCTTCAGGGACCTAACGAGGCTGAGTGCACCCCATATCAGAACTTCCAGTGGGGGAATATCCCATGTCGGTACCTGGGATCGAACCCGGTTCCTCCACCAGAGGCATAGACCAAATCTGACTATACAAAAAATGTAGTTCTCGTTAAATCATACAGGTTATGACCAAATGCATTTCTTTCTTTTATTTGGGGGGTGAACCATTTCGGAATTATTCCTTATTTCTGTTAGTTTCGCAATACTCGAGCTTTTCTCAAATTGAAGATCGTTATTCACTTTTTTATCACTTGGTCGTGCAAAGAGAACGTAATTTCAAAGCTCTCGTATAGCGATCAGCTTAAAAAGATTTGACTATCGGTCAAAGTCAGCTGTATTCCCATATTCCCCATGTACCTATAAGAAAATGAGCTAGTTTCTGCAAATGCTTATCTCCACTGACACAAAACAGAGTAAAGGTTTGTAAGAATAGCTAATACGAGGGTAGAATAAGTCATGTGAGTGTAACACATCAGATTTTATGTTTCGATGACCAAAGTAAGCTATGTTGATTTTTTCAGGCTCGAAGGGCGATCAAGAAGCGGATATAAGGGCAGTCAGCCGTGGCAAATATCGGCGATTTGAGCTTTTTGTCGTCCAGGAAATACTATACAAATTTTATTTTTAAAGTCTTGTTCATTCACGTGTGACTCTTCAGATTTGAAATTCCCACCGAACTGTGTAAGGTGTGCTGTCATACGCTTGGCCAAGCACAGAACAATAAATATACACGTGAAGTCTGCTACGTCTGCATGCTTAGCTTCTTTATTAAAACGGAGTCACAGCAGTGCTGAGCAAAGTGGAATTGGATTGGAAACACTTTTTGTCACAAGGCTGAGAGCTAGCTGTCACATTTTACATGTGGTGTGAGTTAAGATTCTGTGCTAAGCTTTCAAATACATGATTTCCAAGAGTCCAAGCTCTGGTTTTCGTGAAAACTCAGCCTAAAGATGCCTTCTTATGGTTCTTTGCTTGTACAGAAAGTGAATTTACTAAAATGCACTGTTCGGGAGTAAGTCTCACTTTCTTATCGCCTTACGGGATATCGTAGGAGGTGAGGCATAACTACTGACCAACGAACTCTTCACAGTTGCAATACAGGGCTAGAGGCGTGGCGCTGTAATGAGGAAAAGAAATGTAGGGGATTAAATGATTCAGGGTTATAAGAAAAATCTTAATCTTCTGCTTAGAATCTCAAAAACGTGTAGAGCTTTAGAGTAAATGTAATGTAATTAACTTTATATAAAACTCAAACCTAAAATAAGAACAAATTAGAAACTAAAAGCTTCACTTATCGTAGTAATATCGCAAGTTCTTTATAAGCTGACTAGTCTCAAGTTGTATCCAACTTGCTTTTAGTTTCTAATTTGTTCTTATTTTAGATTCCGTTGCTTCACTGTTAATAGCTTCAATTTTCCTTGAATAAATTTATTAATTCTTTTACAAATTCTCGCTATATTTACACTGAAATTAAAATTCCTATCCAACTAGCTATAAAGATGTTTGTCTATTACATTTTCTAGTATTAGTTCTTCATAAATTACGCTCTATTGTGGTACAGTTTCTTCTTTTGAATGAGAGGTGGTATTCTAATGCCTGTGCAATAAACTGTCCTTCTTGGGTGACATTAAAATCTAATTACATTTCTATGAATCTGTACAGTTTCTGAAATTTGTCGAACTGTGTTACCAGGTTGTCACAGCTCAATAATCTGAGCCATCGGAAGTAATCAATACTTCCCTTTTATGCGGACGTGTCAATGTCCAACTAGTAGCATGAATACTGCTCAGTCATTGGAGAAGGGTAAGGACAGGGAAAGAAAGGGAAGCGACGAGGGCCTCGTTATATAATCATGATACCCTTGCATGTTACTAAAATCGCTTTCTGTACTTGTTCATACAGGTGGTTAGGGGTGCAGCTACAGCTTTTTTGATAACATGTATCCAGTTTTGTGTGTTAGCTGTTTTATCTCCATCTAACAGTTTCCCCACAAAACAACCACAGATTCCTATGTGATGCTTTCTGCATTATGATAATAGCGCCTCGAAATGAACAGCGCTTATCAGATACTGTGATTTTTACTTGCACTTGTTCAGGCCTCAATGCGTGACTTCCTGGTCTAGATAGTGTGAGGTCATTGGCCTTGCAAAAGACATAGGAATTCATTTCCAATACAACATCCGTCATCGAGAAACCTACCCGCTCTTTGTTAAGCCTCTCGGGGGAAAATAAATAGGTGGGCTTTCGTTTTTCACGCGTATTTTGAGGTATTAACGAACCAAAACACATACTATTCCTAATAAGTAAAATCAAAGGAGCGAAAACGAAGCATATATTGATGACCCGGAGGGTGATGAACAAAAGTGGCACAGCTGTCAGTGGTGTTGGAAGGGGTGAAATGGCGGGGAGCGGCTTGGGACCCCGGGTGCGCCGAGACATACCGTAGTAGGCCCCTGGGGGCAAATATTGATGTAATATTGTTCATTACACCGAGCCCAATTATGACAAATATGTGCACTTACAACCCTAATAGCCTCCAAACCAAAAATGTGTTTAGCAGTTAGTAGGTGTACCGACACAGACTCAAATTGATATGATCCTATTTTATAATAGGATTCAATTTTAAATCTCTAACAATTTTGGAATCTTACTCACGTCTCCCTAAACCACTTAATTGCGTGTTTTTATGCTAAACTAGTTTACATGAAATTTTCAATGACAAAAATTGCCATTTTTATTCGCTTAACGTTTTGAAACAAAAGTAATTCGTAAATATATTGCACATTTATAGTAAAACAAACCAAAAATTATACAGAATAAATAATAGCCTATATCAAATGTTAATTCAGATTTATATACTTATGGAATATTATATGAAAACATGTATTTTAGTCATTTTTGAAACTACGTAGTCTAATGTGAAATAATCTTTCATGTTCAGGACCTTTTATTCAGAGCCTTCCACTTCTTATAGGCATTTATATGCTTGAAGAAGAATTATTTATTTACCTAAGAATCCATCCCCTCTCATTTCAACTACTTTCACTGAACTCTGAGGGAGATGAACACGAATATTTAGTTTTGCTTTACATTTATTAACTAATTATAAAAGAATTTTCCGAGCAGATTTGCTATGGTGTGCCGGAGCGAGTGGGTCCAGACCTTTTGTCCACAACTGCTTTGGACATTATCCGTGGCGCGGTCGAAGTCTTCTTGCAGATGGTTCAGCAGTTGTGGACGAAACATTTGGACTTACTCCAGCAGACCGCGACAAATTAGTCCGGAAAATTCTTCTGGAATGACCAACCCCGGCTAGGAAAACCTACGCTTACTCATTAAGCTACAGCAAAGAAGGTCCCTGGGGTATGAGGTCCGGGGGGAAATTGTCGATTACACACGGGTCCGGCACCCTGTCTCACCCTCCCTAGGGCAGTTTTCTGAATAGCTTTACTCCTTGTATAGTATACTTTCTCTGTCACACACACTCGCTGTTCTTATCTCCTTACAGATAAGGACAGCAAATTCTGCCTTCCGTTGGTGAAGATTGTTTTACTTCTGATGGAGCAGACTATCTTCTAGATGTAAAAAAAATAATCTTATGTTAGAATTTAAAATACAGCTACCTGCCCAAATTCATCCTGGGAAGTATGTATGTTAGTTCTCAGTCCGCTTTCTCATAACTAAGGCTTCGGTGCCAATTGTATGTTGTTGGTATTTATGTTATGCTTGTAGTGAGATCTTCTAACACCACTATCTAACAGGGTAGCTTGGGTAGGGGCAGTACAGTCGCGTCACTTTACAAACAAGTTACTATAGCGGTATGTCACTCTTATAAGTATAAGCGTTACAACACAAGGGAATAACAAAATGGATGTACCTACAGGAAGTTGGGGGATGTAAATTATCCTTCCCAGAATTTCGGACATACCCCGAAAAAAACATGGGAATCGAACCTACGGCTTCCCGGTTACTAAATTATAAGTTTAAAACTTATTTATTATCACACTGCCACTTAAGGTAGTTGGACAAGCAGGCCACTTTCTCCAGCAGTACTCGTGAAATCGACAGTAAAGTTATTTGTGTGCTGGGATTACAAATATACCTATGGTTTTTATATGCCGTTTATCAAATAAGCTTTTGATGATGAGCGTGTTACCAAACCATTTATTGATTTAAAAAAGCAAAACAAAGGATAGCAACATAGAAAATAAAACTAGATGTTAAACAAAGAACATCAACTGCACTTGAAAGTTTCTGGGATTCTCCAGTAGGAACCGCCACATACTTATTTTGCTGCTAAACACAACCTTGGGTATTATTATGATAATATCTACACCAGCTAGAAACCGCATTGGCTTTAAAGAGATACGCAATGTACAAAAATACACATTAAAACAATGAATTGACATATATTAATAAATGCTTAAATCAATTAACTCTGAAAAAAAATATGGCGAAGTGAACATAACCTATAGTAACAGCACCATCCAATAACTAGCTATCTGCCCTCTGGAAATGTGTTCATTTTAGGAGGAAATTAAAAATTATAATAGGTACCGTTTTAGTTTGTGAACGCTTCATTGAGCAGAAAAGAGTATTCTGCACCGATGTCTCATTATAATTCATAAAACGAACGATTAAACCGAGTCATACATGCATATGAAAGATCAGCAACTATCGTACTTGTTTTGTTATCCAATACAAGTTATTTCTTGTAACTGAGTTAACTACAGTTGGGCGTGTTTGCTTAATTTACATTAATTATATAATCAGCAACCAGAAAAAGGTTTATCTGTCTCCTGAGCTTGCTATCAGTTAAGTACACACATTTAGTACAATCATTATTACCAGCACGGTTTAGCTTTTAATGAATCTATAAAACAATTTATTTTATTTTAATGCGTTGTATTACATCGTTGAACAAGTCTGCTATTCCGCTTTACCCATTCTCACGCAATGCTTCGACAAGCTTTTTGTGTCTATATTGTATTGCATCTCTTTGGACTTTACATTAATTGCAAAAAAAGCAATCATGTTTGACAATTCAAATTTGCATAAGGCTATCTTTTTCAAGCAAGATTTATTAAAAGATTAAGGACGTGATAGAGACATGGAAATCCCCGCTTTAAAAAGCTATATATCGTTGAACATATTGATCCATGGTTTAATGGCTAACGTCGGGTTTCACAAACCGTCGACAAATTTAACCTGAGGGACGTCAAATTAACGCTTCATCATATCATCAATGACAATCACATCAAGATTGACGGTTCGTCAATTGTTATGATTCGTTACACAACTTTAGGAAGGTTGCCAACAGTAGTGCTTGACATATCTCTTTCCATTGGTGGAGATTGTGGCTTCAAAAATAAAAGGTAGGCGTAATGCATTAGACATATACCATGCCACTCAATAAACTTTGGCACTAGGAAGATTGTCATATAGTCTGCCTGTAGTCTCTAATTCATGGTCACTAGTAAATCTAAGTGTTTGAATAGTAAACATGGTCACTTATCTGGGAAAAGTGAGGACCAACTTAGCCGCTTATTATCAACAGAAGAAAAACAAGCGAAAGCTATGATACGGGGAACAGTTCTGAAATTTCACATGTTCAAATTGCCAAAATAGTATCGAAAAAATATCTGATCTGTTGCACTCACATGACTTTCTCTCCTCTTGTACTAATCATTCTTACAAATTCATATTCCTATATCTTCTTCGTGTTAGTTAATATAAACATTTGTACAAATTATCTTATTGCTCTTTTCCTTGCAGGTGCAAGGGGAATGTTAGAATACAGTAGGCTTTGTGCGATAGTCAAATGTTTGAGATTCTGTTGTCTTTGCGCACTTAACATATCAAAAAATGAACAACGATGATCCATTTCACGAAAGTTCTAAGTTTTGCGAAACTCACACACATAACAAGGAATATCTCCGAAATGGTTCACCCTATAAGAAAATTTATTCAGACATAAATTGTGTATTTTAGCAAGATCTACATTTTTTGTATAGTATGATTTGGTCTATCTCTAACGGTTTACCAGTTATGCCAAAGTCGTCCAGAGTAAATACGACTACAGGGGCTATAGCCAGAAAATTCAAGATATACATTTCATTTGTCATAAAAATATCTCAAACATATGACATTTTATTTAAATCGTTAGAGCCATTTTCAAGAAAACCAAAATTTTCGAAACATTTTCCATGTAAAGGGTAGTTTCGGGTGGGGCTATTTTCTTCAAAATCTTCGTGTCGCATCCTTGAAAGACATTAAACTTAAATACCAACTTTGGTTTTTAACCGACTTTTCGTTTTTGAGCTATGCTGTCCACAGACTGACAGACTGACACACAGACACACAGACACACAGACACACACACACACACGGACCTTTTTCTAAAAATGCCTTTTTTGGATTCAGGGGGTCTCAAAACATATATTTCCGGTGAAATCTCGACTTCGAATTTTTGGGTGGAATACAATACTTCCGCTACTTACCAGTAGAGATAGTAAAAATGAGACATTGTCGATGAATAAAAACTATGTAATGATATTAGAAGACTTGATGAATTACTTCCCAATGGTATTGTTGTCGCACATCTCGTCGCGAGGAGGTTAGTTTGGCTCGATTAAGAATAGGGCACTGCAATTTTTCGCATGGTTACCTATTTAAAAGGCACCCTGCGCCTCTATGTCCGCTGTGTGACAACCTTTTGTCAGTTCGCCACGTGTTGCTAGAGTGTTGCTCTCTAGCGCACCTTCGGGATTCTCTGCAGCTGCCTGCCAGACTTGCAGAAGTTCTAGCGGACGACAAAACAGCGGTTGATAGAGTTTTTAATTTTTTAGCGGAGTGTAATATGAATTTGAGGATTTAATTTTTTTTTTTTTTTTTAATTATCTGTTTCTGCTTTTGGACATATTTATCACCTTGTTTCATATCTGGCTATTGCCACTGGTTTTTACCTTTGTAAACTTTCCTTGTTGCTAGTATTTTTATTTTTTGAGTGAAATTTATATCTGGCTATTGCCATGAGTCTGTTAAGGGCGCTGATGACCTAGAAGTTGAGCGCCCTTAAACCAAATCCAAATCCAAATCCAATGGTATTGTGAATCACGGCTGTTGGTTTCAGTAAATAATTCAACTTCTTTCAGCTCCATGGGCAAAACAATGGAAACCTGTTCCAACGTAATATATGCCATGTTGCAACATAATTTCTACATTGTTCAAAGTCTCTTGATTTTCACCCTGACTTCGTCTATAGAATTCTCGGAAATCCGCAAGATAGTACGGTTATGCGCACAAATGCGTCTGATAACCTGGTTCTACTCATTTATTTACGAACTGGCTCGCGAAATCCAGTCCTTCGCTAATGACCAACTTAACCATCTAGAAGCCGCTAACTCTGTCTGGCGAAATTTATACATTCTAACGTTATGTAGCATACGCTTCCGATATCAATATTTATAGTCAGTGTTTTCTTGGTTTTCCTATCGTCTTTATCGATAGTTATGATTATACTAGCTTCATTTATTAATTCCATTTTAAATGGTCTATTTTTCCAATCCATAGTTTCCTACCTTGACATTTTCTGATATGACTAGCGTCTGTGCTCAAGTATGGCGGTTCTCTTATCGTTGCCTGAGCGCTGGAGCACTGCCTCTGGCGCTCTGGAAGAGCAAGAGGGAATAGTAACACCTAGTAGCTCACGATTATGTCATAAATACACCTACGACCTATATTAAATGTGACAATGCATTGCTAGCGCAATGATGTAGGTTTCCTAGACATATAAGCGTTATGTTGAAACTTCCTCAGATAACACTAGAGTTGCTGCCAACACATTCCTGACAGCTACATTGTCGAGAGAGGAACAGAGCAGTGGAGTAAATTGATTGGTTACTGGATACGCAAATAGCGGTAGTGGCTCTCAACTCTGAAGAAGCACGTACTACTACGTAGTACAGCCATCTGACGTGAGGGGCGCTAGTGTAGGCCTGTTACTGATCACGAGAGAGATATTGCCATTCTCGCAAAGGTGAAAGAAAAGGATGCAGCAGCTGTGTAGCCCGATTCTTGTGCCATGTTCTTAGTTTAGCGGATTTTATATCTTCACCGGTTATTTCTAGAATTACATAACACACAGGGCTATGCACAGCATATAGGAGATCTGCAGTATAAATTTGCACTAATGCCAATAAGGATATCTTTAATCAAGCGAAAATTTAAGGGGCTGTTCGACTTATGAAACCACTGACCATTCTAATGTAAGTATCATAGGAATTTTAATCATTACAGCTAATTAAGAAAATTATAACATATTATCTCAAGTAATATCGTGAAACATTCGAGGGTGTACCCAATAATACTTATCTCGACTATTTCATAAATCAAATATGAATTGAAGTATTATATTGCAAGGATTTGACCAGAAAATGTTAAAACATAACCTAAAATACGAGGGCCGTTCAGAAAGTAACCTCCGATCGGTCACAGTGCGGGTAGTGGGGGAGGTGCGACGCCATCTGTGCATTCACGCACTCAGCAGGTCAGTCGGCATCAAGCCGTGGTCGAGTGAACATCGTACCTGCGCTAGTTTAGTGCTTGTGGCCGTTTGAAATGTGTGCTGCAATAGAAAACCCCGCCAAATGTGAAGTGCGTGCTGTTATAAGGTTTTTTACAGCCAAAGGATATTCTGCAGCAGCTATTCATCGTGAGCTTTGTGCCGTGTACGGACCAAGAGTTATGAGTGAAGGAGTGGTCCGTGAATGGGTACGTTTATTTAAAAGTGGACAAGAAAACGTTCATGATGAAGAGAGGAGTGGTAGACCATCATTGGTGACGGATGAACTCGTTCAGACACTTGATGCAAAAGTTCGTGAAAACCGACGCCCAGATCTGGCGCTAAGCGATTATCACCTCTTCATGCATATGAAGAAATGGCTCGGGTCCCAGCGGTTTTATAACAACGAAGAGCTCAAAGATGCGGTCACAGGCTGGCTCCAGGCACAAGTGGGTGATTTTTATGTAGAAGGAATTTCAAAGCTTGTGAACAGATACGATAAGTGCCTCAATCGTTATGGAGACTATGTAGAAAAATAGTGCAAAGATGTAGTTGAAAGATGTATATATTAAAATATTTTTATTTAACTTGGTGAATTTTTTGCATTCATCCGGAGGTTACTTTCTGAACGGCCCTCGTATATGAATTATAATTAGCACAGCTCAAAATTACTCAGTACTACCAACTGATTTCATTAGACGAGTTGACGTCATAGATTACTGTCTCCCACTCAGTTTAAGTATTTACGACAAAATCAATAATGGAAATTAGAATTGGATTTATCTTAAGGTACGCAATTTTAATCCAAGAAACAAACACAGAATACAAAATTTTGTTTGTTGGACTAATTTTGGGACACCTGTATATTGAATTTCATCACTTGATGTACTACTAAACCGTTTCGAATACCTCTATTTTGGGTTTTGAAAACCTATTAAATGCGTAATAAATTATTTTTTCAGCAATTTATGGGAACACAGTTGGTGACACTGACTAAACAAAGAAATGACCCAGTAAAATTATACAACATAAAATAACAATTAGGTAGTAAATGGTATAGAATAAATTTACACCTCCATGTACGAAATAGTAATTTTAATTTTCTCATTTCTTTCTTCAAATTGCGTTATATAAAAACAGCGCAACAGCCCCGCTGAAATTTCAACAATGAACTTTTTTGAAAAAGTTTCAATAAAAAGTTTGAAACAGCATGTTTCTGCAAAGAAATGTTCTCTAAAAGGTAAGAGCAAAAGGGATAAAGTTGCGTTGGCACAGTTATTAAGGGAGTCAAACAAAAATGGACATTTTAGAATTAATGTTTTGTATTTATTAGCTTTGTATGAATTTGTAGTATTTAGCTATGACGAGTCTTTGCTTTCTCGCAAATTTATCGCAACACACTGGGGCTCTCGCCCTACAAATAAAACACCTATAACTGTTTCCAAGAGCTGAAAGAGTAGGTAAGTACAAATGTGATACAAATTTACTCCTTCAGGCGTAAAATTGAAATCCCTTTGGCCTAAAGCATAGCACGAGCATGTTAATTGTATAGGAGAAAGGCTTGCAAAACCTCGCACTTCATCACACGGATCTGTGGAACTGCAATCTGCTAAGGCTCTCTGGGAGTTGGCCACACGCTCCAGGAGCTGTAAACTTGTAATTACGGTGGTTTATAAAGAAACACACATAGCGTAAATATCAACACCACGATATTAAATGAGAGGTTTACGTGTATGTATATGTACCCTATTAGCCACATTACCACGTGAATCAGGGGTTTCTACAAGGATTATAGTTTTATTTTAATATATTGGAGCTTTACCCAAACATATTTATTACTTTAGTTAAATTTTTAGTAATCTTTCCTATGCAAACAGCAACAATATTTAAAACTGTATAAACGAAAATATTTTAAGAGTGAGAACAATAGAAATAATGGCTCTCACACGACTTTCTCTACTCTTGTACTATTCTTACAAACTCTTATTAATCTGTCTTCAAGTAAGTCGAGATAGACATTTGCAAAAATTATTTTATTGCTGATTTTCTTCCAAGTGCAAGGAAAATATGGGAATACGACAGTAAAATCTCGTAAAGCTTTGAAATTCCGTTCTCTTTGCACGTCCAAAAGGCAAAAGTAAACAACGACAATCCATTTGAGAAAAGTATAAACATTGCAAATGTAGGTATAATTAAATCATTTGGACACAACTCGCATGTTTTAACGAGATCTAGGTTTTTTGTATGGTAAGATTTGATTCATTGGTTATGCAAAAGTCATCAAGAGTAAACAGGACTAAATAGGCTATAGCCAGGAAATTCAAAATATACATTTTGTTTACCATAAAACTATCTTACACATGTGGCATTTTAAACAACATTGTTAGACCCATTCTTGAAGAAATTAAAATGTTCGAAACATTTTTCATGTAAAGCGTAGTTTAGTGTGAGGGAATATTCTTCAAAGTCTTGGTGTCGCATCCTTGAATAGGTACATCCTTCAATACTAACTTTCGTTCATAAGCTATGCTGTTCCCAGAGAGAGAGAGAGAGAGAGAGAGAGAGAGAGAGAGAGAGAGAGAGAGAGAGAGAGACACACAAAAGCGTTCGCGCAACTTTTTAAAACAAATTATTTTTTATTCTTTTCTTTTTTTATTCAGGGGGCCTCAAACCATGTTACATTTCCGGTAAAACCTCGACATCAAATTTTTGGATCCAATACAATAATTTTCCTATGCGTAGAAGAGAAAGTAAAAGAACAGACGTAAAAGCTGCTAGAATGTGTGTGTGTGTGTGTGTGTGTGTGTGTGTGTGTGTGTGTGTGTGTGTGTGTGTGTGTGTGTGTGTGTGTGTCTGTC